>OX457031.1:3194655-3414169 GCA_949752745.1 Protula sp. h YS-2021 | reverse complement strand
CATAAGGCACATAATACACAAAAGGGGGGCAGGGGATCCTATATTGGGGTCAACGGCCACACAAAACGGGGTTTTCCGGTTACGGATTCCGAAGAAAGATAAACAATTCAAAAAGTTCTATCAAAAAAGTAATTGCAATAACCGAAAAAGTTACAAACATCAGGTTCAATTTTTCCATAAAGGACGTTGTACTCTTTTTGTGCCTCGCAGAATTTCTCAAAAAAAGTTGAAACTAGATGCTGTCAGAGAGCAGCAATATCCCCCGTGAAACCCTAAATATTACCCCTATGCAATACCTAAGCTGGACACCCTTCCTTGAAGTCCACTCCGTTTGCATATATGTCGATTTATGACGATTTTTAAAAGCCTGTCATTTTGTCAATTTTGCTTCGATCAAACTGAAACCTTGACGTTGCACATCTTTATACCCTATATGTTGCCTATATGAAATATGAAAGCTGAATTATGCTTCGTTGATATAGAAGTGGTGTCCACAAAGTCCTATACATGTGCACATATGTCTATTTTCAACGATTTTCAAAAGCCTGTCAATTTGTCAATTTTGCTTCGATCAAACTGAAACCTTAACGTTGCACATCTTTATACCCTATATTTTGCCTGTATGAAATATGAAAGCTGAATTATGCTTCATTGATATAGAAGTGGTGACCACAAAGTCCTATACATGTGCACATATGTCTATTTTCGACGATTTTCAAAAGCCTGTCAATTTGTCAATTTTGCTTCGATCAAACTGAAACCTTGACGTTGCACATCTTTATACCCTATATTTTGCCTGTATGAAATATGAAAGCTGAATTATGCTTCGTTGATATAGAAGTGGTGTCCACAAAGTCCTTAGCTTGAAGAGGGGACGGACGGACGGACAATCTCAAACCTATATCCCTCCGTTTCACGGGGGATAACAACTAAAACGAAACTAACATTTTGTTGTGATTATTACGTCATAATGAGCACGCCTGAAGCCATGGCAACCGCTCTTAGTTATCGGATTTGTGCTCCGCCCCACACGACTGTAAGGGATTGGTGTCGTGCACTTTCTTCATGTGTCGCGTCAGATTTGTCCGGAAGGTGAATTTGGCATCGCAGAGCGTACAGTCGAATCGATGCGCTCGGGAGCTCAGCCGTCGGCGTTTTACTACGACGTCGGCATTTTTCGGCTTTTGACCTTCCGTTGCATTCGTTTCTGGAGCACTTCTAGTATTTTTTGTGACATCCGGATGCGATCCATGAGCGTGCATCTTCTCGCTTGAATCTCGTCCATTTTTAAAGGAAGCAGAGTTCTTGACGTCCGGGATATGTGGCGAACTACTTTTCGGTCGCTCTGGTGGGCGCGGTGACGTCATAACGGGAAAATAACCGTTGCCGTAGAAACGTGGCGGGGTCAACAAAGTGTGACTCGACGCCATCGGCGATTTACGACTCGGCGATAAATACGCGTAATCACGCAACTGACTCGCGTCCTGATGCATTTTGTAGGGCGACAAAGGACCGAAAGGTTTGTACGGCGACAGCGCTATGTCGGAAAACTTATTCACTTGTGATAACGTATCCGAAAGCATAATAGGAGTGAAGGAATTCGGAACGCCGAATATTGGGGTCGCCAGATTGGATTCCCGCAAAGGACTTTGAGAGGAGTCTTTGTCCTGCCTGTCAACCGATTTGTTCGAACGATTCAAATACGGGGATAGTGGAGTCGAAGTAGAGGTGTTATACAGAGGTGAAAACGACGCTGACGTTTCAGCTGAGTTGGCTGGTTTTTGTGGTGATATCATATCGTAGAAACCAAGCGTTGGGAAACATTCCTGACCCTGTGAGAACAACACAGCAGTTCTTGTGCCTCGCGCAGGGGAAAACGCCTGCCCCCTGTCTTTCACATATTTCGACTCATCGTCTTGTGACAAACCATTGTAAACTGGAGCAGCAGTCGTTTGCGCATTAATTTTCGGATTTACATTTCCCTGCTTCCTGCCGCAATCATCTGACGAGATTGTCCTAGATTCCAGTGTGGCTTCATTTTTGGAGTTGGCCGGAAAATTATCTGAAATTTTCTTTCCAGTAATTTCTGGAACTCCCGTATTTTCCTTTTCTTCACAGTGATCAAACTTTTTCTTTTCGGTCACACTCCTCATTTTCTCCTCCAATTCTTTGGACACATTCTCCAGAGCTTCTTTGATATGTGACGTCATTCCTGTGGACGCGGAACTACTTCCGCTCGCGCAGTGATCCTCCTCGACATTCGGCGGTGACACGATGGGCGAAAGCTGTTCTTCCATCGGCGTGGGACAAGACGAGTGTTTCCCCCCGGAAGTGCACATCTGAAGAGAGGTACAAGTGTCGACACCGGCCTGTAGTTTTTCGGACACCCTTTCCAGAGCCTCCTTAAGATGGACTCCAGAACCATTCGACAGATTCGTCATGGATCTGTCCGGATCGCAACTTTCCTCGTGGAGTTCATGGGGCACCAGCGGGGACAACGGTTCTCCCTCGTCGTCGCTGTCACATCTCGTATTATCGCCCACCCCTTTGCCCGGCGTGCCCAGGACTTTCGGCTGCTCCTTCAAGGGCGGGGGCTCGCGGGCCAAGTTCAAAGCTTCCGCCGACAGTGGACGCCTCCTCAGTGTGACGTCACGAGCCCACCCCACCCCTGGGGCTGCTAGTTTAGAAGAGCTGTGGCTCTTCCCATAGCTTGCAAAATCGGACCCAATGAACTCGCCCATCGATCTCCGTGTGTACACGTTCAGCTGACTCAAACTATGGCTCTTTACATGGTTCACATAATGTTGCGATTTTGCGCCAGATAGATCTTGGGCTGACCAGGCCCGGGACGTCTGACGCAGATCCCGACATGATCCATACGCAGTCGTTTCACCGGATACATTGACAACGTCTATCGAGGTATTTGCTGAGCTCGGGTTACTATTTATGGACTCATTCGCAATCTCTGCTGACTTACTACGCATGTGCTTGTTGTTGACCCTATTCGGATTAACTGCGTTCGGCTGCACAAATGTGGGCGAGGTTCTGGACAAAGGACCCGCAAAAGAGGTACTTGATGAGTTGACACAGTACGAGTTAGCACCCCTCGGTTCGTTTGAGTACCTTTGTACAGCATGGCAGTTGACTTCTGACATGTCACGGAAATCTGACACATCTTTGCCGCTCTCTGAAATGCTTTGTTTGGAATTCTGGATACTGGGACTGATCCAAAATGGCTTATCACCCCCAGTCACGTGAGGTCTACCGGAAGTGACATCAGCTGCCACAGCCTGACTCGAAAATGGCGAACACTTTTGAGTGAGAACACGCGACGAACAAGTTGCAGTAGCCACTTGTGACGTCACCGTCTCATGTGGTGACGTCATAGCCTGTGACGTAACGGACGCGGTTGTTTTCACCATGGAAACAGTGCTGTGTGGTGACGCCAAGCTGGTAGAGACGAGATAAACAAATGCAGGGCCCTGATTGGCTAGTGCTTGTGTTGGCGCAATGTAAGCAGTTCCGTACATGTGTTGCCCAATGTTTGAGGTCTTTACAGCTGTTGGTGCTGGCAAAATTCGCCTCTGGAATGAAATAAGCATAAGTAAATAAATTAGTTCTCACCCAGGTAATCCCAAGCAAACGTATTTCCTCACATAGAAAGATAGATAGTTGTTGATAAAATAAGTAAAAAAAATAGTTTTAAAGTTTTTTTATACAGATGGAAGTATAGAGACCATTCCAGAGTCCCAATTTTATCGCTGCATACTTGATTTCGGCGCGCTGATAAAAAAGAAGAGCGGGATGAAAAACGGACTATGGAGAGGCTAGCGGAATGTTGCGCTAGTTTTGTTCCTTGCCTGTAAAATATCGCGGGTTTTTTTTGTTTTTTGTTTTTTTTTGTTTGTTTTTTTTTTATATACGTCGCGCTTACATCCCATTCTGAAATGATCACTGCACACAAGTTGTATTTTTCTAACCTGGGTCATTTGGTTTCTCCTTGGAGGCTGAATGTCCGTCAGTATGACGTCATCGCCTTCTTTCTTATCTCCGCAAACGTCACCACCTTTGGGCTTATCTCGTTCTTTCCTCACCTTATCGCAACTCAAGGAGTTATCTGCCGATGACATTTTATCTGCACAACCATTACCGATCACCCCTTGACCTGAATTACTCCCAGATAAGGCGTTCTTGTTATCTGCGGGGCAAATACTTAACGGAGCACTCTGATTGGACAACACAGCGCTGTTCTCTTTTTGTGACGCATTATGCATATGACGCAGGTGGCGTGTCAAGTTTGTCCGCAACGTGAAACTCTTGGCACAAATGTCACAAACAAATGTCCGTCTGCAACGGGTTTTTCCCTCTTTGATCGCTTCCTTTGCTAACTTAGGCGATCCTTTCGGATCCTTACTTTGCTTAGAACACGCCGTCTTTAAGTTAGGACCGTTTGATTTATTTTTAGCAATTTGTTTTGATAAGTTGTCACTAGTAACTTTCTGAGTTCGTCCTTTATATCTGAAATTTTCATTTTCACTCGTTTTATTCTTACTACTTCGAGGGTCAATAACTTTGGTTTCCTTATCTCCAATTTCTCTGCAACTGGCCATTGAATTCTCGTTAAGATCACGAGATAAAAATTTTGTCTCGTTTTGCGACGTGTTTCCACGCGATTTGGCGCAAGATCGCCCAGTCTCACTGTCACCTTGAAGCACCAATTGAGTACATATTGTATCAGTTCTAACCATATTGGATGTCGCCCCCGTAGCTGGTCCGGCGTGGTCGCACACCCTTTGGTCATTCTCACCAACTGAACTCGCACTTCCAGATGTCCACACTTTGGCTCGAATAAACTGCCCGTTCACTGACGGATGCACTACGTCATCATGAACGTCACTTGCGGCGGAACGTCCGTCAGTTCGGGATTTGTCCGCGCTTTCTGGCAACCGGATGTTGTCAGCTTTCACCATGGCAACCGGCTCACTCTCTGCCTCAATTTGCCCTTCGTGCCCACTGATATGTCGAGACGCTTCGTCTGTGGAATGTTCGCCACCGCAACACGGTTCATCCCCGTTCCCCATGGCAACTAAGCCGGGGCTATCAGAGCTGGTTTGCCCTCTCCCTTTATCCCTCTCCTTTCTTCCTGTTCGACTTAATGCTTTGATTTTCTGTGCAAAACCTTAAATAAAATAAATAAACAACCATTTTTAATTCTACAGATATCTACTGAAAGCTGTCCGTATCCCAGTTTGACTTCTATATATTTATAAAATATTTGGAGTGAAACGAAGGCGAATTTATTATTATCGTTTTTTTTTTTTTTTAATTTGGCACTGACCGGGTCACACTGAAACCGTGCCTCACGCTGCTCCAATCGAATCGTTTTTAGTGCGGGATCGTTACCTCACTGACAAGCTCAGTTAGTCCGTGTGCTCCCCTGTTCACACGTGCTTTTTATGTTCGACGATGACAAAGAATATACAACACTGTATTATTTAAAATAAGAATTTATCAAGCAAATAAGAATTCAGATAATTTTTGTCATGGGTGAAATCGGCTAAATTGACTTCCGGAATAGACAACCGTCTATTCTGGAATAGACTACCGAAGTTAAAAGTTCTCTGGAATAGAACGTTTTAAATTTTTCATACATATAACATTGTAGCATATATTACTTACAGGTTGTATAATATTTAAATTTAAAATAACACAAAAGCGTTCCATTTAAAAGGATTTGAAGGCCGGTAGTCTATTCCGGAATAGACTACCGTAGTCGTAAAATGCGTTAGTTCACCCATGACAAAAAATATCTGATTTCTTATTTGCTTCATAAATTCTTATTTTAAATAATACACTGTTATACCTTGTTTCTCGCTCTCCCAGTAGCTTTACTGAAAGTGACCCGGCCGGGTCTGAAACACTTCCGAGTAAAAAAATGTACCCACCGGCCGAGTGCATAAATTTTTTGAAGTTAAAAAGGTATATCCAGAAGGCAGAAACAGTACTAAAAATCCCCCCCCCCCCCCCCCCCCAGGAGAAATCTATGCTATAAATAAATTTTTTGGCTCGCGGCAGTGTATTTTCAAACATAAAATATTCCAAATATGTCGGAGTACCAACTCATCAATTGATAACATAAGTGTTATATCACGTTGACGTTCTATAATACCATCAAAACATTTTTCGGGGAGAGAAAAACGAAATATGAATTTTGCATAAATTCAGGTCAACTTCTTCAAAAGTTTGGTCATGACCTCATTTTTTTTTTTTTTCAAGAAAAAAAACTTAAATCTACCGGGATTTCAACGAGACTATTCATCTTTCTTGACTAAATTACTGCGGAATATTTGACAGAGTACAACTCAGTAATGCGAGATATCCGACGTATATCCCTTACTCATCGTACCTCGGACATGCTTTGTCTTTATCTTTTTCGCCCAGCAGATGGCGACGTCATAATGGCCATTCTTGCGTTTCCTACAACTGTCCTGTCCATCAGAAACCTTATCACTGCTGTCGACTTTCACCTGGCAAAATACCAACACCGCAGAGTGACCCGAAATACTTTGCTTCGGGGCACAATGATATATTTCTACGGGTCTCGTGGTCCTACATCATTTTAATACTGTGGATTATTGTAGATTAAAATAAATTTCAGATTTCAGTCGTTCTGTTCATATTGTTACCACAAGATTTCACCAAGAAATCAGCTTCTTCTACTAATCAACCCTTTGACACCTCAGACAATGATGACGGCTAGCTCAGTCTGAGCATAGTTCTGGCTATTAAATTCCGAAATCGCGCTAGTGTGAAATTAGGGCATTCAGAAAGTAAAAACTGATTTTAGAACATATTAACTGCCCGATTTGATCTATGCATCACTTTAACAAACATTGTTGTACACCAGCCACAACGCCCCCCCCCCCCCTTCGTGCGAACGTAAATTACGAATTCCCTCGTATAACTGGGCCAGTAGGTTAACTGATAAAAAAATATACGTACGCGTTCCCTTCTGTCCAGCAGAGTGTTGCCAAATCCCTGTTTTTGTGCGGTTTTCTTTTCAAAATACACCTGCAACCAAAACCGTTTTCCAATGACGCCTAATTCTCGAAAGTAATCCACATTTACAAGGTCTGAAAGTGTGTTTGTGAACGCTACTGCAATCCTGTCGTTCTAAAAAATAAACGCCCAGATTTTAAGCACAGAAATTTGCATTGAAATGTGTATGAATTAATTTAAGCTATCAACGAGTCATTCAATATTTTCACCGTTATTAATTTGTATTATCTGCATTCCCACTCTTACTATTGATAAGTAACCAGTACAGTTTCATCGTTGATAAATCCAAGAAAAACCAGAGCACTCACTTTGTATTCGTTGTCCCCATCAACCTCAATGAACACTGTTGCTTTGATGAGCAGTGCCTCTTTAAACGGCACATAAGATTTACACACTGCAACGACAGCATTCGTCAGCAATGCCCGCAACTTGCTTGCTGACGTCATATTCTAGATATAACAATGTAACATCGACTCAAACTGTAAAATTAAAAATATCACTATTAATTTTTTCTGAAGTTTTTTTATTATTTTATATTCTGAAAAACAAGAAAAGTTTAAAGGAATATACATAAATGTCTGTATTTTTTATTTATTATGCCGTTCTTCCTCGCACGTTGATGTTCAAAGAAGGGATCCACCAATCATCCGCGAGGGATTTGTATTTGCAACAGAATTGTTTGGGGGCCAAAACTTATTTTTATCACCCTTTCTTTGCTTATCAAAAGACTAATTACCAGTTCGTGTCAATGATTGCTTTCCACAGATGTTCCTCTTTTCGACTTAAAAAGATGCCCTCAAATTTTGTCTCGGTAATAGAAATGGCTTTTGAAATGGTATAAGCCAGGTTACACTTTGGGCGTGCTGAATAAAATACGCAAAAATTCCGCGTTTCGAATACAAACTAACCGGATCAAAAACGAAAGAAATGATAGAGAGATTTCGTATAAATGTTAAATTTCTCTTGCACTAAAGAGCAATCACGTTTGCTACAACTCGTATGCTACTTTAAAAAAATCATTAAGAGTTTTAACAAATAGTGTTAAGTTTCAATTTCTTTTATGTATGAGTTGTTTTTGCTATATTTCTTTCGTTTTTTACCCGGTTACCACGAAGTTGAAATATAAAATTCTTGCGTTTTCATTCGAAACACTCAAAGTTTGATTTGGTTTTGCCCCTTTGTTCCAATTCAGAATGGGTTGGTCAAGGACATGTGTTGGAAAGAATATTTATTTTCAGATATTCGGTATTACAAGTGGATTCGTACTTAGACTTTTACCGAACAGTTTCTGCGTTTCGACTGAATTCAGTTGGGATAATGATATACGGAAACGATAGAAAAAAACTGGCAAAATCAATAAAATGATATTTGCCAGAAGCATTTTCACAAGTGGTTATTAAAGGGGCTAAATAATATGTGAAATAGTTTTTAAAACATCGTATAATGCCTTTGTGCATTCGAAAGCGTGCGTATTGAAAGAAGATTAGAATTTTGATGTTTTTCCTTTACTCGTATCATTTCTTTATAATTTACAAACAAAATCTGCAGTCGAAACGACACCTCCATTGGAAAGAGCCGAAAGTACGAATTGGATTATTGTCATAATTACTGGAAAGAAACGAAATGCAGAAAGTTTCACTTCCACTGAAGCCACTTGTCCGAAACTTTGTTAAAGAGCGTTATAAAACACGAAGCCCGAACCTTAAAACTTGAAAGATCTTATTCACACCGCAGATAGAAACTCATCTCTTCCCTTTAAAACACAACAGTCCCGCAAAATTTTTCATCGAACATACAACAAAAGACAAATAATGTTTATATGAGCGATATTTAAGCTTCCTCAAAACTACAGCGGCTGAAAATCACAACCGATTTTTAGGGACATGCTATGTATCCAGCGGTAACATTAAATGAATTTATCACGTTTTGTTGGAAGTAGGCAACACTATGTTGAATTGAATTGAATTGGGTTTATTTCCTAGAGTAAACATAAGTTTGCACAAGCAATGACTTAACAGACTTCAGAAAGGTACAAGCTGAAAGCGTCGCTTATAAACATGCTTGCCCATTACGAACATATTTGTTCAATTATGAAAAAAAAAAACACTTTGATTATGTTAACAGTATTGAGCGGTTTATGAATATAAGAATAACACTGAAAGTTTCGGGCTAGCGTAGCATACCCTTGTTTATCTGTCTAACTGTTGTTGGAAAAGACTGAAAAGCCAATATAATTATCATTATATTAACCCTTATGGTATCAGCCAGCTAGCCCCTTGGTTTGAATGAACAACAACGATTTCATGAATTAAGCGAAATTTTTTTTGTTTTTTTGCTGTTTTTTTTTTCAAATTTATGAGACAGTGAGTTGTCAAATAGAATTTTTATGAATTACATTGGTGTTATACAGATAATTATTCCAAGAACACATTTTTAGAGAGTGATAGATATTTTCGATCCGAACCTACTTATTACCATGTTTCTGTCACGAGCAAGCTGTCAAATTAGAAACCATGCAATGCTTCCGAAAATTTCACAACTTTACCTAAATTATAAATCTTTCATTGTTATAGTAATAAGCAACAACTTCTCTCATTTCTGATCTAAATTTTGCCAATTAAACATAGTAACTACTCTCCGCCTTGATATCAATGTTATGAATTCAATCGACGCTAGAAATTTGTTTAAGGTTGTCAACGACAGGGATACAAATGGTATTAAAGAATTACTGTAACAGCTAGGATGCTGAATGCAAAATTTCCCAAAAGGTAAAAAAATTGGTTTGACGTGTGAACCCTCAAGTTAATGTTCTCTGGCGAAATGTCCGACAATTAGACCAGTTAAGACCAATTAAAACACGACATTTATTACTGCAGCATTATGGTCATGGTGTCATGTGGACATTTAGGATGCATTTTTAATACAGCCGTATGACGTCATTACGTAAAAATCTTGTGTGCGAAATTTCTCAGCCGCTGAACATCGGAGAAAGTTGAAACTTGGGAGAATTGCTGTTTGGATATGTCCAAAAGTCTCTATAGAATTTTTTCGCGAGTAGAACGAACGAATGCGGCGTATGACGTCATCGCGTAAAACATGCTTACATTATAAACAAAATCTTGTGTGCACAATATCTTGATAACCGAAAGTCTTATCGACTTCAAATTTTATATGGATATTCCTTTGGTCAGTATGACGGTTCTACCAACTTTGTTGCCTGGTAGGTCCGAAAGACTCTACAGAATTTTTTTGCGAGTAGAACGAGCGAGTGCGGCTTATGACGTCATCGCGTAAAATACGAATATATTTTGAACAAGATTCTTGTATGCATAATATCTCCATCACGGAAAGTCATATCGACTTCAAATTTTATATGGGCATTCCTTGTTTAAGCCAGAAGACTGTTTCAACTTTTGACGGGTAAAAAATTATCTGCTGTTAAGCAAAATATCTCGACATCGGAAAGTCGGATCGACTTTAAATTTGGTGTAGTTATTCCTCGGACAAGTCGCACGGTTTTGGTTAAACATTATTAAACTCGTATAGAAAATCAAGAAAGGTGCATAACGTCAACACTCCCCCCCCCCTGCCTCCCTATTTATTGGCTCCTTTGTTAACTAAGCATAGGTGTTAACTACGCTGGGGATTTCACCGTTTTCCATAAAATTCTCGAGTGTTTCAGCATTTTTTAGATAGCGACAAAACAGTAACAGCATTATTGTCGCCCATTGCTATTTCTTAGTGCCTGAAATTAAGCTTTTTGTTCGTTTCTCATCTGCGGCTGTTACGTAACATGCCACTCAGTCAGGGGTCAGTGTCAGTTGTGGTGCATGATGAAGTCGTTATCTACGAGGTCATGGAATGCTATTGTGGGATTTATATCTAAGCAGGTCTAGCTATTGATTTTTTTCGCCGCCTACTTGATTGGGTTGCCAAGGTGTTCTATATATAGGAGCTATTTTGTATCGATTATCCCAGAAGCTTTTTTCTTTATTAAAGTGGGTCATCTGATATCTTGTGTTATGAGAAGCAGCTCACCATTTTGGCACTGAAAAATGCCTCCCCTTTCGCCCACCGAGGTGCGCCATCTTATGCGCAGGTATGAAGAATGCCTTTCTTGTGCTTTTTGGCCGATGGTAATGTACGAAGACAAGGTAGTATATCATGGCTATAACTACACTTAGGGTACAGACCATTACCGTTGCCTTGGTGAAACGGGTTAGAGTTGCGTGTATAGTCGGACCTACATTAAATAGCTGGGGGGGGGGGGCTTGTGGAGGATGATTATTAACAAAACGTCCAGGCCACCTTCAAGACCTGGATAAAAAGATGTAAAGTAAGACCTGTTTGTTGTGACCCCTTCCAGATTCGGGTAAAAAGACGTACGGTAAAACCTGCCTGTCTTGACCAACTTCCAGACCCAGATAAAAATGTAACGTACAGTAAAACTACTGTAGGGACCAACTTCAGATCTGGATAAGAAGGGCCTACAGTAAAACCCGTTTTAGCGTCCTCCTTCCAGACGGGATGAAAAAAGACGCCCATTTATATCTGTTTTAGTGACCACCATCTGTTTTGTTTATTTATAATTTTTTACAATGAATGATGGTTATTTTGCAGAAATGACTATTTTATTTCAGTAATTAAAAGAAAGGAATTTTGGGGAGGTGGCGAGATTATGGGTTTAGTCGGGGAGACATTTGTTTTTGTTTACAAAAACAAGAAACTAAGTAGGCATCGATTGAAAGTGTATGATATAAGCAGGGGTTTACGGGACGCGGATTTGCGCGTAAATGTCGCAAAAAAATTTGCCCGGGACGCACAAAAACTTTGGGTTTGTGTCGCAGGAAACTCGTAAAAATCTGTCTTCACACGTGCATTATTACTGAAAAAACTATCTACAGTTTAATCACTTTGTACGGTCCTACAAGAACACGCTGACTTTTGAGGCTTTTGCAGGGCTAAGAATTAACCATTTTTTACCAAATTTCTTGAGGCCCGGCCGAAAATCCATGGGCCCAGATAGATAAAGGCTATATATTAGAAAAATAACGTCTCACATTGCACCTCCTACAAAAATAAATGCCTCAATTAAGAGAACACATGCTCGGAAATGTAGAGATTATGGTATAATTGCTGCATTTAGCACAAGCAGAGCGGCTTAATGCATAAATGACTACATCCATTACTTCATAACAGCAGTTTACTGTAACCAACGGGAGTAATAGAAAAATTAAGTGAGCAATTATTAAAAAGCTAGTTCATTGTCAAAGTCATTTGTACAGTAGATATATAAATCTGGGAAGTTTTTACCAGTTCCTTCCTGACGTTTGGCTACACAAGAAAGAGACAATATATTAAAAAACAGCCCAAAACCAACCAAAGTGTTAACTTCTGTGTGAAATGGTACATTGTTTTGCAAGCAGAAAGTTTCGAAATTTTTTGAGTCAGGAATAGGTGCAACTAATTAAAGATATCTATATCTTAAGACTTTATATTATATTTATATTTCAGTTCATCAAAAGAGATAAAGGGATAGACTTCTTCTTTGATGTTATTCTTCACACTTCTCCAGCTTTTACCTTAAGTGACCCGGAAACTCACTTTAAAAAATTCTAGATAATACCAGCGATAATTATTGCTAGAAAGTAAAATAATGGAGAGTGATGGAATAAACGTAACAGAAACATTACTAACAGATATCGTACCGTTAGATAAAATGGATTATGAATTTAACAGAAATAAGTTCCTAAAATCAAAACCAGACGAAAACATTGGTTTCTTAATTAAACATATTTTTATGCTTGTTGTATGTATTTCTGGTATAATTTTCAATCTGTTTCTTATTGTATGTCTTAAAAAAATTCAATCACGAACCTCGACACCATTTTTGTTGATGTCCCTTGAAATAGCGGACACGCTGTTATTGGCTCTGACATTAGTCAGGCATGTTATGTCTCGGTACTTTGGAAATGCAGGCATTTGGAAGGCGTATTTTATAAACTATGCGTATCCAAGTACCAGGATATTTGCCCTTACGTCCGATTACGTGACAGTGCTTTTAACAATAAACCGTTATATATGTGTAACGAAACCACTGGAGGCACGAAACAGAAATTCCGTGAAAAAAAGTGCAATACATGTACTGATTATCTTTGTTTTGTGTGTCATTTACCATATACCTGCATATTTTCAATTTGAAGCCCAAGAGCATCGAGGAAAGGATAACACCACAATCATGCGTTTTTCTCCATCCAAAATTACAAAGAACTTCTGGTTCAAGACAATTTATTTGACTGTTTCACACACTATTGTCAAGATAATGGTTCCATTTTTCACGTTAGCAGTTCTTAATTTAAAAGTGATCATAGCCTTAAAGAAATCTGCAAAAGAACAGTCTGCAAGGAATGCTGCCAACAGGAACGAAAATGACATAACTATTTCTCTCTTATTAATAGTATTTGCATTTCTTATAAGCCATTTTTCACTGGTGATTAGGTTTTTTCTTGAGATGTTTGCCAGTGATGCGGAATATATGAAACGACGTTCACCCTTGAAAGAAATTCCAAAAGCGCTTATACTTGTTCACCACTCAATAAACTTTTTGTTATTTTGTCTATCCGGTAGAAGGGTCCGCCAGATAGCAGTTGAGATGTTAAAAATTCCATTCAGATGCTGTTGTTCACAAAAGCTTATCAGTGTTGTTTGATAGTTGAATTGGACGTAAGGTAATCTATGCGTCATGCTATGGATCTACGTAAAAGTTCGGTTGTAAAATAATTAAAATAATTTCTAAAGCAATTACTACTTGTTTTGCATGGCAAATTGTACTTTATTATTTTGTTCATGGTAGTAGACAAGTCGGTCAGAAAAATATTGATTTGCTAAAAGGCCATTTAGTAGTAGTTGAATTAAAACGTTTCGATTATATTACATCTTAGCTGCGCTATGTTTGGTGCATGTGGAAGCAGTCACTTTATATTTTACAACTGTTAAAGGAAAACAAGGGCTAAAATCATACATTACAAAGTCACCGAGAAAAACAAATTCTATACTTTTCTCTATTTTTCAAATTTGCTTTCCTTGAAACTGGTGTGTATGGTGAACGATTCACACGCTAGCTGCCTAACTATGACACGATTGTGTTTGTTTATGTCATTATAGTGACAAAACACCCAGATTCATGGCCTTTTTCTATGATTTAAATATTCTCTTTTTGTGTTGTTGTGATGTATTATTTTAGCGAGTTTATTGTTTTGCTAATTACAATTTTGTCTTTCGAAATATTGCATTTTTATCACTGATGAACTGGGTGAAGTTAACCTTTTTACTTTACTGAAATATACTGGATGTATTGAAATGTACTTTATGTACTGAAATGTACTGAAATGTACTGGATTATTGAAACTCCTGCCAGGCATCTCGCAGGCATCACATATTTTGATATGCATTGGGGACAGTCGTGGACTTAATTAGGTGTGTTAGTGTGAGTAAATATAGAGTTGTTTTGTTAAAAACACTGTTATTTTGTATTTTATATCTTATAATGTAAGTTACATGCCTTAATTATTTACTTGTTTGTAAGATATTATATAATATATTTTATGTCAGATTAAATGTCTTTTTATAATTTCAGATGTTGGTTTAGGTACTGACTATGCGTTTGTCTGATTACTGCTACGCGAATTGTGTCTATTATGTCATGTTGATCACAATGAAATTACAATAACAACCCTTATGGAATATTTCTAATAGATTCTGGCAAATATTGCTCGATAATTAAAGCATGCGGAAAATTAATTTATGCTTCAACTTTTTCAATAACCAGTTGTTAATTATCATGAAATTTTTTATTGCATTCATAATGTTGTACTTTAATAAAATATTGTACTTTACTTTAATATTGTACTTTAATAAATTACATTTGAATGTATTTTAGTAAATAAATCATGAAACTCATGTTTAGTAAATCATGTAACTCTTGCTATGTTATTCACATAAATCTTGATAAATTAATCATGTCAATCTCGATAAGTAAATATGTAAATCTTGCTAAGTAAATGCTATAAATCTTACTAAGTAAATAATCTAAATCTTGATAACTAAATCATGTAAATTTTGATAAGTAATGCCTTGATAATTGAATACATTTTAGTAAATAAATAATTTTTCTGAAGTAAAGCAATAACATGTTGAATCCTCTCTTCATATTCATTTCATGCATTAAAACATGCAATAACATTTCCATGTTATGCAATAACATAACCACCGGTGAACAAAGGGTGTGGAGGAGAATCTATCTGCCAGATAGCCATTTGCCCCTTCTGCTTTTGACCTTATATTTTGACCATGTGTCAAGCCTAACAACTGCACAACAATTTCCATTTCAATTATACTCATTCATCATAAAAATAAAACAATTTTGTTTCGTTCATTTCATAAATACAATTGCATTTGCCCTTGTATTAAAACTGAGTGCTTATATCACGGTTTCAGATCAGAGAAAACATGACAATTATGGTGTAATCGCTAATGCGCAGAGAAAGCAATGGGATTTTGTTTGTAAATGGAAACATTCATTACTTCATAATGGAGGCTTAGGTATATACACGTTAAGTAATAGCATAATTAAGTGGGCGATATTTGGACAAAAACAAGTCGTTGATGGCAATGAACTGGGATTGGGGATGGCGGATAGTTCATTTGGTGAGAGCTTCATGATGGCAATGAGCTGGGATTTGGGGTGGGGGTTAGTTCATTTGGTGAGAGCTTCGTGATGGCAATGAGCTGGAAAGGGAGTGGGGGTTAGTTCATTTGGTGAGAGCTTTAGACTGGTAATCCCAGGGTCCCTTTATTAAATATTAAATAAAAAGTCGCTGAACTGAGATTAAGTGTGACGCTAAGTTTGCTTGGAGAGAGCATCGGGTCTTGTAATCTCAGGGTCCCTTTATTAAATATTATTAAATAAAAAGTCGCTGAAATGAGATTAAGGGTGACGCTTGGAGAGAGCGTCGGGTCTGGTAGTCTAAGCGTTCCTTATCCGACCTCGGCTGGTGAGTAGAAAATTGTCGCAGCTAGGCACATGCAATGAACAAGATCACTGTCACTTGTAATTTAAAATTTACACCCTTTGACTCTTAACGTCATGCCTATCAAAATGAGATCTATTTAATGCAGTATGCATAAACTTTTTTCTAATGTAATTTTAATAATTGTCGTACCATATTAATGACTTCTAAATATTTTTTTTGGAATTTTAATCGAAACTTTCTCTAATGCTTACATCTTAGTCTATGGTACCACACTTATGCAATGTAGAATGTGGTTTAGCATTTCATCAAAATCAACATCCTTGCGGAAGTTGTAAAGTTTCTGAATTTTTCGCATCTACAATGAAGGTAAGTGAATGACAGGTATAATTATTTGCAGAGTCTTCATGTAATCAGGGGTATCAAATCGTTGTGACATGGCGATATTTCAGTGTAAGGTAGTCTTAAAAATATTCAATTTTTCGTTAAATACATATATGCCACTCAAAATGCTGAGTTGCATCGGTTTGTTTCGATGGTCAGGGAGAGTACGTCATTGTGGCTGGTAAAAACCGAAGATATTCAATCATGTTACATTTTGTTACATATTTTTACATATTTTAAATATTCTCATTTAGTTCAGCTAAGTAGAAGGTAGCTTTCAGATATTTAATATTCGTTCGTTAAGTACACGTTTGATGTTCAAAATGCTGCATTTTATGAATTTTGTAAAGTTAACTTTTTTATATAGAACACACATTTTCATGGCTATTATGAATTTGGTAAAATTGACATTTTTCTACAACAAACATTTTTATCTGTATTACCAGTTTGGTGAAGTTGGTCTTTTTTTCTACAATACACATTTTTATCGGTAATATGAATTTCATGAAGTTGACCCTTTCTGCACAACAAACATTTTTATCGACATTATGAATTTGGTAAAGTTCACCTTTATCTACAGCAATCATTTATATTAGTATTATGAATTTGGTAAAGTTGACCATTTTTTACAACAATCATTTTATCAGTATTATGAATTTGGCAAAGTTAAGCCGTTTTCTATATCATTTTTACCGGTATTATCACATGCATGGTAACGCATATGAGAAGTATCTCCTATGCGAAGTGTCCCCACTCTCCAAATGGAATTCCATTAGCAAACAGAAATACGACATCATCGACCAGTTTATTACAAAACAATTTTGTTTCCATTTACCAAAATGACAAATGCTTTAGCTTCATTTAGGAAACAATAACTAAAAACCTAGTAAAAGTGACATCTAGAATGATTTGCAATAGAAAATGCCTTTATTCATTAACAATTCTCACGATAGAAAAAAAATGAAGATGTGTTGTTATTGTTGTGTTTAATCAAAGTGTTGGTATTCATGGGGCAATGAAAACAGCGAGTACTACATAATAGCAGCTGAAGTAAAAGCAAATTAGGTAATGGAAAAGCTTGATGAGCAGTAAATCGACCATAACACTAAACATTGCTGTCTAACAACCGGACTCTATAGCAGTTCTGTTTGTTGTGCTGGAAAAATAATACTCGTTAAAGAGAGGAACTGCGATTTTAAATATAAAGCTGCTGAGTGTTAACATGTATTGATGCACTTGTCAAAGTAGATCTATCTAGAAAGATTTGTCTGCATCTTTGTGGGCATTTGCTGATGCATGAAAAGCTATTGCTCTTAAAAACCAACACAAACATCAATGATGTAGCCATTCCCATAAACATTTCAAATAGACACAATTTTCGGGAAGCTAAATAATTAAACAATGCACTGGGCACTAGGATTGGTAGAATGCAATTAAAGAGGTATATATATATATATATATATATATATATATATATATATATATATATATATATATATATATATATATATATATATATATATATATATAGAAATGTACCTCCAGCAATACGGGGACCATTTTTGCTAAAAAACCAGTATTAGGGAGACCAAAAATTTAGGGAGACCAAAAGTAGGTCTCCTTAATTCTTAGCGTGTTTAAACGTTACGAAACTACTCAGCAAACAAAAAACGAATGATTTTATGGCATAGCGAATATAACATACTTTGGTTTAAAATTAAATTTGTTTGTTGAAACTTGATAACAAGCTTTCAATTTGATCCTAAACTTTATACCTTGTATAAACATTAGTGCCAAAAAATCAGCTTTAAGGAGACCGGGGAAAACAGCCATTTTTATTTAAGATCCGCTATATATTATGTATTTAAAAATATTATAGCAACCAGTATTTTTTTCCTTAACTGCTCAACATGCTTATACATGGTTTAGCACGAAATTGAAGAAAAGGATAATTTAGCACTGTAAACAGGCATTTTTTCAAAGAAACGAACACTTGAGAGCAAGATGCATTGTGACGTAATAAACATTATGACGTAATGAAACGTATCCATACTTTATATATATATATAGTGTGTAAACCGACTTAAGGGGACTATGCTTCACACTTATACAAAACACTTCAAAGGCCATTTTTTTATATTCATTACTCTTTTTTTGCCTACCAAAATGATTTCTAAGGAATTTAAAATAACATTTAGCACTTTTTTGTCTTAATAATATAAAAATCTTGCACATATTCATGAAAAATATATGGTCTCCTTATTGCTGGTTGTATATTTCTGGGTGTATAAACCGATTTAAGGCGACCATATATACAACTTGAAGAGACATTTTGTTTATCATTAATTACTACTTCAATTCTTTTCTTTCCTAAGTAATGTTACAGAGTTTAAATGTCACGTAACAATATTTTAACCAGAAACATGAAGAATCTTGCACATATTTGCATGCTAAGTAGAACTAAATGGCAGAGTCATTGGTAATATGTGCATAGTGTCATCTCTCAAGGCTGTCGTATATGCGTATAACTTATACACAATGCATATACATAACAAATAACAATAATAATAAACATAGGTTTAAAATAAATCTTCAAAAACACCATACTAGTAGCAAAATATGCTACTTTTGGAGACCAAATATACAGAGCATTAAACCACACACTTACGGAGACCCGGGAAATTCCGTGGTTTTAGCCAGGTCGCCTAAAATGCCAAGGAAAATCTAGAAAAAATACGTAGACCAACTTTTTTGTTTATTTTTTGCTACTTAATATGACAAGAAGAAAAAATCACACCCATTATCTACAACTTATAGGAACATTTTTTGGTAATTTTTGTCTTTCTAAACTCAAAGGTAAAAAATATAAAAATGGTCTCCCTAAGTGCTATTTTAAAGGCATGGTCTCCCTATGACTGGTTTTAGATCTATATATATATATATATATATATATATATATATATATATATACGATAAGTGTCATTCCAGCAATACGGGGACCATTTTCCATTTTTGCTAAAAACCACAGTTTTGGGGAGACCAAAAATTTAAGGAGACCAAAAGTAGGTCTCCTTAATTCTTAGCGTATTTAAACGTTATGAAACTACACAGTAAACAAAAAAACGAATGATTCTAAGCATAGTGAATATAATATTTTTTGTTTTAAAATTAAATTTGTGTGTTGCCACTTGATTACAAGCTAAATAACATATATTATTTATTCCATATATATATATATTAAGCACACCTCTTTTGTAATAAGCCCTGTTGTCTTTACATGCACTGTGTTAAATAAAATGTACTCAATACCCAAAGGTAACAATAGCGAAAAAACAAACACTACCGAGTAACAAGCTGATAGGGGTTGTTTACATGACGTAGAAAATATAGACAGCAATTTGACTGTCCACAGTAGAGGGGTTGTTTTAAATGTGTAACCGTACTTATGGGATAAAAAGAGTGTCCCTAATTCTGAATAGAGGGGTGTCCACAATACAGGGGTCTAGATATAACAGAACTCTATGACGTTTTAAAACAGACTGAAAAATGCTGTCCATAATTGAGAGGTGTCCATAATAGAGGGGTGTCCATATCCGGGGTTTTACTGTGTGTGTATATATATATATATATATATATATATATATATATATATATATATATATATATATATATATATATCCTTTTAAGTATACAAGAGAACTGAATAAGTAATAGAAAATTTATAGATTGAAGTGTTTGTACTATTCAGCTTATAACAAAATTGTGAGCCCTCCTCCATTCGCTCCACCCAAATCTACGCCCTTACAGGTTCCCTCCCGCTCTGCCCATTGTGAACTCAACTTTCCTCTTTTAGCGTTGATTTCACGATAACATGTTATCAATGCCTATGGCGCCTCCACCCAACCCCCAAACAAGACCATGGCAACCCTCTCCCTGTCACTTGTAAAATCCCATGCTACAGCCTATCTACAGCTTCTCACGAAAATATGTTTGCCAATCCCATGCCTCCACCAACCCCTAAACCCACCGATGAAAACCCCTACTCCCCTTCCTTTCCTGTCACTTGTAAAGTCAACTGTTAAATCTCCCTGTTTAGCTGTGATCTCGCGAAAACATAGTTGTCATCCCACGCCTCAACCCAGCCTTAAACCCACCCATGACACCCCTCTGCCACTTATAAAATCACCCGTTTCAGCCTCCCTGTTTTAGTGGTGATCTCACAGTAACACCTTTGAATAAGTTTGTTAGTAGAAAATAAACGCAAATAGTTTCTGTGGACAGTTTGTAATGTGAACTCTAAAAACTCTTATTCGCTCTTTGTGAGCAACGCCGTTTGATTTGTTGTGTACATTTAACCCCTTTGGCACTTGTAAAATTTTCACTCTACAATCCGCTGTATACTCGACCTTTTTGCGTTCCCTCTCCCACTTAGTTTGATCTAGCAAAACTCATTCCAATAATTTTTTAAAGAAAACAATAATAAGAGGAACATATTAATCAATGACAAATCATGTGATCTGGGATCAGTGATATTTGTTTGGGTTTTTGTTTGTTTATATTTCTCCATTCTGTTGAAGTATGTACGAAGAGTTTGTTTCTGCGTTACGGTGATACAGTAAACAATTTGTTGTCTGCATACAAAGCTCCACACGGCTGTTCTAAGCCCGCATGCTTTTGAAAAATGCTTCCCTTATCCCGCCTCTTGTGCACGGCTTGTAGACCATGGTTATGGCAATCTAGGATCAAATCATTCCTTTTCATCATGCTTTCAAAGGTATGAACCATTGAGTTTGCCCACATCTCCTGACATCCTCTTTATCAAATGTTTGAAGAACTTCACCACTAATTTACATTGTGATAAGTTTGTAATCAATATGATCGAGTTAGACGCAGATTGTGACAAAGACCCCCAAAATGGGAGATCTGTTGTAAAGCTCGTTTTGTTTCTACCATGAACCATTATATTTGTAAACACAAACTGTTGCTGGAGAACACTGAAATTTATAAAGGCAGTTGTTATAGAAGACGACACCGCTGAAAGCACACCTGCCTATGCGGGTGTTATTTGATACAACACTCAGACCAACATATAATCACAAGGTCTCCATGAGGCATCTCTGTGATATCGTGAATCTAACCCTACTCAGTGATTATTGCACAATGTGACTGATGTTGCAAATCTCGGGATTTCGGGACGATTTATAAGAAAAAATTACCTTCACAAGACCTGTTGTTGTTTAAATGCTGTCAGGGACTTCGACACACTTTCAAAGGCACCTGCTTTGTCTGCTTGAATGGTTTATCAAGACAACCATACATGAGCACTTGAGGCATTACCACCCACCTGTATCCTCCCTTTCTAAGTACGCGCCCAGATCTTGTTTTAGTTAAAGAATGGTTTGTTAATCAAGACAAGCATGCATGGAGCAACTGGGTCATTATCTTCTACATGAATCCCCCACCCATTCTAAGTACACATTCAAATCTTGTGTTTGTTAATAGAATGGTTTGTTAATCAAGACAAGCATACATGGAACAACTGGGTCATTATCTTCTACATGAATCCCCCACCCATTCTAAGTACACATTCAAATCTTGTTTTTGTTAATAGAATGGTTTGTTAATCAAGACAATCATATATGGAGCAACTGGGTCATTACCTTCTACATGAATCCCCCACCCAATCTAAGTACACGTTCAAATCTTATTTTTGTTGATAGAATGGTTTGTCAGTCAAGGAAACTATGCAAGGAGCAACTGAGTCATTCCCATGGACATAAATCCATCAAACGTTCTAAGTACACGTTCGAGTCTTGTTTTGTTGATAGAATGTTTGTTATTCAAGTCAACTATTTATGGAGCAATTGAGTCATTCCGTCTCAATGACTCCCCAACCGTTCTAAGTACACATTCAAATCTTGTATTTGTTGACGGAATTGTTTCTTAATCAAGGCAACCTACGTGAATCGCTCCGTTCTAAGTAACACGTTCAAAGCTTTCCACCAATACTTTTATCCCAGGTTATTCTGTAATCACCGCATCACATCTGGCACTTTTCTCAATTTGGATGGCCTATTTTTAGATCACATTTCCTTTATTTATTAGTTTTTTCCCTATTTTAGGCATATGTATTGATGTGATCACATCACTTAGCAAATTTTGTTTCCTCTTCTTAAGTTTATAAAACAAATTGAAACGTAATGTCCGGTACTTTTTTCAGTAATTTCTGTCAAAGGCATTCCGTAATTTCAAGCGCATCATTATTTTGTTGATATTTCTTTATTGCGCATAAATGGTGTTCCTAATTATGGGATGTTTCTTTTTGCAATGTTTCTTTTTAAAAAGCAATATTCTTCTCTTTAGTTTTTTTCCCTGCAGGGCTTCTAGCAGCAGACCACACATGTTCACAATATGTGTCTCTTTGCATTTTGGGCACTTTGTTTGTCAATGTTTCGTTGTCCTTCTCGCACATTTCGTATAAAAAATGGCCGCAAGCAACACCCCCAGGGCAACAAATTCTGTCATACAGACAGAAATATCCTGTTAATGCCGTAGCCATAGCAGTTAAGTATAATCCTCTTTTTTGTTTATTTTTTAAATACGCCTATATCATATCACGTCAAAAAATCGTGGCGATTGACTATATACATAAATTCCTTGGAAAAAGTGGATTCCAATATGCATATGTCTTAAACTGAGATATTATACACAGATAATAATAACTGACTAGCCATTTTGAAACAGGGTTTGAGCTGACAGAATCTAATGTTGGCTCAAGCATAAAACTAACATTGTGACGTTGAATTCACACAACAGTTGATATTCTCAAGAGTTTACTGATTTTGCTGTCGAACTAAATCAATGCAAACATTGACTCACTTGCTGCGTGAATGCACAAGCTATAGCCCGTATTCATTTTCCAGTGTTTCATTAACTTAAAATGGCTGGGTATAAATATAAAAAAACGGATGTGATTATAGTCTGCGCGTAACCAGTGATGACTAGGTTTCCTAAATCTTAATAATACATTCTAATACAGAGGTATAATGTACTCTTCTTGGCTATCCCTTCTCTCCATGTCAATGAATAATGTCGCATCCTTCATCCCCAATGCATCGTCACTTACGCCTGAGGCAAAATCCACATATTTTATACTCAAGTGTGCTACACTCTTCTTGACAATATCTCTCTCCTTGTGTCCGACATACTGCACTGACGACCTTTTTGATCTGTAATGTATCTAATTGTATCGTTTTATGCCGTTTACACTCTATTATGCATATTGTCTGTCAGCTTAATTTTCAGACAATTGATCTGATGTTATAAATCGGTCTTGCTGGTCTTATATTTTCATCTTATGTCTTATGTTATTTTATCTTATATCTTATGTTATTTCTTATTCAATCGTATCCACCTAATGTATGTGTCCATTCCATTCTTGCTTGTGACATTAATTACTTCGGAAGCTCTTTTAAGTTCGACAACGCCGTGGTTAAATCTGGCAATTTTGCAGTTAATGTGTTAAATGTATTGGACTTATTGTGGTAAAAAATTAATATTGACACAACCCAAACGCACAAGACTTCTTACTTCTTCCAGGAATATGAGATTGACAATTGTGTGTACATAGGCTTTACAGAAAAGTAAATCACGTCGTATGTTGCTCTTTCCATTCAAACAAAATGAGATTGACGATTGTGTGTACACAGTCTTTATAGCACAGTAAATCACGTAACATGTTGCTCTTTCCAGTCAGACAAGATGATATTGACGATTGTGTGTACACAGTCTTTATAACACAGTAAATCACGTAGCGTGTTGCTCTTTCCACTCAGACAAATGTTTTATCAAGAGAGTCATACCATAGGGGAAATAAAACTATGCCCTTAAATCCAACATAATGCCTTACATATTCATCAAAATTTCAACTAAACCTGAGCAATTAATATTGGTATAGATTTTGTTTGCATTATTTTCTCACTTTTATGAATTTGTTCTTAAACGTTATCTGCGTGTTGGAAAGAATACGAATAATGAGATACAAAAACGCGAACTTTACAGAATATTTCACGCAATGCACGCAATGCATTCTTTGCCATTTATGAAACAACAAAGCAATTATGATCTGGCCACTTTATTGGAAGAGGGAGTTAGGATATGCATATTTTAGAGCATAAAACATTTAAAATAAACAGTTTAGTTTTATTTTTTAGCAATATGTACTTTACAAGTGTCAAAAACTTAATAACTATCATATCCACAAGCTTAGACAGAGCATTCAGAGTGACGAATATAAAATATATCGAAACCCAAACTGCACAAACTACAAACCTCTACTATTCACCAAACAGACACCCACTATCGACAACACAACATTAGAAAGCCAATGTCATAGTGTCAATTTAAATTGATATATTAGATATGAAATGAAGACATAAAGCAAACAAAAAAAGGGAAAAATCCAAACAAAAACAAAACAAAACAAAACCCAAAAAGGATATTTTTATCGTAAATTTTATCGTTTATGGTGTGACAGTTGAAAAATTGTCTAATGCCAGCCATGCCGTATAATGGGGCATAAACCTGATATATCAGCCTGAAACATAAATTAGAAGATGAAGACAAGCGACATATTTATAGAAATATTACCCAGTCACTTAGCTAAAGAACCCTGACTGGAACGCGGTACCAGGTGGCCAATCACGTCGCTAATATGAGTGTCCATGACTTTTTAAAGCAAACCCTTAGAGCGAAGTGATTATTTTGAAATAATATCCCTTTTTAACTGAATGGGGAGTATGAAATGAGGAGTACGAAATAAAAAATACCCCGTTTAAGCGAAATTGGTATTCTGCCCTCAAAATCACCCCCGTTCTACTGTTTTTGAACACGCATGGCCCCCTCGGGGAGAGGTTTTGGAGAGTATAATCCCATCAATCCCTTTTCCCATAGTCTGACTTCTTTATTAATCAGTTTAGTGAGTGATGTTGCGAAAACCTTGACATTAAAAACCAGCTTAAGTCCTCGCCCCAACATAACCATATCAATAGAGCACAATGGTTGTTAATGAAAAATAAAAAAGTTATCACTGTTGTGAAGCAAAAAATGTAAAATGTTATGTTTTTCCTTCATCCTACGGATCATCTCCCCTCCCCTCCTTCGAAGTCTGGCCGTACTGCCCTCCGGCTTCGGGAAAATATATTGCTGCAAGTATAAATGAAGCATGGTTATTTTCTTAAAGCATTAAAGCAGGTGTCTTGATGTTTGCTGTTTGCTAAGTTTTAATATAATGCGTAAATGTTATCATTAAATATTTTTAATTTACAATATCAAGTACGGTTTGTTGCAATAAAATGTTCTTTTAAAGCATGATTTATCATATAATTGACAGAAACAGAATTAATGACAAATTATTTATGCCAACTCTTCCCCCCACCCTTCCGAACCCGACAAGCCGGGGGTGCGGTTAGCGTTCGTCTCGTAATCCCAGATCCTGGGTTCGAATCCAACTCGGGCTGGTTTGCGGAGGATTGACGGTTAGCTCTGTTGGTTCGAGCGTTGGATGGTAATCCCAGGTCAAAGAGTTCGAATCCAGTTTGGAGTGGTAAGTGGGAATTGACGGTTATTTCAATTGGTTAGAGCATTGGTTTGGCAATTCCAGGTCCCGGGATGGAATTCAGCTCGGGCTAGTTAGCGGAAGATAGACAGTTAGCTCATTTGGTAAGAGTATTTGTCTAGTAATCGGTTTGAAATCGAGGACCCGGTTTGAAATCCAGTTCGGGTAGTAAGCGGAAGAATGACGTTCGAACCAGTTGCTTGAGCTAAAAAAAAAGGCAGTGCGAATTCAAAATTAACATCCAGTGAGTCTTTTTGCTATTTCTTTATTTAAAACAAAAACTCAACACCCGCCAAAAAAGAGATATTCCAGACGGAGAGAAGTTAGTTGCAATGCGATCATATTAAAATCTCGACAATCTATAACTCTCTTGTAACAAACAAGTTATAGTCTTGTCTATGGTAACAAAAATATATAGCTGAGATATTATATCATTTTCCTTCATAGATATCCAACTATGATTCCGTTGTGTTTTGCAGGAAACAGGAAGCATTTTTGCATGAGATAAGTCCCATGTGCCTATATTTTATTTTGCACAATGAAGTTTTGGATATTCTGTCAGTAATTTTCATTTAGTATTTTAGGAATAGCATATTGAAATATATTAGTCTCAAAACTTTAGCATAATGTATGATATGGTTTTTATATGGATTCTCTTATTCGCTGCAGTAGGGGCTGATCAAACGCTGGGGAACTCAGGTAAGATCTAAGCTCTCTCTCTCTCTCTCTCTCTCTCTCTCTCTCTCTCTCTCTCTCTCTCTCTCTCTCTCTCTCTTTCTTTCTTTCTTTCTTTCTTTTTTTTTATTTGTCTCTCTCCCTTTATCTCCATATAAGTCTTTCTTTCCTTTCCTCTTTCTGCTCTCTATCTCCCTTCCTGTATCTCTCCCTTCCTATACCCTCTTTCTCTCACCCCCCTCCTTTCTCCTTTTTAAGCTTCCCCCTCTCTCGATTATTTTGCCAGTTTTTCTTTCTTCCCCTCTCTCTCTCTCTCTCTCTCTCTCTCTCTCTCTCTCTCTCTCTCTCTCTCTCTCTCTCTCTCTCTATCTATCTATCTATCTATCTATCTCCCGGCGAGTAGTGTTGGAACACCATGCTTGAAGTGGTATTGCTTCAAATATGATTGTGTTCGGAGAATAGGGGTTGGTAGTGAGGTCTGCATGCGGATTATTACCTTTCAACATATTGCTTAGTACACTGTTTATATCGAACTCTTGTTGACTAACGTTAACTTTTTCCTGTGCCCGTCCTCATGCTGATTTTTCATGTCATCGTTGCCAAAGCTTTTTCATGTATCATGTCTGTCATACCTGCTATCATACCCGTAATTTTTCTGTCCTCACTGTCATACCGAACGTTACTTTCATGACCAAGTAGCTTATTGCGTGCTGATACATACTGCATCTGCTATAATGATCATAATGCACTTTTCTCTCATATCCACATATATCCATATATAAACCTCATCTTGGTATCATGATCAAACCGCTTATTATTATCATGCCCCTGCGGCATATTGTGTCCCTGTCTATATCACATCCTTCGTTCATAACTCTACCGTGTCTTGCTCTCATGATCACATCGATGCAGATACACCTTTTTGCCACCATGATCATGACGTTCATTGCTACCATGATCATATCACTTCTTGCTATCATTTGACACCGTTTATTGTGTCCGCGTCCATACTGAATCTTACTCTCACATAATTATCCTGTTTTGGGAACGTGTTCACACAACATTATCCATGCTGATTCATTGCAAGAAACTGCGCACTACATCAGGATCAAATACTTTTGCTAGACTTGTGTGCATACATGTGTTTACTTCATTTTGTTCTTTTTGCAGTTTCTTTATATAACAATGATTTTGTGTTACAGAAGAGTGTGAAGTAATGACACCAGATCCGCGTGCTAAGCCAGGTTCAATGAATCAGACTCCTGGATTATATTTAAACTTATTTCCGGATCTTACCACTCCACGATCTGGCCGAATAAAGAAAATAACATATTACGCTATTCGTGAAGGAAAGTTTTATATCTCGTTTTGGAAACCACTGGGCAACCATATGTTTGAACTTGTGACGAAACTGCAAGCTACAAGTGAAGGGGAAGGGATTCAGGTAAAGGTTATGAATATAATTCAGATATTACTTATTTCGCTCCCAAAAGTAAAATTAACCTTTTCGATTAAAAAATTCTATGTAATAAAAGTAGTAAAACAAAACAAAGAAATACAAACAAAATGCTTTAAGCAAATTAAAGTGTCAAAGTTTAGCCTTTGGCTTTGATAAAGGGTGTTGCATAATATGTAATATAGGGTGTTGCATAATATGTGCCTCAGTCTCCTCAGCAACATTCAATGTGTTATCATTTCCAAAATTATATTTGGAAAAAATTGAAACCAACGTTTACAGCAAAATAAAATAAACAATTAGTGTATATAAAATGGAGATATCCTAACGAATGTTGAAGACCGATTTTTATATAAATCAATGGAAAATTTTTTTATAGTACCACACTTATGGAAAAACTTGCACTTTATATCAAGTCGCATGGAAAATAAACAAAACTTAACCTCGTCATGGAAATCACTGGAAGTTTGCTGTCCAGCATTAAGCAGACGCTATAATTATTGGAGCTATAGTGGAATGATCAATCTACCGCTGTGGCTGTTTGAACAGTGGACAGTTATAGCATGCAATGCATAGCTTGAATATGGGGTTCGATGGCAAAATTATAATGTTCGTTTTGCACACACACACACACACACACACACATATATATATATATATATATATATTTATATATATATATATATATATATATATATATATATATATATATATATATATATATATATATATATATATATATATATATATATATATATATATATATGAATTTCAAAAGCAAATTTGAGGAGGATCAGCTAGAATCGTAAAATTTTAACACATTGCCGGAAATGAAAATCGTCAAGTTTATGAAGCAGAAAGCCTATATGGAAGTGTACTCAGTTGAAAATAAGAGGACGTTGCCAGTAGTTAAATATTCTTTCCCGGTAATATGGAGTTAATGCCTAGATACATTTCTGAATCTGATTCAAATAGAGAAACATTGATGTTTGAAAGAAATCAGTTCTGGTTCATTTAGTAATAACACAAATATACTAAAAATGCAGAAAACCCCAATGAAATATTAATATTATTTACGGCTAAAAGTATTTTATATACCGTCAGATATATTCCTTAAGTAAGACAACAATCAAACTATTGTTTCTTGTTTCCTTTGTTTTGTTTGAAATCACTGTAATATTTACTATAAACTGTGTTATTCATATAAATATGTTAATTTATGGGATTTGCTTCACTGTCTATAATAGATATTTCTACTATAAAATGCGTAATATATATATATATATATATATATATATATATATATATATATATATATATATATATATATATATATATATATATATATATATATATATATATATATATATATATATATATATATATATATATATATATATTGAGTATTCTTTACAGGCGAATGACCCTGAAAGTTGCTACGTCGAGAAAGGAAATATCCTTGCTATTCACTACAGCACTGAGGCTGCTGCTGGCGTTGTTGTCTACGAAAATAGGCAGATTCCGGAACGAAATGAGGAAATACCAATGTATAATTTGTATAATATAAACTTGCAAGATGATGGATGGTTAAATGGGATGGTACTGAATATTACTGGAGCTTATTTCAATCGAATAAGAAATGTTGCTTTGCATATAAAAATCTGTGGTAAGCATGCACACATATTACTTTACTATCTGTGTGATGCCTGTGTGTGTGATTAGCCTGTGAATATCGCGTGACATAAGTATGTGGTGAACCTAACAGCATGTTCACTGTTGATCTCAATAAAATGCTTACACTAAATTCCATGGTGTAGTTCGGTAAATGATCACTTACTTTAAACTCTATATTGTTGATCGGTAATATTAATAGGAATAAGTTAATATTTGTCTCATAAACAGTATTTTCTATACACTTGTTTTGTTATGCAACCTCATAAATTGCAGTGTAAGTTTAAGAAGTTAAAACCAGCATGTTCTTAGGTCTCTTTATGGCTATTTCTACATTATTGTTTTGTTCAGTAGCATTGATGTATTTTAGAATGTGTGAATAACACGTTTGGAGGAGACTGTGAACCTTGCAGTGATAACTGCCTGGGAAACACTTGTAATAAGATAACTGGAGTATGTGATCAGGGCTGCCAAGAAGGTTTCCAGGGACCGCAATGTAATTTGGGTGAGATGAACAAATAACCTTTCAAATTTATTAAAACTATTTGTTATCTATTTATAAGTAATAGTTATTTTCTCAGAAAAGCAAAACGCTGTTTTAGATCTGATATAGATTTATCATTGTCAGAACCTATTGATTACAGTTATGTCAAGATTATATTCAATTTGAGCAATATGATAAGTGAAATATTTATATATTATTTGGACTGAAAGTGTACATTTGCTCTCTCTCTATTGTTTTTCTCTCTCTCTCTCTCTCTCTCTCTCTCTCTCTCTCTCTCTCTCTCTCTCTCTCTCTCTCTCTCTCTCTCTCTCTCTCTCTCTCTCTCTCTCTCTCTCTCGCTCTCTCTCTCTCCTTATTATTATTATTATTATTATTTTTATTATTATTATTATCATTATTATATCGCATCGAGTAAAGTAAGTGATCAAAGTAAACGAAAATTTAAATTAAAGTTAATACATTTGTGCAAATATATTCTATAATTGCTCTAATTCCTCACTTGAATAACTTTACTGGCACAAAGTTAAGCCTATTATTTTACACCAATTTGAAATTGGTTATATAAGTCACCATTGTGTATTTTATTTGGCCAAATCTTTGAACGATTTAAACAACAACAAAGGAATTCTAAACAAATCGAACTAAATATATACGAATTATAATATAGAAAGAAAAAATACGAATCAAAGTTTTCAATTTATCTCAAATATGTCATCATTCCAGTTTAGTGACTGGTGACTTGTTTCCACTCTGATGACTTTTTGCGTTTCGTCAACTTATTGCTGCCCTGCTTATTATATATAATATATATATATATATATATATATATATATATATATATATATATATATATATATATATATATATATATATATATATATATATATATAGAACTAAAACCAGTCATAGGGAGACCATGCCTTATATATAGCACTTAGGGAGACCATTTGTATATTTTTTACTTTGAAAATGCCAAAAAATGTTCTTCTATGTTGTAGATAATGTGTGTGATTTTTTTCTTGACATATTAAGTAGCAAAAAATAAAAAAGTTGGTCTACCTATTTTTTTCTATATTTCCCATGGCATTTTTAGGCGACCTGGATAAAACCACGGAATTTCCCGGGTCTCCCTAAGTGTGTGGTTTAATGCTCTGTATATTTGGTCTCCCGAAGTAGCATATTTTGCTAACTAGTTGGGTGTTTTTACAGATTTTTTTTACACTTATGTTTATTATTATTATCATTTGTTATGTATATGCAATGTTTAGAAGTTATACGTATGTACGACAGCCTTGTGGGATGACACTTTTTACACATCACCAATGACTGGGTCATTTAGTTCTACTTTGCATGCAAATATTGCTACGTGACATTTAAACTCTGCAACATTACTTTGGAAAGCAAAGAATTGATATATTAATTAATGATAAACAAAATGTCTCTTCAAGTTGTATAGAAGGTCGCCTTAAGTCGGTGTATACACCTAGAAATATACAACCAGTAATAAGGAGACCATATATTTTCATGAATATGTGCAAGATTTTTATATTATCAAGACAAAATAGTGCTAAATGTTAAAAATTACTTTGGTAACCAAAAACGTTATGAATACAAAACAAAATGCCATTTGAGGTGTTTTGTATAAGTCTGAAGCATAGTCCCCTTGAGTCGGTTTACACGCTATATATATATATATATATATATATATATATATATATATATATATATATATATATATATATATATATATATATATATATATATATATATATATATATATATATATATATATATATATATATAGGGAGACCAAAAATTCAAGGAGACCAAAAGTAGGTCTCCTTAATTCTTAGCGTGTTTAAACGTTATGAAACTACATAATAAACAAAAAATGTTCCTATACGTTGTAGATAATGGGTGTGATTTTTTCTTCTAGTCATATTAAGTAGCAAAAAATAAACAAAAAAGTTGGTCTACGTATTTTTTCTAGATTTTCCTTGGCATTTTTGGCGACCTGGATAAAACCACGGAATTTCCCGGGTCTCCGTAAGTGTGTGGTTTAATGCTCTGTATATTTGGTCTCCCAAAGTAGCATATTTTGCTACTAGTTGGGTGTTTTTGAAGATTTATTTTAAACCTATGTTTATTATTATTGTTATTTGTTATGTATATGCATTGTGTATAAGTTATACGCATGTACGACAGCCTTGAGAGATGACACTATGCACATATTACCAATGACTGTGCCATTTAGTTCTACTTAGCATGCAAATATGAGCAAGATGCTTCATGTTTCTGGTTAAAATATTGTTACGTGACATTTAAACTCTGTAACATTACTTAGTAAAGAAAAGAATTGAAGTAGTAATTAATGATAAACAAAATGTCTCTTCAAGTTGTATATATGGTCGCCTTAAGTCGGTTTATACACCCAGAAATATGCAACCAGTGATAAGGAGACCATATATTTTTCATAAATATGTGCAAGATTTTTATATTATTAAGACAAAAAAGTGCTAAATGTTATTTTAAATTCCTTAAAAATCATTTTGGTAGGCAAAAAAAAAAGAGTAATGAATATAAAAAAATGGCCTTTGAAGTGTTTTGTATAAGTGTGAAGCATAGTCCCCTTAAATCGGTTTACACACTATATATATATATATAAAGTAGGGATACGTTTCATTACGTCATAATGTTTATTACGTCATAATGCATCTTGCTCTCAAGTGTTCGTTTCTTTGAAAAAATGCCTGTTTACAGTGCTAAATTATCCTTTTCTTCAATTTCGTGATAAACCATGTATAAGCATGTTAAGCAGTTAAGGAAAAAAATACTGGTTGCTATAATATTTTTAAATACATAATATATAGCGGATCTTAAATAAAAATGGCAGTTTTCTCCGGTCTCCTTAAAGCTGATTTTTTGGCACTAATGTTTATACAAGGTATAAAGTTTAGGATCAAATTGAAAGCTTGTTATCAAGTTTCAACACACAAATTTAATTTTAAACCAAAGTATGTTATATTCGCTATGCCATAAAATCATTCGCTTTTAGTTTGCTGAGTAGTTTCGTAACGTTTAAACACGCTAAGAATTAAGGAGACCTACTTTTGGTCTCCCTAATACTGGTTTTTTAGCAAAAAAGGTCCCCTTATTGCTGGAGGTACACTTCTATATATATATATATATATATATATATATATATATATATATATATATATATATATATATATATATATATATATATATATATATATATATATATATATATATATATATATATATGTGTGTGTGTGTGTGTGTGTGTGTGTGTGTAAGGGGACCATTTTTGCTAAAAACCACAGTATTTGCGAGACCAAAAATTTAAGGAGACCAAGCGTAGGTCTCTTTAATTCTTAGCGTGTTTAAACGTTATGAAACTACGTTTCTATAACGTATTCTATAACATATTGAATGTAATGTATTCCGTTTTAAATTTTAATTTGTGTGTTACCACTCGATAAAAAGCTAAAAACATATATTATTTTTTCTAAATGGTCCTCATATGACTGGTTGCATATATATATATATATATATATATATATATATATATATATATCCAATATATATATATATATATATATATATATATATATATATATATATGTGTATATATATATATATATATATATATATATATATATATATATATATATATATATATATATATATATATATATATACTTTTGGTCTCCCTCAATTTTTGGTTGCCCGAATACTATTGTTTTAGCAAAACTGGTCCCCTTACTGCTGGTGGTAAATTTCTATAGCATATGTACACTTTCAGTTCAAATAATATATAAATATTTCACTTATCATATTGCTCAAATTGAATATAATCTTAACATAACTGTACTCAATAGGTTCTGGCAATGATAAATCTATATAATCAGATCTAAAACACCTATTTTAAAGGACATTCGGTCCCGATAATGCCTAAATAATATATATGTTTAAGTGCAAATCAAAGTTTCGTACTTTGTGCCTTTCTCTATAACATTAATGCATGAAAAGCCTTTGAGCCTACTTGATTACCAGCCTACGCTTCTCAATAAATATTCAGTTAAAGCAACACATATTTAGTAAAAATCTCTCTGTAAAGTAGTGATTGTTGATACCTGAAAATAGGTTATAATTATCAGTTGAATTAAAATAAAATAAATAATCCTATTGTACAGAAACACAAAAAAATACAGAGCAACTAAACAGGTTGCAAAAATAACCATCTATACATAGATACTTTCAGAATCAACTTCTTTTAGAATATCGTATAGGGAATGTCATTGGTAACCCCTTTACCTTATATGTATGGTTTTAGGTAAAGAGGTTAAGGACGAGAGTAACACAGGCAAGTACTTTCATTTACAGATTATATGCTCCAAATAATGAAGAACATTGAAGAAATCATAGCATAAATATAAAACGTTTCAGGAGCAGTCACGAAGTTGCAAGGATTATTTAATATAAAACTAGTATTTCTAATGTAATGAGAATTGTAATGGGAGATGCCACACAGTAGTAATAATTGTGATGTCAATCTTATTAGGTATTGCTCTGTAATAACAGGACGGTTGGATGAAAGTTTAGCTTAAAACAACGCACCTGTTTACAAATGGAGCTTAAGCCTACGTGCGATTGTTATTGTTGTGTATATAATTACAACTGATGATTTTAGACAAAACTCTGTAGCCCTTGATTGCATCGCGGGGGTGAGGGGAGCATTCACGTACAAAGTGGTTAGCATGCCTGTCCCCATGGAGAGGGACATTTACTTAGGAACTGATTACCATGCGTGTCCGGGATCGGGGCATTAATGTACCAACTGGTGAGGGTAGCATCCACGTACAAAGTAGTTATCATGCCTGTCCCCATGGAGAGCCAGCATTCACTCCGGAACTGATTACCATGAGTGTCCGGGGCCGGGGCATCAATGTACCAACTGGTTGCCATGCTTGGCCGCAGGCGGAGAGAGCACTCACTTACCAACTGGTTGCCATGCTTGGCCCCAGGCGGAGAGAGCACTCACTTACCAACTGGTTGCCATGCTTGGCCCCAGGCTGAGAGAGCACTCACTTACCAACTGGTTGCCATGCTTGGCCCCAGGCTGAGAGAGCACTCACTTACCAACTAATTGCCATGCGTGCTTCGGGGACTGGGCACTCACGTACAAACTTGCTACCATGCGTGTCCCGGAATCGGGCCTTCATGTACAAACTTGCTACCATGCGTGTCCCGGAATCGGGTCTTCATGTAAAACTTGCTGACATGCGTGTCCCGGAATCGGGCCTTCACGTACGAACTGGTTGTCATGCCTGCCCATTACTTTTGAAAATGCCAAATATTAATACCTCACTTTTTCACCAAACGCAGAGCAAAGCAGACCTTGTTGGTTCAATTTGTATTTAAAAAAATAACATAAATTGAAAAGCGCCGAAAATCTACAAAAGAGTTTTCTTTTGTTAATTCTTTGAAATATTTACTGACGTCACAGAAATAACACACGTCACAGACATTTCTGACCCTACGGGCAACAATTACGTTACACCCATCACAGATGTCACAGACAGCACTAACGTTATGTCATATATATATGTCACTAACATCGATGATATTACAGACATCAGTGCTGGAGTTTGATTTCAGGCTTGCTTGTCGGTCTTGGTGTGGTGGTGTTAATTGCACTGGTCCTCGCAGGCTCCACAACAGTACTGGCAGTAATTCTTCAACGGTACTACATATATCACTGCATATTTCAAATCAAAATACCTACTGAGATTTTGCTGATACCCATATTCATGAATGTGGATTCAAAATATGATCATAACTACCAAGAAACCTTTTATTTAATTAAACTGCATTATACCTACTGTCAGAAAAATACACGAAGAATTGATTGTTTTTTCCAACAGCAGCATACCTTTTTGTTCAAACTAGTTGTCCATACCAAATGGTATAATAATTTATGCACTTATTGTTGTACCTAATAACATGCAACAGGAAGAGAAAAAATTTCATTTGTTACAGAACCCGCGAGTCCAATGACATGAGATCTGCTGTGGATATGCAAAGCCTAAACATTGACCTAGATAATATTGCCATTTCCACGCAAGATATCGCAAGAGACACCTAATTCAATACGAGTGTCGTTTATGAAAACATTCCATCTTCTTCTCATGCACAGAACAATTACGAAAGTCTAATTTTTCATTGAATGAAAAAACCCCATAAATATACAATTTAAGGATTTACTGAACGACTTAGAGGCTTTGCCTTTTAACTCTTAACATATAGTCAAACAGTAAAAGTGAAACAGAAAAGGATATTCATGATAGCTTTACATTAGAACCTACGTAATGCATAGATATAAAGAAAAGAACCTGATTTCTACTCCTTGTATCATTCTATTTTTGTCCTGGAATTGTTATAATCATTGTGTAATTGTTGTGCCATTATAAACATGTGTTTTATCATCCTGATTCTAATTTTACGCGAGGGCAGTAATTGCTTTGTTTCTCAGCAATTTCAAACACTTTAAAGTAAAATTTAAACATTGATAATAAAACTGATTTGTCATGCTGACTTTTTATAAAACTATAGTTTGCAGGAAAGGGCAGAAAGGAAGTAAAAACCGACATTTTCAAAATTAAAAGAATCGGCCGCGGCCGGATGTAATGTTTTAGAGAAAAATATAAAAAGGTCACTTGTCGAGTGTAATTTAAAAACAGAGTGGATTAGAAACAAGGCTATATTTTCTCAGCCTAAACCGTCTTGAGTAATGATATGGTTTTGCTTAAAGCTTACGTATATTAGCAATAATTACATATTTTATGATGCATAATAGTTTCGAAAATTGCCTTTTGACATTTGCCATCCGCAACAGGTTCGTGTATGCGTGCTTTTGAAATTTATCTGTTAATGTGTTGTTTCGACTGCAAATTCGCTGGTTTAAACTATAAAGAAAGATAAGGAAAACATTTTTCAATATGCACTTTGCAATGTAATCAGCCACCACAGTTTATATATAACATTTCGCAAGCCTAGTTCTTAATATGCTAAAAATAATAAAATTTAACTAGTTTTTCAGGCTTTTATTATATAATTTCTTTTAAAATGCGAATACAGTCGAAGTGTCAAAACTTTTCGGTACGAATCATTTACTATCATCATGGCTTCCGATTGTGTAAGTTAATTAAAGCACAAACATGAATTAAAAATGCAGCAGAACCTCTCGATACTCCCAACAATAAATTAAGTCTCGGAATAAAGATCTTACTTGCTTTTCCCGTCCACAACCTAGTTGTGATTATTTTTCTAGTCAAACTGAGTTCACTACGAGTGGCAACGTTAAAGCTCTATGCAAATTTTAAACTACGAAGTTTATAACAGCAGACTTTGTATATCGTATCGTAATTATGTTTAAAATATGGCTGATAAAAATAGAGAGAGAGTGGGTGTGGGGGTTCAAAACTTCAAAAAAAAAACACCTGAGGTTTCTTGTTTACCAATAAAACATTTTTTGCAATAACACAGAGTTTAGCAGTCTATTTTATAATTGATAGGTTGTGGTTTTGGGAAGGGATGCGTTGCAATCCTCCGTACTGCAATCCGCCACTGCAACCTATTAGCATAGATTTCAGTGTAAATTCTAGCACTCGTCCTTTAATGTAGTTGGCTCTTTATGCATCCGTTAAACTTCGGTATTTAAAAATTGTCATCTAATATCTGTCGCAGAGGTCAGTTCCTCCCTAATGTATTTTACAAATAAATATTTATCACATCATTTTTGAGCTTAACTTGAACCAAAGTAAGTCCAGCGGCAATTATATAATTGAACAAACCAGGAAGAGAGAGAGAGAGAGAGATAGATAGAGAGAGAGAATGAGAGAGAGTGTGTGACAGGCACTGGAAAAAAGGAAGAAGGATCTCATGTTGCCTCTAGACATTTTACAAAGCAATGCCTTTATGTTTAAATAACAATTCACAGCGGTAAATATAAAATAGAGAGAGAGATAGAGAGAGACAAAGAGATAGAGAAAGAGAGAGAGAGTGAGAGAGAGAGAAGGATAGAGTGACAGAGGGTGTTGTGATATAGAGGAAGAGAGAATGACTGAAACAGGTAAGGGAGAGAGGGTGAATGAAGGGCTGAAGGAAGGAACAGAGAGTGAAAGGGGAGGAAGGGGGAAGGATGCAGAGGTTATAGAGAGAGAGCGAGAAGGATAGAGAGAAAGATGGTGTTGTGATGGGAAGATGTTAATATGAACATCCATACCGGAAAGGATATCAATATCAACATACGTCAGTTTTGATGGGGACAATGTCAGTCTGACTACGCGTGCTGGATTGGATGCCAATCTGAGTGTGCACGCTGGAACGGATGCCAGTTTGAGCATACATACTTCAACAGAACAAGCGTGCTGGAAAGAGTGTCAATCTGAACTGGCGTGTTGGAAATGGTGTCGATCTTACCTGCCTGCAGCAAAATATTACAGTCTGACTATCTGTGTTGGACAGAATACCATTCTGAGTGTGTACGATGTCTGAACGTGCGTATACTGGGAATATTTCAGTGTAAGCATATGTGGCGGAAAAGTGTCAGTCTGAGCAAGTGTGCTGAAAAATGTCATCAAGGGTTCTAAGATGCACCTTTAGAAAACTTATTACAAATTTTTTAAGGCATCTGTTGAAATGTTGGTTGAATGCTACCATTTGGAGTAATCTATCATTCAAGCACAGAGACAAACGGACCGATTTAAAGGAGTTCATGTAAAGTAATAAGGGTACTCTTAACGAGAAATCTCCATTGGGTCAATGGAACAAAAAATGTATTACACAACAGAATGGTTTATCTGACCGAACACAGCGACTAGATATAATTTGCTAGAGCAAGCATTGATCATCACACACTTATTACTATTGCTAATAATACTGTTTCTAAAATTTGTCTGGATTGAGCACTGGAATTTATTTAGTGGATGTATATGGATGTATTAGAATTGTTGTATTTCCAGAAGGAATCCAAATGACTGTGATTTTGAATAGATAGAGACTACATCTTTGATTGCTTATGTGGTATAACGCGTTTTGATTGTGTGATATATCAAATAAAAACAGTGATTATAACTACTTAGAATATAAATAAACTCATGCATAATTTTGTTTACGGACTTTACATTAGACAACAGGACCAATGTTTTGTATAAATACGCCTGAATGTCAGTGAGGGAATAGGAAAGTACTTATTGGAAAAGAAGTTTTAAATAGATTTTCTATATGGATATACGGTTTGATACCTTTTAGATCCAGTGACAGAGAAATCGGATTTTTAGATATTATCCTTATTTGTTTCTTTCAGGTTTATCCACAGTGGAATCTTCGAAATCAGCTCAACTGAGCATGAGCACTCCACACGATGCACAGGCCTTTACTGTGGTGTAACAGTATCTCAGCGATGGTACAGAATACAGCTAAAATGCTTACTGAGATATTGTGAAGAAATGATAACGAAGATCTAAAAATTCTCATTGTTTTTCAATATAGATACATTCAAATTCAATAACTATGATCACACGTTTCTTCTAAAGAGCATTTGTGAATAGTTTAGCAATAGCAGAACTTGCGCAATTTGATGTTTTTTGCCTTTCATTTTAATATATTTTAACCTCATAGAAATTCAAAAGTCAAGAAATAACTTTGGAAAATCTTAGTACGAGAGCGCCTTGCACATATATTAACATTTTTCTTTATCATTAATTTTGAATTATTCTAAGAATATGCTTCAACACAAATTGCTTGAGCGATTAAGCTGGCGAACAGAATTTTTCACGTGGTTAACTAGTTAAAAGCTCGATCTATTATTTAAAATGTCGAATGCCGATGTGACATGCACGACAATAAGTATACATGTCCTACGTCATTGCACAACTGCTTTTCATCATTATTTCAGCATTTACGTGTTCTACGTGCCAAAGGTGCCATCATGAATTCAGATAGCAGCAGTAGGGGTTTAGCGTAAAACTATTGCCTCGTTGCTAAGCATACACCAGTGCCATATAATACTAAAACATATTAAACTAAATTGAAGACAATTTTGAAGCGCTACAGGTCCAACTAAAAACGCTGCTTTTAGCCATGGCACCGAGTTCGCCTCTTTTCTCACTTTCTTGGAAAAGGTCATCAATCAATTTTATACAGATTTTACAACCTTAAGATAAATGTCTTTGTGCGATGTGTGAACTGACCAACTGAAAATAACAGTTAATTTATGCAGCATATTTGTATCCACACTGTGAGTCCAGCTAAGACAAAGAAGTTGAAAGGAAAAATGTGTGAAATCGGTTTTGCTTAGTGTATCTCCCTATAATACGCTGTTCAATGAGCATCAATGGGTCAATGCTTTGACAGCGTCAATCAAGTAACAATTAAGTCGCGTAAAACACGTGGAATTTACAATGAGGTTGGGTGGTTTTCAAAATTGTGATTTCATTTAAAGTTAAATTTTGATGTAAACTCTTTTCAAACAGTTGCAAAAATACTTTTAGTATGGTTATTTTATTTTGACAAAATCTGTCAAAATGTTTAGTAAAAACGCTAAAACCACAATGAAGGCTAAAATGTTGATATTTCTTGTGATTATTTGCTTTGCTTTGTCTGGTTACAGTCTGTAGCCTAAAACAACTTTATTTCCTGAATAAAAACAATGCATAGCGTAAAATATCTGACGTCCACTGTGAAATATAAATCTGATAGCCAGTGCAATAATTATAACGGGGATAAGTGACATGCATTGTAATTTATCAATGTAGAACTCTAGCCAGTGCATTAAATATAACGGGGATAATTTTTATATTATTAGAAATGTTTATTATCATAGTTCCATATTATCATTAGGTAAGTTCTGAAAGGCTAAGAGATGAGTTTCGGATCAATCCAAAGGTCCAAAGGAATGTAGTTTCATTCACACTTTTTATATAAATTAAATATCCTTGGTTGTTCATTTCGGTACTTTCAGTCACTCAGTTAAATTATATTAATTACATTATGGCCATATGAAGTACATTGCGTTCATTATTCATTGTAGCAATATTAAGTGACATTATCCTTAGTGCGTAGACTCTTTGACAGTTGCGCGACATATGTACTACAAAATATTACTGTTTACTTTGCATGAACACCACTTATCATGAATTAATTTTGAAAGGCACTATGAAGAGAAGACCATGTGTATGTTGCATCACGCTTTTCTGTGGTGAATTGCACAAGGCTGTTCTGTAGCTGAATTGTACATAATATCATGTTCCTAGAAATGATACCTAAAGACGTTTTCAAAAACTACATTAAGGAACTATTGAAGTTCTCAGGAGGCTACCGAAAACATTATAAATTACGGAGAATAATTTTCACAGCGGACCAGCCTTCTTAGCTTATAGAAAGTGAATTACCACCTTGTTTCAAAATAAGTTGTTTAGCTGGGTAGATAGGCAAATTATTTGTAAATATGCATCCATAAAACAATAATGAAACAAACATGTGATACAACGGGGCTGAAACTAAGAAATATTTATTTTTTATTTTGAAAATTGACAGACGGTATAACTTGCACTTTATGAGAAATTTGCACTTATGTTTCATAAAGGAACGGATCACATGTGGTACCAAGTAACCATGCCTCCGGTTACACTTTGTCATATGCCAGGAACTCTGTTCTTTCACCTAACGGGTTTCCAACATTGTGACCGTATTGTAATTAGCCTGATTCGGATATGTGCGAAGAAGTAGTCTTGTGAAAGCACGCGATTTTACCAGATGATGTATTCATTTTCACGATGGTTTTCATAAATAATTCAATACATCAAAACAAGGAAGTGATTCAGTTCTGACCTGTGTCAAGTTAAAAGAATATTGAACAAATTTAAATTTTCCAGAGAATCTAATGCGTTCTAGCAAATATGCCAGCGCTTTGGAAAACATTTTCAAACTTAGAATAGAGGCTTTGTTGAGGAATCGAAAATATAATATTTATTTATTAATGGATCAACATTTTTGACAATGTTTATGTCTTCACTTAAACTGGAGGGGTAAAGTCTGTAAAATGTGGATTTATTCTCTTCATATGTACTAAAACATCACAAAGTATTTTTTGAATATGTAAATGAACCAATAAATGCCTAAGATAATTAATATGGCGGCATGATAGGCTAAAATGTGGTTATCCGCATACATGTGGCAGTACTACTTCCGTCTGAGGTGTTGGAAAAGCTGTAAGGAATGATAAGCTTCAACGTGGCTCTCTCTATTCATGTGATAGTACTCCTTCCGGCTGATGTATTGCAACAGCTGCAATTCATGATGGGCATTGAGGATTATGTACTAAAATCTAAAATCAGTCTCAAATATAAAACAAATAAGGTTCTTATGACTGTAAGATGCATTTGACGCAAATGCTAAAATGTACTTTTGTAAGACTGTTCAAGACGGATTACGTCAGGCAGATTACATAGACCGGTGTGATATTGATGCGCCACCGGTATTATGGATGATTTATTGATACAGTGAAGATAGAACTTTCCTTTTATAGATCCCCTTTGTCTACATATATGCTCGATACTCGGTCAGAATAAGAAAAAACACGGATCCAATCTAAACTTGACTATGGGTCACTCATGACGTAAATCAGAGGTCATAAATAATTGCGTCAGGCAGAGATCAGGCGTGATGACAGAAGGTAGAGATCACTTGTGATGAGATAATGCAGCGATCACATATTAATGCGCAAAGTAGAGACCTCCGATGATGATATAAGGCAGATATCACCCATGATGACGTAAGACAGAGGTCTTTAATGATGGCGGTGGTCAGAGCTAATCAATGGTGACGTCAGACGTTGTCTGATGATGACTTAGTCAGAAATTACCCATGATGACGTCAGGCAAAGAAAATCCACAGCAACGTCAGACAGAAGCTCATGATGACCTCTCTGACGATGACGCCAAGCAACGATCTTTGTTAATGACTTCAGAGAGAAGTCCAGGATGATTACACCAGATATAGATCACCCATGGCAGAAATCTGTGATGATGAAGTCAGGCAGAGATCTCCAGTGATGACGTCAGGCAAATATCTCTGATGGTAATAGCAGGCAGAGACCTGATGAAGACTATAATCGGTTAGTATCAATTATCTCGCATGATGACACCAGGCACAGATGTGCGATGATAGCATTAGCAAAGAAACCCATGATGACATCAGGCAGAGATTTCTAGTGATGACGTCAGGAAAAAATAACGTATCGTGAGGTCAGACATCCCCATGATGAGGTCAGACAAATATATCTATGGATGAGGTTAATCAAAGATCATCCATATTGACGTCAGGTAGAGCTCTTTGTTGATGTCGCCATGTAGAGGTCTAAGATAATGACAACAGACATCGTGATGTTAAAATGGAAAAAAACTCTAATGATGACACTAGACAATGATCTCTGATGATAACGACAGACTAATATTTGCGATTATGGCGTAGACAGAGAATTCCGGTAATGATATCAACAAAGGAACTTTCAGTAAGAAAACTGCAATTGTCATGACTGAGTACACTAGCCCATAGTAGCAATACTAATTAATACTTATCCTGTACTTGTCCGATACTGGTACTGGTGCTGACCAACCCTTATTCTCCAAAAACAGTAGACAGAACTATCCTTAACTAATGTTAGTTAAGGATAGTAAGTAAGTAACATTGTGAAAATGACTAATAGGTACAAGATATCACAAGAAATGACTTAAATGGTAGAACCAAATCCTATACTTAACAAAGAACAGCCTCATAGCTGATATTACAGAACTAGAGGGGAACTTAGCCTCTTCTAAGTGAAGTGATATACCTGAAAAGGTATAAATCTTTTTTAGCATTATGAACTTGAAAAATTAACTAATGCAATTGATATTTCGTTACAATTAACTAAACCTTGGGGAAAAGGATGTGTAGTTCTCTTTATCTTCAAGATGATAGGGATGTTCGGCTGAAAATCGGCCAAAAACAAAGATCTCGATGAAAAGCTGCTTAATTATAAAGGTTTTTTGTCAAACAGTGATTTATTCGACAACTAAAATCACTCATTCATTTAGTGTATAAATTAAGAACGAAAACGGCAAACTACTGTCATCAGGAGTGGTATTCTGCTCTGCCCTTATATTTAAGGACGTCCTTATTCTTGAGATTAGATGGTTCATCCTTAATTTTTATCCTTATTTTTAAAAGACTTTTTAAGTTTGAGGATAGAGCAGAATAGCTTTTTTATCCTTATTTTTAAAAATAAGGACGTCCTTAAAAATAAGGACAGAGCAGAATACCACTCCAGTAAATCCTCAGACGAATACATTAAAAGGGAGCAGGAGAATGGCACAGGAGTGTAAGCTCACAACGGGTAAACACTGCAGTAAACAACGTGAGTTAACGACTTTCTGAGTCAGTGATTGATAAGTAAATAACACATCAGACTTGCTCCACAGCAACTCCAAATGGACCAGTTTCTTTATTAGCTTGTCCAAAAGCGTGGCTATTTCTCCCAAATTTTGGTCTGACGAGGCTTTGCAACCGCGCTCACTGAATATTTAAATACATCCTTGCTTGTTGGTGAGATTCCGAACTCTATATAACTTTTGTTTTAATTTTGAAGTCTTCTGTTATAAGTTGCATTTTCTTGCTTTTTTTAATTTTATGAATAGCTTTTGTTTCGTCAATACTGGAACGATTAATGGCTTATCTAGCCCTTTCACAACTGCTAGCCATAAGTTTGGTATGTTGATCGAGCACAACAAAGCTAGGTAATCTTCCTTTGTTAAAACATTTGCAATAATTGCAACGGAGTGTTCGGGAGTCTGCCACAAGGCTTAATTCTTGGTTTGACTCCTCCTTTAAATTTGTTTCCTCAATTTTGATTGGGCTTTGGCCAGTAAAATTTGTCTCCTGCATTTTGATTACATTCCAAAATATATTAAAATACTCAGAAATGTTTACATATTTGTTTATTATGAAATATTTCTTACTTTTGTGTCGCAGCCCAACGTTTTAGATAACAAGACAATAATCACAGTCGTTCTTTGCTCATCCCTATATGAAATACGGATGCTGAAAAATATATATATTGGTTCTGAAATAATAATTATAATGATTATACTCAATTTAAAAGTATCTATTGTAAAATCAATGCAATGTCCAGGAGAGAATAGTGTGTTCATTACAATAAGCTTCTTTTAAAAGGCATCTTTTGACCATGATACCTGGACGTTAACTAAAGTAACGCAATATCTTGCATACTTTAAGTCTGTCGCGGATTTCGCAAAACGGCTGAAGGTCCGTTCCTGGCTGTTTATGAAGGAATCTGAAAAAAGCACAAATTAACCTGGTCATTAGCATACCAAGACAGCGAAATGGCCTGTCGATATATAAACATATGTAAGTGTATTGAAAGAATGAACTAATTACAATTGCACAGTGTGACGGAGACACGAGTGAATCAACCAATAAAAAGTACGGTCCCATAAATATACATCAGCTGGTAAGAATTACAACCTCATAAATGAAAAATAAAACAGTCCCGATCTACTTTAAAATGTCAATAGAATGACTCAAAACTCTCAAAAATAACAAACTAAACGAATCAGAATCAAGTGTACCCTTAAGTCCCAGCAGTATACCGATTTATTTATTGCTGGTTTGTAATGAACATTTTGAACAGCTGTAGTAAATTATTTAATGTTATAACTCTTTTATCGCACATTACTATGCTCCTCTCTGTAAGTGCAATGGGAGTAAAGAGTGCATATTAAATTATCGATGCCGAATAACAACATTGACTTCATTCGAATATTTACAGATACCGATTTATAAACAAAGAAAAATCATCAAAACATTTGGACTTTGAGAATATTTGCTGTAAACTAATTTGGAACCACCTTTGCCTATGTAACAATACCATGGCGTCATCCGAAGCCTGTGTTAGGTGTTACGAAAAATTAACAATGTCATGTGATTGAAAAGTAAAATGATTGCAAGAAATCGTTTTGTCTGCAATAATATAAAATGTTTAACACTTAGAAGAATGGTAATATTTTACACGATCTGGTCATATATGATATAATTAGCCGCTACCATGTGGCCACATGTAGCAACCTTTTACCACATAGTCACATATTGTAACTCATTACTTTAACTTTAAGCATGATCAAACAAGTGGTAGAAGAATGGTTATATTTTATATGATCTGGTCATATATGATATAATTAGCCGCTACCATGTGACCACATGTAGCAACCTTTTACCACATGGTCACATATTGTAACTCATTTCTTTAACTTTAAGCATGATCAAACAAGTGGTTAACTATCTTTTGACCAGGAATTACAGGTGAATGTATATAGAAATTATACAGTATCCAGTAAATCGTAAGTGATATGGTTAGCCGCTACCCAAATACTAACCACGTGTACTTATACTTAGCCATTACCGAAAGAAAAATTGCGTGTACTTATTATAATCATCTATCAGAAATATTTTGTTGATCAAATATAAAAAGACTTGATGAACATGTTCGATCATAACGATAAAGGAATTCATTCGTGCATCAGTAAAACGTGCATTACTCCAAAACAATAAAACACTAACAAACCCGCGCACGTGGTTACTTTTGTGTGTTTTAATTCCTGAAGTTGCTCAAGTAAATATGAAAAATATATAAAACTAAAATGATCTGGGAAAAACCTGTAGTTGTATATTACTATCTCAACAAATTAAAACAGCTTTAAGCTAAACAGAATTAAATTTGGGAGAGCAGAATTTGCATGTTAATCTCAATCATGCTGAGATCAAGTGATAAGTGCAAAATATCTCTATTGGTATTGGCATATTTCAGAAGCTCCATCTAGTGAGCAGTACGAAAAGCTCCAAATCCACTGCCCTTCGTAAAAGCAACTCAGACTCTTTACCTGTATTCAGAGAGAAGCGTTGTTTAATTTGTGTCTTACTTACTCCAGCCCTCCTCCGTCATATTAATGCATAGTTATAGTTTTGATTTGACCACTTTAGTGTCTTCGAAACGCTAAGAAAGCATTGATTCGTTGCTATGTAACAGTCAGTCCCTCGACGGCTACGCCGAATCCCTTTCAAGCTTTTTGAAAACGGTACTTTTGTCACTAGAATGGATTTTTTAAAATGTTCCATTGCTTTATGTATGATAGATAAACATTATGAATTATAACCTGTAATGCCTTCTGTTAGATTTAAATCAAACGTCACACCCGATGAGAGGTGGCTGTGTACTCTTACGTCGCTTCATTCCAGCTGACAGTCCTCTGACGCCAGAGATGGCTTAATCATTCTTCTTTGTCTTCGTCTCCTCCTCCTCCTCCTCCTCCTCCTCCTCCTCCTTCTTCTTCTTCTTCTTCTTCTTCTTCTTCTTCTTCTTCTGGGGCTCTTCTTTTTCTTCTTCTTCTTATTAGTATTAGTATTTTTGTGTTTTTGTTTTGCGTTTCGCTGTTGGTCACGTTATCACCGTTGGAGTCCATGGCATAGGCAGACTGGCATTCATGTTATCACCCCTGCAGTCAATGAGAACGTCCCGATGGTAGTTACGCTATCACCTCTGCAGCCAATGGAAACGTCTCTCTGCCAGGCAAATAAAAAAGATAACAGAATTAGAGCAAAAATAGTTAAAATGCAATTCAAGAGACAAAAGAATGTATAAGAATTATGTAATATCTTATGCTTTAAATATGACCTTAGAATAAATTAGCAACACAACACTAACTTTTATCTTGAGATACCACTTATCTTGGCATAGCTTTTCCGAAAGACATCAAGTGTCGGTCAGTGCTTTATCTCTGTATTAGTCTCCCCAGACCATGCACCTCCTCCTTAGCTTCAATTAGTCAGCCAACGAATTTATGACCTCCTTGGTCGAGTGTCGGTTCAACGATATGGGTCAAGTGGTTCTTTTTTTATTGTTTTGCTTTAGAAAAGGGATCGGTGAAAATTACGCGTTTTGTTATTAATTCAAAAGTTGGCACGCAAAATCGCAAGTACTCATGAAATTTCGTACATTGCCATGTAAATTCAGAATGAGGCGATTGCAAACAGTCGTGTAAAATCGCCAGTATCATGTAAAATGACACGTAGTGTTAATTTAAATGAAGTCATATAAATCTACATTAAATCATGTTAAGTTGCGAGTAGTCGTGTAAAATAACCAGTTGCCATGTTAAATATAGTCATGGAAAATTGTAAATAGTGATCTAATTTCACAAACAGTCATCTAAACAGTCATCAGGGAGTCACGATCATTCAAAAGCATCATGTAAAATCGCAAGTACTCGCGCAAATTCAGTTGAATTCAAAAGAAGTCACTCAAAACAAAGCAGGCCTTTGAAATACAAAATGGCCATGTAAAATTAAAAATTATCATTGAAATCATGCAACAATGGTAGAATCTATTTACAATAAATCGCGTTTCTACATTCATTAGTGTGACTATATCTTGAACTCCTAATTTCCCACTTTTCGTGAGCGCATATTTTTGGTGGAATTTTTCCTTATTTTATCGGTATATTTATTAATACTCACCCTTTAATTTGTGCTCACATATAGAATCTACTCACTAAGTAAATTAATGATGAATTGTCGCAATGTGTTTCTTTCTAAAACAATGCCAAAAGGACTGCATATGGGCCTAAAATATTTTCTAGTAAGCATACACTTGCAGTGTCATTTCCTTACTTTTAAATAAAGGATACTTTCTTTTTTAAAATCGCTACGATTAGTTAGGATTTTGGTCTTAACTCAACTGATGTGCTCCATAGGTTTTGCAACGACCCCTTCCTCCTAAGCCCCTCCCCTTCAAATGTTGACAGCCTATTTTCAGGAGTGCTTTAATCTATACTTCTTACTTTGCATGTCTTGAAGCTTCATTGTGAACACCACCACGGTAAAACTAAAACCATATTATTAAGAGAATACAAAGGAATACGTTTAGCACATTTCTTTGTAAAAGGTAAGTGATTTTGCTTTTCTTCAATTCAATAGTAACTTAATCCTTGCCTTCGGGATTCGCTTTTTAAAATAAACCAAGTAAACTCGTTTTAAAATTTTCTAAAACCAGGCGTATATTTTTTAAATTATATAATTTACAAATAAAAATTCTCACAACACAAATGCACAGTGCAATAAACGTGAAAGTTTTTTATTTTATCTTTTTTTTTTAGTTAAAGAAATTCATAATTGTTTCTCTTTTGTGCTGATATTTATGTTTTGGGGTTGGTTTATTTAGAAATAAAATGATATGCAGCAGCGAAAATCGGAGATGATTTATCATCTCAGAGTGAAAGTTACATACACATATGCTTATTATTACTTTTTGATATCCCTGTTGATTCTAGATAAGCAGCCAAGAAAAAGCTAGATATTTCACCACTACGAACCAACCAAAAAGAATAATTCAAATATATAGCTTCAAAAGTTTCTTGCAGGAGTTAGCAATATATTCATATGGATTTGTTGTCGTCATAATTTTTGCGTTATTTATCACAATAAACCAGATTTGTGTTAAAACAGAACGAATATCTTACCTGTTTAATTATATCGAACCCGTGTCAATTCAACATTTCTGTTTGCTAACAGACACGCAAACACAAGGCATAAATCTAAAGGATGTTGAAAGGAAGATTACTGCTGCTATTTTTAGCAGCACTGATGGTTGCTGATGGCATACCAGTACCCGGTCGCGTGCCTAACAGAACCAAGCAACAGGTGAAGAACTGTAATGTGGTGTCACTAATATATTAATTGTATGCAAGATATTATATATCATTACTATACAACATCTGAAATCTGAGATCTTTAATTTGCCCGCATCTACGGCGATTCTTTGTGTTATGAATAAGACCTTTTTTACTCCACCGGCTCAACGAGGATTGGGCAAAATAGTACTCATTGGAGAATGAAGCTAACAAATTCCGTTGCGTTCATACATGTCACCTAGCTCTCTCCAGAGGTCAGCTGAGCGGATGTCAGAGGTCAGCTGTTTTATAACAAAACCCATTAACACAAGAGCAAAATATATTTGTATAGAAAAGAGTTTTCTTTTCTCAGTAATTGTTCACGTAATTTTCCGTATTTTGGTGCCCAGTTCATGTAATACATGTTATTGCTACTGTCTCTATATCGCGGGGAAAGCGAAGTTACTTTTAGACTGTACACGATCAAATCAGGGTGCAAATGCGTTACGAAAGAAGATTGATTTTTGTCAGTACTCTGAGCTTTCAACGACAATATTAAGATTCCCGATTTGTCATGCGTAAGACCTCTTTTTCGCCGTAGAGGTGAGCTGTTAAATAACAACGCTATAACAACATTACGTCATACTATCACTAGCACACTGCCCAAATTTCATGAAACAATGTCCATAGGAAACACAAGCAATTTTTAAAACTTTTGATCCCCTTTCTCTCTCTGCCTATTGATTGATTGATTGGTTTAACGACACTAGCAACCCGTTATGGTCATATTGTGTCAGTTTTGTTGCTATAGGAAGACTCTGTTGAAACTAAAATCGATTAAAATAGACAAAACAAGTAGTGTATACATCTAAAATCAACTAAATTGGTTTAAAACTTACTGTACATGTGTATTTATTTCAGAAAAGAAATGATTTTGCTTGGTGCTACCTTTGTAAAAAGGTCTTTCATGGAATTCACACTGTAGTAGTGGGTGATGTATGTATGCCCGATTTGAACTCTATGCATAACCATTGTGTCGCGAAAACCGCCAAGAGCTAGGTGTTTTTGTCCAACTGTTGGTTGGATTTGAAAGAGTTTGTTATTTCTTTGCTCGTTCCATTTTTGTTGCCAAAGATTTTTTACATAGCTTGAAATAAGGGGTTTAAAATCGGAGTATGGTATGAGAAGGTCGAATATGTTGTAGTTTAGCGCCTCTTTTGCTGCCTAGTCCGCAGCTTCATTACCCGGTAATCCCATGTGACTTGGCACCCAGCAAAATACCAGGGATTTGCCTTGTTTGATTGCCCTTTCATAACGTTCTATTAGGTCTAGAATCATTGTGTTCGACACTTGTAGATTTTCTAGTGACTGTAAGACTGATAAGCAATCGACACAGATAACAAATTTTTTGTACCTACTAATCTTGACAATTTCCATGGCTAACTGGAGGGCCCGGACCTCCGCGGAAAAGATGGAGGAGCCGTTTGGTAATCTTGTTTTCAGGGTATTTGATTTTGTAACTATTGAGGCAGCAACTTTGTTATCGAGTTTAGATCCGTCCGTGTATATGAAACGTGGTGATGGCTGGTTTCCTTTATCTCAGCAAACCTAACTTTGAACTCTTCAGCATTTGTTGCGTCTTTGGAGTTTTGACTATGGTTTAATCTTTGTATTTTCCATGTTGGGTGTTTCGAAACTTTTAAGTTTGCAATTTGCTCGACTTTGATTCCGGCATTATTAAGGTGGTTACGGATTCTAGTGCAAAAGGGTACGATAACCCTGGGGCGTGTGTTTAGGATTTCTGAATGGTCTTTTTCTGACGTCAAGCTCTGATCTTTAGGAGTAAGAACTCCTCTCTCTTCAACCATAACCAGTAATCCTCACATCCACACTGGATGTATAGTCTCTAAGAATAAAATAAGAAGAGTATATGCGACGCAAACAAACACTAAACATTAACATGGGTCCATCGATAAAGCTCGTTTTCTATGGAAACTGCGTTGGAATACATTCCCACGACAAAGTTACAAAATAATTGCGGTGGAGAGGGATTGCACGCAGATAAAATTAGTTCTCATTTCTATATTTCAACTTTTTCTTTACCTTGTGGAATGAAAGACTCATTAGACGTTAATTCTGAATTCCAAGATCACCACTACATTCGTTTAATCGATACAGTTGGAGGAAATGCACTAGCTCTATTCGAACTCGACACGTTGGGATTAGTAGACCAACGCTCGAATCAACGGAGCTAATTATCACCCATTATAACACGCACCGATTGTATAATGCACTCCCGTATAAAAAATGGTAGGAAACGTTAGAATTCTCTAACTACATACAAAAATCGCCAAACAAATTCACAGAATAACAATAGGCATGACGCATAGAAACTATGACGATGGCTTTGTGACGCAAAACGTTTGCCTTTGCACTGCGTAAGTTGTTATGCGTCACTCAGGTCGAAGAACAATACCATGAAAGGATGTTTACGAAAATTACCAGTTTTTTGGCCATTTTCGTTATTCAAGCAATGATTTTGCCCGTTTCTGTTATAATAGTGATAGACCATGGAGCAGGCGTGTTTTGTATGGGATTCGAGAAGTTGTGGAAGGCCAATGAACTCAACGCTGCCCAAACAAAATACTCATCTCCATAATCTATCCCTAGAGTCAATATCGAAATATTCGCCACAGGATAGCGTTGTTGGATCAGCTCCCAAGAAAACACAATCTGATGACGTTATTGACACTGGAGACGTACAGGAACCGCATCCGGATCAGCCAGTGATTGATGGCGCGCCGCTGGATCATGTAAGTCCGAATTTCCAATTTAAAGGTTCTACTATACTATAGAAGTTATGCTCTGCAAGGCTAGTATGAAAAATAGAATCCCTCTCTCGCTCTGTATTTTTCCTATGCCCCACTAGTACGCAAAATGTGTGATCCGATGCCACTGTCTCATAATTTAACTTCAGATATCACCGAAACGTGGTACCCGTACTTTTAGCACAACCCCAATTATTCTGATTTCTCAGATACTGCCTGAATGCCAATAACTGTAATTATTCCTAATGCACAGATTCCACCTGAATTCTACAAGCTGTTGCTACGCACGAACGGGGTCAAGTCGACATGGGCGTGTACGACAACAGAATGCCAGCAAGAATTGGACGCATACGAGGAATGGCGGCAAGAGAATGGTCTCGGCAAATCCGAGATCAGGTGGTAAATCAAGAAGATTCGATCGTCTGTGGACTTGGATAGTGATGCGGATATGCCCTAAAGACAAGTATACGTCGCAACATGAAACATTTACCATAAAATAAGAACAATTTGCGTATTGAACGATACAAGAATGAGAAACTTGATTATTGGAAGAAAATATTGATAAAAATTTAGATTTCCAAAAGGCACCACCTGTTGCCACCTTTCAAATAGAAGAAAAGCACTTTTCTAAAAAAAAAAAAAGGGCATTTCTCCAGAACAGCTATTTTTCTCAACTGATATATGAATGAGTGCAAGAGCAGCTAGAAGAAAATCGTCTGCAACCGAAGAGTTAAAATTAAACAGACAAGTCCATTACAAAATGCGCGCATGCAATGCTGGAATGTCGTATTACTCGAAATGATGCATATTTTATTTTACAGAATTTGCATTTTGGTCCCCAAAACACAACTTTTACATTTTAAGACGCGTGTGGTAACACATAAGGTACATTATTTTTGACGCCCCCTCTTGCACCGAGGAGGTCACAATTTCTACAATTTCTAGCTTTGTTTTAGTTTCGCAAGCTAGGAATTCAAAATGTTTTATTCGTCACGCAGTTCAAAATTTTGCACGAATCTAATCCGAATATGGCATCTATGCTCGTAATATTACGCAAATGGTGATTGAAACTTAAAAACTGAAAATGCACACAATTCCTGTTTATATTGGATATTGATATCAAGTGTTGTCTATAACTTGTTTAATGAAATGGAAGTACACATGTAAATATCACCTCTCCCGGGCCTTGCACAGGGGCGGATCCAGGGTTTTCCAAAAGGGGAGGGGGGGTGCAAAATGAAAATATACGATTTTTCTAGAATATCTTTATTATGCAGGCCCCTATATGTTTTTTCTGCACCCCCCCCCCCCCGCTGGATCCGCCACTGTTGCATGTGTGAATTCAGCTGTTATACGAAATTATATTTTCGTGAAAAAAACAGAGGAAGAGCGAAAGTTGCTGCACGGATACTCACATCAAACCAGCATTTATGTACAAAATTTAGGTTCTCCACCTTTGATCAATGCGATGTGTAGTGACGCAAGAAGTCCATCCCTTTAGAGGAAACAAGGAGTATTGAATGACAACTTTCTGCGGCGACCTCTACTGACACTATAACTAACCATTTTTGCTGCGTTTTACAATTATGGTATCTTATATAATAGCAAGCGCCCACTTCGATCAATATATTAGAAGTCTTCCTGCTTGCTAAATAATTTTAATTGTTACTAATTGTTACGAAAGAGAGAGGTGCAAAGGGTCCTTATGAGATTGAACGGGTTTCTTTCTCTTGACCCCGTGCCTCATCTAAGATGCAGGAAAATAGTTATATCGTTTGGCTTATTCAACTGCTCTAATGCAACGAAAGATATTTGTGGATTTTTAAATAAAATTATTGATTAGAAACAGTAGTAATTTAATCATTATCGAGTAACCAATATGTTGGCTATGATTAGAAATTACCCATTTAATGAAAAACACGGAGTATTGATTGTAAGATCTTTCACTTTTACTTTTTAACAAAAAAATTCCTGTCCGCGGGAACCGTGTCTTACCTTAGAAATTTCCCCCTACCTATTCTTTTTGAGGAGAGGTAAGAGAATTGCGTCAAGTACCCCTCACCGCTATGCGAGGTTACACAGAAGTACCCACATGGTGTGTACTATTCTAGTCTTCTATGTGTGGTATTTTTACGTCTATGGAAACCTCTGAAAGCCTTTTCCCAATGGAATGTGGTTTACTTTTCGTTTATACAATAGAAACAACATCAGTAGGTTTTTAGAAAGTAGAAAGGCTTAATTCATGAGCTGGGATTCATTGAATTGGCCACAGTATTTTTAAAAAAGGTTTTTCACTTTTAATACTGGTTCGACACTATGCGCACTAATGTGTGGTAATACGGAACGGTTTTTAACACTTTGGTAGTAATGGCTGACACATGGGTTACTTGCTTTCTGAGCTCAGAATCGTACAGACTCCAGTCCATCCGCACAAAAATAGTTATTAAACGGCAGTAATGCAAATAAATATTTCTTGTGGATTTTAAAATTAAAGTTCAGATAGGAAACAATAGTCATTTAACCACTGTCGAGTAACCAATACATGACCAGGTCTTGTGACCTACACACTTAATATAATGTGACGCAGATAAAAAAGCAAGAGTAAAGGGGTGTGGAAGGGTGGAGGTGGGTAATGAGGGATTCATAATTTGATCAATTTAAAATGGGTTTACACTGCACTCGTGCCTGTCAAAGAGAAAACGGGTGAAGGTGATTTCAATAATATATCTGTTTAAAGATGCTAAGAAAACGTGGATGGTATAGAATACGAATACTTACAAGCTTTAGAGAGTAAATAAACAATTTCATGGGAACATTGAACTAATCTTTTGTGTTGATATTGCATATACTGCCGTTGCTGATACAGAGCCTTGCAGATACAGTTATAAAAACTAAAACTAAAGGAATTGGAGGTATTAGAGCCTTGAAGATTCAAAAATTAGAGAATTAGAAAAGATGTCATAGGTCCTGTTACATACGAAGCAATCTTGGTGAATTAAATTCTCCGAAGCGTATTGGAAACTATTGTAAATACACCAAATTAATTTCAACAATTTTCCTTGTCAGTTTTTTTCTCACGTATTTAACGACTATAGTGTCGTCGTGTCTTTCAAGTTGAGACAGCCATTTCCCCACACACCAATTATTATTATTATTATTATTTTTTATTATTATTATTATTATTATTATTATTATTATTATTATTGTTATTGTTATTATTATTATTATTATTATTATTATTATTATTATTATTATTATTATTATTATTATTATTATTATTATTATTATTATTATTATTATTATTATTATTATTATTATTATTATTATTATTATTATTATTATTGGAAACAGGACAATTCCTGCGGGGACTTTTCCGCAGAGGACTTTTCCCGACCTAGGACTTTTCCCGACCTGGGGCATTTCCCGCGGGTGAAAAAAAGAACTAATAAAAAAAATATAACTAATTTATTGCAATTTTTATTTCGTAATTTAAACTTGAAGTACACGTTCTCAATTGTATTCTGTCCGGTCTCTGATGTTTCTTTTTTCTATTGTCAGCAAGTTGTAATGGATTATGCTGAAGGGGCAGGGTATATTGTGATTCAGTGAAATGCCGACTTTGCCAATCGTCATGTGCTTGACTTTCTTCGCAGAATTGCCCACAATGTGCACCTGTAGAACTGTGACTGTTAGTGAACTGATCACGTGTAAAAGACAGACAGTTTCTATGATTGTAGTACGAATAAATATTATACAAGTGTGAAGTGCGAATTTGTTTCCTACTGGGTGTGGCAGTAGAGCCCTGAACATCACAGAGTCTGTTGATGGGGGGGGGGAGGGGCTTTGGTGATAGTGGTTTATCAGGCCCAGGGTCAGATGCTTCAGTTAGCGTTGTAAGGATGGTGTTCCACTCGTCTCGTCACCGTGCCTAGATTAATAAAGATTGTCGCTTTCTTCAGGTTGACCTCTGGCCTATGTAACAGGTAGAGACATTAATGACAGGGGTGGATCCAGGGTTTTCCAAAAGGGGGATGCAAAATATCTACGCTCTGGAATACTCAGCAGCAGTATAGGCCACAGTTACACTGGTGTCAAAAGCAGGCTAAAAGTCACTACTGGGTTATATTCACAATGTTGTCTTAACTCTATTTACACGCATACATATTATTTAAAAAACAGAAAATTTTTCTTCCTGTCCAAAGCGGGGGGGGGGGGTGCGCGCCGGTTTCACCCCCGCTGGATCTGCCACTGAATGAAGATGGTCGATTTGTTCAAGTCGACTTCTGACCTACGTAACATGTAGAGACGTTGGTCACCCGGGCAACGGAGACTCACATTACATCAAAAGATTTCCTTCTGACCCCGTTTGACGCCAGTTGGTGTGTCATGATAACGGAAGTGACGCCATCTTCTTCGGAAACAGCGATGCTAACAAAACAAGTACGTGAGAACGTGTTCGGCATACCCCTGAGAGCTCTACCCACAGACTTTGCAAAAACTTACAAAGCTTCATGAGTCTAGGCCCAACCCCCCCCCCCCGACCGAAACCCCCCCGGCCCTAACCCCCCCCCGTCAACCCCCCCCCCGATTAAAACCCCCCGGCGGCCTAAACCCCCCCCCGGCCCAAACCCACCCCCCCCCCCCCCGTTCTCAAAGAAAATGTGTAATGATAATTTCTTATGCGCCTCTTTTCGCACTCGTACGAAACATAGCCATTTGCTAGATTTTTTTTTTTTTTGCTTTACGTACAAATGCCCTTGGTACAATATCTTTGGATTCCCTTTAGCAGATGTGATGTATTCCATGATGGTAGCATGATTTTTCACAGCAATCTGAGTCATTAAATTACCCATTCCAGTGAATCACAATGGATGTAAGTCACATCTACCGCAAGAGAAATTGTAATTTGTAAACTCGACTGATCTCGCAACCGGTATATGAATTGCAATTTTTAATGTGTACACACTCATCAATCGTAAGAGCAATTGCAATTTCAAAAACAGAGTGCCATCATCAATGGATGTATGAAGTTTCTTTTATAATGATAATCAATTCCTTCAGTGGTTCGGAAATTGCAGTTTTAAACGCCGTGTGGTCTCTTCAATGGGCATCTGAAGTGTAATTAACAACGTGGATGTATCGCAATTACAAAATATAAAATAGACCTGAGAACCGGGGGGTTTTGGGTCGGGGGGTTTAGGCCGCCGGGGGGTTTTAGTCGGGGGGGGGGGTTGACGGGGGGGTTAGGGCCGGGGGGTTTTCGGTCGGGGGGGGGGGGGGTTTGGGCCTGTTCCCAAGCTTCATGGCAAAACAGAGAGTCCTTGGTTGAACAGGTTAATAACACTTTGCGGCAAAATGCAGTTAGTGTCTTGAACTAGAAATATGAAAAATAAACAAAGCAATTCAGTTGCAATCACTCTTAACAACCTTATTATCACATGGCGGTTTTCTTGATTTCAGATTGAACGGAAACATGTGACGACGGGACTCATAAATTGTTCTAAATATCTCAGCTAGCATAAAATGGAACATGCATGAACGGTTTGCTTGGTTATGTTTAAAACAGCTTCGATTTCATATGAATCGTGTTTCAATGATATTCTACACGTTCGTGTTTCATAAAGTGAGCTGAGTAGGTACAGAAAAGGTTGGAGCACCCTCCGTACCAACGGGGTGGATTGATACACGAAGTGGGGGGGGGGGGAGAGAGAGAGGGGCAAGAGTATGTAGACACATAGGGAGTACGTAACGTGGGAAGCGCAAGAACCCAAGGAGGCAACGCACGCACTTTGTTGCGCGTTGGAGGAGCGGGCTTGAGTCCGAAGCTTTACATAACCTATATTTGTGGGTGTTTTAGCGAATGTATGGTCACACACTTTGTGTCCGGGGGGGGGGGGGGAGGGTGGGGGGCGATAAAAGATGAAATGTATATACTTCAAGAACGAGTTGTTGTATTTGTTAACAGGTTAAAGAAACACAATTGGCACTTTAGTTGTTCTTCGCATTTAGTAAGAGAATATACGAAATGAGGACCAGCTGTAAGTTTACAAAAAATAATATCAAGATAAAAAACAGGCGGTTCGAAAAGTGCCCTTTTCTTTTGGGGGCGAATTAAAAAAATTATTAAAAGAATGCCCATGAATATTGTGCCCATCCGTAAGAGCGAAGACATTACAAAGGCGAAAGGAGAAACCGAGCAATTTTTTTTTAGTTAAGTTTGGTGGAAGGCCTGGTGACAAACACTGCTATGAAAAGAAATCGTGCAGGATATATGTGTGACGAACTGTATATTTTGTGTTTCTGTGAAAGCTATCTGATTATTTGGCCAGTTTTTGCCGAACCGATAACAAAAAAAAAAAGCGACAACTACTCTGAAGGATAGAAAGAAAGATAAAAAATGGTAGCATGGGCCTTTATATCTTCTGTGGGAAGCATAACTATAATATAAATATGGCCCTACGCAGGGATACAATGAAAAAAGGTACGACAAGAGTGGGGACCTGAATTCACAATCCGGCATCTGATCGGAAACTGTGTCAAGTATTATAGATGTGACGTAGGGTATTCGTTTTAGTAAATTAGTGAGACCTCCGGCCCATCACAAACTCGACCTCTTGGGAAATCGGTCTTATGAAAGATCCTTTTCTTGTCTTCTCTTTTTAGGTTTTTTTTTTTTTTTGATTTTTCGGAGGAGTTGATTTTCTAAAGAGCTTGGAAAGAAACACGAACATTGTCAGTGACGTCACACCGTATGTGATTTATTTTGTAAGTTTACAACAGGTGACTAGAAATTAATACAGAAACTAACATATCCCTTCATAAGCATGGCAAATGGACTGTCTAAGCGCCGCCCCATCCCATTCTGACCCAACTCCTTCCCCCAACCCCGCATTATTACTTTACTGGACAGTCATTCTTAACTTCGGTATTACGTAATAGTAAGGAAATGAGAGATGAGGTGCCCACGAAATAACAACTGGACAGGCGGATGGATACAGATGCTTGTTGCTCTACTTAGCTAGGGTTTGAAGAGTTCCCGCTACTCGCCTAACCGAGATATGGAGCATGGATTCAATACAAGCATTGTTAGTGACGTCACACAGGACGTGAGATGAGAAACCTCCAGACCCATGGAAACATCTCCCACAATAACTCGGTAGATCCTGGTACGCGTTTTTTTTTCTACACCAGTTATCTAAAAATCACAAACGGACAACGCATTACTTTACACAACTATTACTAGTACAAATATTATTTTTCATGGAAAAAATAGTGGCCTGTTTTTGTTTATAGAACAAATCATTGTGTATATAAAACTGGTGTGCTAGATTCTCTCTCTCTCTCTCTCTCTCTCTCTCTCTCTCTCTCTCTCTCTCTCTCTCCCTCTCTCTGCCTCAGAAATAAAGCACAGTTATATATAATAAAATACTCTATTTTATTTCGCTTTCTCGGTGCATATTTCGACTACAATTCGAAAACTGTAACAGAGATACCAAGCGAAACAATGCAGAGGAAACACTCGCCTGTTAAAACAAGCATGTCCAAGGACATGACCCAGCCGAGTTACCAAACAAGGAAAGAGAGAAAAACTCTGAAACGAAAACTGTTAGGCCAAAAAAAATAAAGTATGTAAAATGCATTTAATTCGAATTTGGAAGCTACCCGAAAAGTGATGTTGGAGAGGTTGGGTTTTGACGATTCACGTATTTACCGACATTTACAGAATTTTACAAAATTTTAAAAATTCCACCATTTCGGCATTTTTTGTCATTTGCGAAAAAAAGCCAAAGTCTAGGTGGAGAAGCACCTAAGAAACTTTCGATAAAAATTTTATAACTATTTGAAAAATACTGAGAGAATAAATGGTTTGACAATTCAGTTATTTGCTACCATTAATTCCAGTTTTTGCCAAACTTCAAAGTTCCGCCATTTCGGCAGTTTTTAACGAACCGCGAAAAAATAGCCTGGTAGGCGAACCCCTGGGGAACATCCCTGCGTAACATCTAAACGATTGGTGTAAAACTGTAGGAGGAGTAGCATTTTAAAAATGGGTCAAAACGGACACAAAAGTGCCGCCGTTTTGTCAGTTTTTCGTCAATCGTCCAAAAAAGTACTAGCCAGGTGGGGGACCACCTAGGAAACATTCCTGGGTAATATCAAAACGACTGGAGCAAAACTGTAGGAGGAGTAGCATTTTAAAGAAAAAGTTTAACATACGCACATACATTCAAGCCCCCTATAGTGATATGACTAACCCAGTCCGACAAAGTCGGCTGGGTTAAAAAGAGACCATTTCTTAAATTCACCAGGAATGCTTTCTGTCTCTCTCTCTCTCTTTTCATTATTATTATTATTATTATTATTATTAATATTATTATTATTTTGTGAAGTAAAATATCTCAAGACTGTTTATCAAAATTTACACACCATATTATGTTTACATCTTCGCTGCGATTATCCGTTTACTTGCATATAGAGGAAAAACCAAAACAGAAGCATAGTTACTGACCAATCAGTTAACAGAACAGGGGTCATTATGACGTCATCACTGATGACTCATATCGCAGCAGGGGGAAAAAAATCTCCTCAATCACAATCAGAGTAAAGTCAATAAATTGGACACTTAATATCGCAAACGCATCATTGCAAGCATTAAAGAAAAATATGCCGGTTAAACTGGTATTATTTCATATATTGAATGCGTTGCAAAGATGCTACTTGATGGAGTTTATCATTAGTGTGCAGATTTTTGTTCTAAATCAGTGGATTATTGTATTTTACTAAAAGAAATTTAAATAAACGTTCGGATATTGATTTATCACAAAACAATCCAAGCACCTCAAGAAAGTCAACAGCAGCTATTACACAGCAAACACGATTTGAAAATAAAGCGAATAACACCTTTGAAAGAAACAATATAATAATGTGACACCACTTTGCACAAGAAACGGCTAGAGCCTAGAAACGATTTGTTATAGGCAGGAAGAAAATAATTTGATCTTTCTTTACTTAACTCACCTAACTTGATTACGGCTTGTAAAATCGCTCACACCACAGGGATATCCTGTCTCTTAATCGGACAATTTTACACACCATAATCGTGGTTTTCAGAAGAGACCCGACACAGACTCCACAATAAGCTTTGTATATGAAGATATCTGTACAACTCCCTACAGTACCTGGGCGTTGTGAGCAGCATAAAACAAAATAACTTCCGGTGTTTCCTTGAACTTGCTAAACGTTTATACAATTAACCCTCTTTGTCAACGAAATTACATGACAATTGTAACCGTTTTTCGCCCTTAATCTTCATCTTAACTTGGAAAATAACCTAAGGCAGACACATGAATTGTTACATTTCACCTGGAACACTTTTCAAAAGTGGAAGCCCAAAAAATGACGTTTGCAGTATCACTTCAATAAATGAATAACAGTAACACAAACAATGCAACAAATATCTTTACATATCTTGTAACCCTTTCACATCAAAAGACGAAAAAAAAATCTTAGCTCCGAACGAAGTATTTAACAGCGTTAGAATAGTAATAAAGCACTCCAAATAAACTTAGAAAGAGCCACAACTATGGCAAGGGTAAAAAAAGTTAAAAAAAAATAACATGCCCACAACAAAATTGTGCGTTACAAGATTTCTACCTGAAACGTTACGTCTATAATACATGTGCCACACTTAAAAAAAAAAAAAAAAAAAAACAGGCGTACCGTCGGTAAAAAAAATAGCTGAATTTGTGAGCACATATTTTTCGTGTTCATCACATAAATATTGCCTGTGGGAAGCGAAATAATGATTTCATGAAACAAAGTCCAACCTCAAGTAACAGCTATGCTGTGCAAATCTCTGTTATCAGCCATTTCAAACTTAAGCTCCGCCCTCCCCACCCCAACTCGCAGCTGCCCCTACCTCCCCCCACCCCCACGAGCCCCACCCCAAGGCTATGGTTAATCAGTAGCGTGTTTGATAGGGTCATCCCGCTCCAAAAAACAAAACAAAACAAAACAAAAAAAAAAAAAAAATCAGTCCCACTTGCGGTCCACTGAATTTTTAAAAACTATTAATTCAATCAAGAATTTGCTGTCCACAAACAGCAACATAATCTGGTTGTTGATAAATCGCTTTCACACTTCGCATTTCTGGCAATATGTTCCATATTTTGTAGAAGCAAGTTTTATTTGGAGCTCTCTAAACGTTGAGCAAAGAAAAACTGTGTCCACTTTCTGTGGGCAAGATAAGCGAAAAAAAAAAATTCAGCAGAAAAAAATAAACACAACACATTTGTCTGCAAAAATAATTTTGGACATATTCACAAAGTAATGAGAAAAGTTCCGCCAATGAAGTTCCTGAGGAGTCAGGAACATTTTTCTTTCGTTTTTTTTTTTTAATACAAGAAATTGCTAAGAAAATCTATTATAAGGAGTAAATATGATATTAAAAACACGCCAACGGAATGCCACGAGAGTGAGTGCTATTCTATCACACGTCATGGTGCAAAACTATTCAAAACTCCCAAAAAATTCCGCAAAAAATATAAAGATCTAAACTGTTAAAAAAATAAGAAATAAAAGCAATCCTTCCTCTACTTTTAATATAGTTTTGAGAAATGTTTAGTATTTTTGCAAAAGCCCCCCCCCCCCAAAAAAAAAAACTAACATGTTGTGATTTCAAAAGCAAAGATTTCATTAAAAAACGGACCAGTTGTTTCACTACGAAACTTTTCCTTAACACTGAATCTGCAAAAAAAATCAATATTCAATAAGAAATATAATCATTAAACACCCTAGTTCCATTTTCGGGGCACATTTACGATATTGGAAGTATCAGATTTTTACAACAACAAAAAAAATAGACACATTTCAAAAGTTACATTAAACAAAATAACAGCTGCCCTTAATTCAGGTTTCTAATCATTAATTAAATGAAAACAGAAAAATATCAATAGATATCTTCAACACATACTTCATGAAAATAATCTATTTGTCAAAAGAAAATATTCTTATCCGCAATCAGCCAAGCCATAACATTGTGATGTGTAAAATCACACCGATCAACACAAGCTACTTTTGTCACACGTGCATAAATTGAATTCAAAAGATATTTTTACCACAATATACAAAATAAAATAACACTTTCTACTTCCAAATATACGCTAAATATTTACCTATTTTATTTTTGTTCAATGAATATAGAATTACATAGAAACAAAATGTTCCAAGTTCTTCGAATTTGATCCAGCGATAAAAAACTATAAGTTGCAAATTACTTTTTTTTTTAAATTTTTTACAAAATAAAATCACAAAAACCTTACATAAAGCCGATATATTTTAAATTCCTCTGATCTCCAAACTCTCACCACAAATTCAACATAATCTTTAAAAATCACTCCATTTAATAAGCCTAAACATTACAAGCAAATAAATAATACTTCTTTCTTAACCATGAACATTTTATAACTCTTTTATATAATATGTACATTTAAAATCTAACTGTAGGCATCACAAGTCATATTTTTTCCTAAGACGCTTGAAGTGAATGGATTTGAACGTGCATTTTTCTACATTTTAAAGTAACAGAAAAATTGAACAACTGAGTTATACTTGGAGAAACCGATCATCTGGTTTTCAAAAACTCCTAATAAAAAAAAAACAAACAAATATGGTGTGTAAAATAAATATCAGCTGATGCAGCACACGATCGTTCACTTGTCAATTCCAATGTTGATTTTTTTTCTTGTTGTTTTCAGTATAGTTTTGAGGACTAATTTCAAATCTTTATTCCTCAAGTCGAAGTTTTTTTTTTTTAATTTTTGCGATATCTGAATAACCTCAATGTGTTTACATCAAACAAACAAACAAAAAAAAAAAAAAAAAAGAAAAAAAAAAAAAACGACCCAGCTCCATTGTAACACAGCCAGGACAATATCCAACTCTCTACACGTCGGCTGGGTACAAACATTCTGGTCCACTAAATACAGTCCAGACTTTGGCACGATTAAATTTTCTCGGCTAATTTTTTGTTTTTTTTTTTTTTGTTAACCAGCTACACACGCGGGCCACTCGGAAAAAGTGCGTTGAAATGCGTTTTATTTTTCTCCTGTTACTTAGCACCTCCTACTACATACATTAGAAAACTCAGTAGAAACCACAACCATGGATACAGCTTTTGGCTAAGGGGGGGGGGGGGGGGGCAGGGGGCAGTGGAGGGGGTTCAACTTCAAACAATCACCCGAAGTACCGATTTTACTAAGTCATTTTTTTGTGTAAATACACAAAGTTAAAGAGTTTTCAATTGAAAGAGGACAGCGGTACGGGGGGGGGGGGCGGGGGACGGGGGGAGGGGATATTAGGCGTGGGGAGGGAGCCTGCGGGGGAGAGGCAGGTGGAGTGCGGGGGTCAAGGGGCGCGCGAAGCAGGGGGTACAGGGGAGGAGGGGAAGGGGGCGTGAGGGGAGGGAACAGGGGCGTGGGGGAGAGGGGTGTGAGGGGGAGGAACAGGTGGAGTGGGGGGGGGGGGGGGGTAAGGGGGGTCAAGGGGCGCGCGAAGCAGTGGGTACAGGGGAGGAGGGGCAGGGAGCGTGGGGGAAGGGGCAGCGGGCGTGGGGGAAGGAGCCAGGGGGCGGGGGGAAGGGGTCAGGGGGGTGGGGGAAGGGGCCAGGGGGCGTGGGGGAGAGGGGTGTGAGGGGAGAGACAGGTGCAGTACGGGGGGAGCGCGGGGGGAGGGGTCAGGGGGTGCAGGGGAGGAGGGGCAGGGGGCGTGGGGGAGAGGGGTGTGAGGGGGAGAGACAGGTGCAGTACGGGGGGGGAGCGCGGGGGGGAGGGGTTAGGGGGTGCAGGGGAGGAGGGGAAGGGGGCGTGGGGGAAGGGGCAGGGAGCGTGGGGGAGAGGGGTGTGAGGGGGGAGAGACAGGTGCAGTACGGGGCTAGCGCGGGGGGGAGGGGTCAGGGGGGGGCGGTTGTAACCCTTGAAGCTCCCTTCGATCCTCCACTGATTTTTACTAATAAATAGTAATGTTATATTTTTATCATTCATATTCTACCCCTACCTACTTTCGGCAAATTTATTTAGATTTATTTGTGACACATCTTTGCATATTTTACCAAACCTTTGTATTATTCTCACCACCCCTAACGGTGTCTTGGTTTCACATAAAACCTGAGCAGATATTCGCCAATGCAACTAACAAGCGCTTGTACATTAAAAATAAACAAATCCATTCACTCCTTTTTTGTTTTCCCCTATTCTAAATCCCCCCCCCCCCCCCCCCAACACATATGACGGTGCAACTTTGTCACTTCTTTACAAAAAACAGTCAAGGGGGCCAAATGTTTTCATTATGCCTTCTCTGACAAAATGAAATAAGACAATTTGGGAGGAAAATGTGTGGAGCCAAAAAAAATCCCAAAAAAAATCCAAACTGTGGTGTGTAAAATGTATTACCTTGCATCATTAAAAAATAACGATATGTTCCCTTGAATGCATTATTTTGCACACCATAATACGTATCGGGGGTTGTATAAAGGACGGTACTAGTTATTAATAATTTTTACAATTCTTGCTTGTGAGGCTTCTGAGATTCATTGAGATCGTCTGCTGTGGCCGGAAGTGGCGGAGGGTTATTGATATAAGAGAAAAATAGTTCCGCTGTCCTACCCTGGTTATATTCATCATACTTGACACCGTTGTGGTACAAGAAAAACGTGGGGTATCCCTTGGTACCCTGCTCTTTGCATAGATCTAAAAATAGAAAGATATTTATAGGCAATTAATTTTATTATAGTTTTTTTTTTTTTTTGCAATGTCGCTGTGAATCGATGTTGTTGTTGCCATTTTGATTTTATATAGCAAAATTATAACTGCTGAACAAGTTTCATTTTTAATGTTAACATCACAAAAACCGACCAAAGAATATGATACGACCCCTGATCCAAAAATTTCGTCGAACCTGTGAACCCAAGTTTTTAGTTACTATATTCTTTATTTAACTTATTTAAGTCGTGACTCGGAAAGCAGATGCTCGGAGAAATGAAATATCGATATTATGACGTCACACAATATTGATAAATTTCTAGAAATGATAACACTGAATTGCTCACCCGGAGCCTGGGTACAATCTAATGCCGCTAGGAATTTATCGTTTGATCCTGACAGCTTGTCAGCGGCATCTTGATAATGAGGTTTGGCATTTTTACAATGTCCACACCAGGGAGCGTAGAACATAACCATGACGTACTGGTGCGAGGCCAGGAATGTTTGAAAACTCGCCGCTGACAGATGCTGCACATTGCTTGGCACCTCTGACCAAGGCACCTCGGGCACTTTCGGTTCCGGCTTTTTGGGACTAGTGCGAGAGAAAAAAAAGTAAAATAAAAATAACAAACAAAATAATGAAACAAAATTCAAACTTATAGCGGTGGATTTCACAACCATGGATTGGGCCTGGCTTCCGTAAGTTTAATACTTGGCAATCAGTAGCAATACTTGGCAATCAGCAGCAATACTTGGAAATCAGCAGTAATCCTAACTTTTGGTGACAGCTCTTTATAAGTCAAACCAAAGACATTGCCTCTAGAAAATGTATTATTATTATTATAAATTAATTAATTTATTTAATTTTTATATGAACTTGTAATAGTAACAAAGAAATCGGCCATTCAGTAAACCCTACAAAATCAATATTATCCAATATTCTTGAACGATATTGATCACTAACTTTTTCATGAAGTTGAGCAAATCGTTTGTTTCCCTGGGGCCTTCGTAATCAAACTGCAGTATTCCTCTGACAAAATATTTCACTGAAAAAAAAAACAAAAAAAAAAACAGAATATGATTTTTTCTTGCAACAAGATTTCACTGTTCAATACAAAAACACACTTAACTTAATTTTTCTTTCGTTTTTTTGGTTTAATACTTTTATAAAAAAAAACTCACTATTATTATTATTATCATTATTATTATTATTATTATAGTATTATTAATGTAACAATATTATAGTCTGAAAAATGCTTCATTTTACACACCACAATCTATAACAAAATGTACTGATTTTGAAGGTGGTGCGTTTAAGGCACTTACATGTTGGGTAACCCTTTATGTCATACTTTTGAGCAAGTCCCGACTCAACTGTTGCATCCACTGCCGCTAGGTATCCATCCACCTGAAAAAAGTAGTCCGCTCTCTTAAATAAACGCACCACTCCTGTTGGGATAAATCTTCTTCCAGAACGAAGTTTAAATTCCTCTGATGATGATGATGATGATGATGATGATGATGATGATGATGATGATGATGATGATGATGATGATGATGACGATGATGATGATTATTATTATTTTTATTATTATTATTATTATTATTATTAAAGCATAAACAATGAAAAGACACTGATAAGATAATGAAAGGCAATGACAAAAGTGATACGACGATGTGGTGATGATGATGGTGATGATGGTCATGATGATGATTTTGATGATGACGGTAATGATGACGATGATTATGATGATGATGATGGTGATGAAGGCGATGATGATTTTGATGATGATGATGATGATGATGATGATGATGGTGATGATGAAGGCGATGATGGTGATGATGATTTTGATAATGACGGTAATGATGACGATAACGATGGTGATGATGATTTTGATGATGATGGTAATGATGACGATGATGATGGTGATTTTGATGATGATGGTAATGATGATGATGATGATGATGATGATGATGATGATGATGATGATGATGATGATGATGATGATGATGATGATGATGACTGACAGGGTATGCTTACATTAAGTTGCGTGGCTAGCACCTGAGCAGCCTCAGCATATGCAGGCTTCATTTTCTTACAGTGCCCACACCCTGTACAAAAACATTCCCATCACATTATTTACTTTCGACTCTCTGTCCCTCCATGCTTCTATAAACTTAACATTTTATTTACCGACAAAATTATTTATTTAACTTTTTAATTAAACATTTAATTAAAATTCAAGGTACTTATGTAAGTACAGTATCTCAGAGATTTTTTTTTTTTTTTGGCTTGTACTCAGTCAGTATACACAAGTACACACATTAAAATCTTAAAATCATTGGAGGGTGGCGAATAATATCAGCTGAAGGATCATACACCAATAAACAATCAAATAAACCAATCAATAAGCCAGCCGCAATTCAAGACTGAGGAAATTGCGACCTTGAAATTAAGTCAGGCTCAAAATAGAGCTATCGCCTCCCCCCCCCCCCACCCCTAAACCAAAGACAGGTCATCTATATATTAAATTTCACGGGAAACGAATTGTCAACGAGGAACGTACGCTAACCCCAGAGCCACCCCCCTCCACCCCCCCCCCCCCCTCCACCACCCCACCCCCACCACCGGGCATAAAGCTCCATTTGCAGGGAAAGGGGGGAGAACTGAGACCATTGCAGCCTTGAAAATGGGTCAAGCTCAAAATAGATGCCCCCCCCCCCCTCACATCATCTGCATGCTAAATATCACGAAAACTGAATTGAAGGGGTCCATGCATAAACTTGATAACTCCACTTATCAGGAAAATGCACTATTACCACTGCGGTATTTCCTGGCCTCTGTTCGATCACATATGTAAGTCTTACACCTCAAAACCGATTAGAAGTGGGCATTTTTTTTTTTTTGAAAATTCGCTGGGAAAACCTACGTTTGTTACTAAAATTGCAAACTTAAAAAGCGTTTTTCTCCACTGCTGATAAATGAAGTTATCAGGTTTAAGCATGGACCCCTTCACTGCCAACGTACAGTAAGCTATAGCCACCCTCCTCCCTCCCCCTCCCCCCCCCCCCCTCTGGACATAAAGCTCCGGTTGGGGGAGGGGGGAGGGAGAGGAGAGAGAGGCCTACATAAATACTTACAGGGTGCGTAAAACATGACGAGTACTTTCTCGTGGGCACTGAGCCAGCCTTCCGCCCCCCTCCCCCTCCCCCCCCCTCTGGACATAAAGCTCCGGTTGGGGGAGGGGGGCGGAGGGAGAGGAGAGAGAGGCCTACTTAAATACTTACAGGGTGCGTAAAACATAACGAGTACTTTCTCGTGGGTACTGAGCCAGTCTTCCGCCTCAGCAGTACCCAGGTGCTGGATGTGCTCATGGCCCTCCACGTCGCCCCACGTCTCCAGGGGTGACGGTGGGGCGGGAGGGGCCGAGGCTAGCGGGTTCTGTGGGTCCTTCATGAAATTCACAAAGTCCGCTTCCTGTGACCAAGAAACAAATAAAGAATAATAAATAAATAAAATAATAATAAACAAATGATGCTTTAATGTCAAGATCTCTCTCTCTCTCTCTCTCTCTCTCTCTCTCTCTCTCTCTCTCTCCTCTCTCTCTCTATCTATCTATCTATCTATAGAGATATATATATATGTATATACAGTATATATTTATATATATATATAGCTGTCAAGGGGCACCCCGTTCGAACTTCCGGGGGGGGGGGGGGGTTCAGGCCCGAACGTAACGTTTGCGAGTAAAATTGAAATATAAAATTGAAATATATTACATGTCAAGCAAACACACTTCAAACATCCATTATTGTTCTTTATTATTAGTGACCCTGCAATGCTAAAAATAGCTCACATCAAAGAAAAAACCGCTTCCATGGATGGATGTACTGCTATTGGAAAGTTGCTTCCTATCTGCAGCGTAAGCTAGTCCGCTTACTACATATACACGAGTATAATTTTTTTCCACAAGGTTTGGACCGAGAATATTCACTGTTAGCTACGTAATTCTGCGCAGTTTCAGCCAAAACATCGTTGGTGTTTCACGGCTAACCTCTACTGCCATTCGTTGTTTTAGATATTACAGCTTTCTGATTCTGAGAATTTTGTGAAAATAGTGCCCTAATGGAAAGACCGGAACTCTTTTTTTTATATCCATTACGCTTTTCGTTATCCATTACAGGTTTGGTTTTTCTCCGGAGGTCAGCTGTTACGTAACAACGGCCAAACGTATCAAAAACAGAACCAAACCAATGCCAACGGCGGACTTTAGGAGTACTGCAGGGAACTCTGTGGTACTTGTTCGGTACTGACCTCACGACCTCCAGTATACTTCTGGTCGTTTTTCCCATAGTTAAAGTACTTGAAGGTGGGGTAGCCTTGCACCTCATGAGCGCTGCATGTTGCCTGGAAACGGGTACAGTCCATCGCTGCAAACGCCACCTGTGATAGCAAAATCAAATTCTCCACGTACTTAAATGTAATTAAGGTACTCACAGTAATTAAGGCAACTGAGGTATACCTCAGATAATTAACAATATAACAATAATTCCGATAATTTCAGGCCATGCAGCACATTATTTTCCTTTTAATCATAATACAAGAAATTGTACATAATTTCTGCCTCATTACGAGTCGAATGTCATTTAAACTCGTCTGATTTTGAGCGACTTTTCGACAGAACTCATTTCATTTTCGATTTTAATCTGAATTTATTTAGTTTCTGATTTCGTGATTTCGTATTTTTTATCATTATTATTATAATTTTTTTTCTTTGTTTTTTTTCTGCATTTCATATTAAAACTACATGTATGTGTTTATTCACTTTCTTAAATGCTTTGTGCAGTTTGAAAAATATGTTTAAAATTCAATTTCTTTCTTTCTTTTTTTTTTTTTTTGGATTACCTTTCCGTTATCAGCAAACTGTTCCGCAGCCTTCATGTAATGCGGCTTGGCGTTTTTGCAGTGACCACACCCTACAAAAGAAAATACCGAGCATTGAGGGGAAATAAATATTAAACTAGAGCAGCGTGCATTGCGCACATATTCCCCACAGGCCCCCCATCAGTTAAACACGGCCATCAACAAGCTCTTGATGATAGACCGACAGACCGACCGACCGACACGCGGTCGATCGCATATATTCCTCACGGGTTCTACCTGTAGGGAATAAATGAAGAGTCACCTTCAGTGGTTTCTATTTACAGGACACGGCTCTTTGACATTGCTACAGGTTGCTATCATCCAGGTAGCAGCATCCAATCTTACTGACTTCTAACGCTGTCGAATTTGACCGAACGTTCTCATTTTTATTGTTATTTTTTTTTCACTTCCGTGACGTGTAATCCATTCGCACAATTTCTGACATTTCTCCAATCCCCCCCTCTCCAATCCGCTCTGGAATCTACTTAAGCCTTTTTTACTTAAACCTAACGTGGCGATAGGACCCCTAACAGCAAATCACTCTTAAATGGATTTTTGGAACTCCGTTGGGGGAGGGGGGGAGGGTTGGAATTAAAAAAAAATAAGCTGAAAATTTTTAACGGATTCTACAATAACTCTTAGTTTTTGGTATATGGGACCTCCTATTCAATATTTTATGTTCCTATATTATGTATAAATCGGAAACTGTTACAACAGAAGGGATTGAATCCAAAACGAGCTAAAAAATCGCTTGACGGTTTCTGAGATAAGGCAGGTCACGTGACATTTTACCTTGAAAATGTAGGTCAAAGTTCAAATATCACCGTGACCTCTTAACACTCTATAGAGGGGATGGAATCCGAAAAATGAGGTCAAAATCGCTCTGTCTCTATAAGTTTCCGAGATGACACTGATCACGTGACCTTCGACCAAGAAAATGTAGGTCACAGTTCAGATGAAGAGGTTATCATCACTGTAATGTAAGAACGTGGTGGCGTCCCAAAATCAATTCAAAATCGCTCCACATCAGTTTCGGAGATCACACAGGTCACGTGACCTGCGACCTTAACAATCTAGGCCAAAGTTAAGATCACGAAATGACCTCTTATGTAACTACGTAGAGGGAATGGAGTCCGAAAATGAGGTCCAAATCGCTCGTTTTCTGTCCGTTTCCGAAATAACACGGTATAAAATAACTTATATACAATCCTGGCTGTTTTTATGCATCCTACCCTAAATGTTCGGAGTTTCCCGGAATACCTATTTATTTTATTTTAGATAACACAACCACAAGCCGTGGTTTTTCCATAACTGAGTTAAAGTTTTAAAAAAATGAATTTCACCTGGCAACAAACAAAAAAAAACAATGAAACAAACAAAAAAAAAAAAAAAGAAGAAAAAAGAAACAAAAAAAAAAAAGAAAAAGAGAGAATGTCTGAATGTATTTTGTATGTAGGCCATTTGACTACGAGGTTATGAAAATTCCCTAGTATTATTATAACTGGACCAATTTCAAAATTGATTTTGCACTATTCCACTTCACGGCTGTCTACAAATACTTTTGCAGACTTTCTCAGCGCTCTCTACGACACTTTGCAATATTTTCCGACATTTTACTCACGTTATCCCGGAAAAACTGGTCATATTTCACACACCACAAACTTATCATTTCACCGGAGTGAATTTGGTTACATTTAGTACACCACAATCTCCTCAGTTCATTGAATTGAATCTGGTAACAATTTAGCACACCACAATCTCGTCATTTCACAGAATTAAATTTCGTTAAATTTAGCACACCATAATTCCTCAATTTCCCGAATTGAATTTCGTTACAATTTAGCACACCACAATTCATCATTTTATGAAATAGAATTTCGTTCCAATTTAGCACACCACAATCTGTCACACCACCAAATCGAATTTCGCTACCTTTTAGCTCTTTCATCAATCTGAATTCCGTTATAATTTTGCACACCACAATCTTGTAATTTCACTACAGTGACGACAGTGACCAATTAATAATCTTATATACGATTAACAGCAACTTCCATTGTCAAACTTCACTCAAGACAACATTTCTACCTTGCATTCGATCCCCGTCTTTCCAAACCCCTTCCAGCCTCCCTCCCGCCCCCAGTCCACCCGTTCCACCTTTTTCCTACTTACATACTATTAACAGCAAACCCCATTGTCAAACTTCACTCAAGAGAACATTTTTACTTTGCATTCGGTCGCACTCCCCCCCCCCTTCCCCTCCCCCCCCCCCCCAACCTTGTCCGTCTTTCTAGTGTACCTCCCTCCGCCCTGCCCCCCCCACCCCCCTCCCCCCGTTGTAATACTTACACGGCGCGTAAAACATAACTAGGGCATGCTTCTTTTTCTTGAGTACAGATTTGAAGGTGTCGTCTGCCAGGTGGATGACGTCACTCTCCACGTCCTCCCACGGGGTCTCCACTGGCGGCGGTGGCGGCTCCTTGGGGCTGACAGAAAATAAGCAAGGTCAATACCAGCGCCATCCGAGTCAGTAGGCGGACGTACGGACTGACCACCGGGCAACTGACCACCGTCCAAGCGACAGCCGGTTAACTGACCACCACCAACTGACCAGATATGCATTGTGCAGCGACCGACCCGACCAGCGATTAACCGACCACCGGTCAACTCACGGTAAGTAAACAGACGACTATATTCAACTGTGGGACTGCAATTAGCATAAATTGCAATTCCTATATATATATATATATATATATAAACGGTCGTGCGGTCACTAAAGCATTGCTTATGTATCTCCGTTTTTTTTTTTATCTTACACCAACAGATGTCATGTCACTAAATATTGCGGAACGGTGAAGCCGAAATAAAAAGTAAGCACGTCAGAGATTGGCGCTACTTTGTTTATGCTCGAAGGGTTACTGATTAATCTTACTGAGGTGAAGGAAATTTAGAACAATTACGCCACCAGTACATTGGGAACGAATATGTTCGATTGCGGGATGACTGCGGTTACCATCAATTGTAATTCTTATATATACGAATTACAATTTGTCAAATGTACTTGGTGGTCAGTTAACCGGTTATTGGTTAACCGATTGTCGATTAACCGATGGAATCATGAAAACAGAACAGTAACATGAAAACAATTCACCACTTTTTTCTTTCTTTTCCTTTTTTTTTTTTTTTTTTTTGCTTTTTCAATTTTGTTCTTATATTACATATATTTCTTAATTTTACATATATGACGAAAGTACTGACCAGTTACGAAAATGTTGACCTAAATGTTGACTCAAAAAACAAGTCACTATCTCGTAATTGCTTACTCTTTCATAAATTCCACCAGCTCATCTTCTGTTCTGTGGTTTACTTTGAACTGTTCTTCGCCATCCCTGCAAAAAAATAAAAAATAAAAATAAAAAATAAATAAATAAAAATCACATATACACATATGTTTATATGCAAAAAAAAAAAAAAGAAAGAAAAGAAATAATAATCACATATATGTTTAATTCCCTTATTTTCAGGAATGCATATGACTTCGTGGTTGGACATTTCGGCACCAATTTCTTGGATCACCTCGGCCCGCTCGGGTGCCGAGTTTGCAGGGGTCAGTGGTTGTCCATTTCAGAATTGATTCAGCCTTACAATTTACCTGAACTTTAACATCGCGATATATCTGACGTGACAGTATGCCGAATTATAGTTATATTCAATAAAATCAGTATAATAACTGCATAAATCGTGCCATTTTTATCAAGATTGTATATCAAGTAAAGAACACTTTAGAATATCCGCTACCAACAGCCTAAGACGCTACGGACAAGTCAACCTTTTTTTTTTTTTTTTTTTTTTACTTTGTCAACTTCAACGTCTTAAGCGTTTCGAAATAAACTAACGCTGTGTATATTGCCTAATGACATTTATAAAACATTAAATTATTGGTTGGTATTTTCCTATTCTAAAAAAGAATGTTCAAAAAAAAGTTTCTCATTTTCACTAAATAAACATTTGTGTTTTGCACGTACTTGAAATACACCACATGCGGATAACCCTTGACGTCATACTGCGAAGCCGACGCCTGATTGGCTGTTGCATCAATGGCCGCCAGAGTGCCATCTATCTGTAACCACGGCAACAAAAAGTAGGTCAAGGCAACAAATCCGAATCAAAGGAAATGTCGATTTCATATTTAGTTTATCTTTAAACTTCCAATGCCAACCCCAACCCCTACCAAAAAAAAAAGACAAACAAAAAAAAATAATAATAAAGAAATGACGAGTTAGGCTTCACGTAATCAGAGAAACAACCGTCCATTCATTAACCCCCTCATCCCCCCCCTCCTCACTCACAACTTACTTACTTTTTTAATCAACATCTACCTTCCAACCCCCCCCCCCCCCCACCCACCCCCACTCCAACTAGCATCCACAGCAATGAGCAAAATATGAAAATATTAATATTCTTCTCTGACCGTCAAAGCAAAGAATCCTCACACGGTATTATCTCAACATATTATCTTACGTATTATCTCACGGCACTATCTCAACTTATTATCGCAGGAAAAGAAAGGGGAAGGTGTCCGCGCCTAGTTCGAATAAGAGGGAATTTTTCACGACTGGCACTCCGTTTAGGAGTGCCAAGCGATGGATGCGCATAATAACCAAATGATAACCGCAAGTGCCCCCCCCCCCCCCCCCCAGCCTTGACTGACAGCCACTACCTATCTTATTGCCCCCTTTAGAATATCATAAATTCCTGGGCTTAGAAGACTTATTTTACACACCACATTCTTTTCTTCCCTTTTTTTTGTAACAAAGCACTTCAGTAACCATAACTTGCATACACTGGGCAGAGAGAAAGGTCATTTCTTCCCTCAAAATATTTCCCATCTTATCCCGCACATTTGGCCGTCAGAATTTTTAAGTTCCCTTAACGCAACAACGCTTGGCGGGTAAAAAAAAAGAGTGAAAAGACTTATTTTACACACCACAATGTGCACTCGGAAACACAAACCTCGAGTTCTTTCAGTCTCTCAGCTGCGGCGGCGTACTCAGGCTTCATTTTCTTACAATGACCACACCCTGCAACAACGTTATCACATCTTCTTATCTGTACAAACCAATAATGTCTTCAGTGGCATAAAAAAAGCAACAGAACAGCATTTTGAAGCAAAGAGATTTTCAACCGATTCACTTCAAGCTCAAACTTTTGAGTAAACACTGCGAAACCAACAGCTTGAATTCTGAAGGGCTTGTTCACAAATAACTGACACCATGTACTAAAGGGCCCATAACGATGTCGCCTAGTCAGATGGGATGGTGATGGGGGAGGGGGGGAGGCCGGGACGGGGGGGGGGGGTGAGCTAAAGCTTGAGGCTGTCAGAAGTATCCCATCCTAGCCATGTTGTTATAACGATGTACTGAATTGAGGAGCCAATCACGGAGGATGAGGGGGGGGGGGTGGGGGTTGGAAAGGGCAGCGGGGGTAGTAAGCGGGACGGGGGAGATGGGGGGGGGAAGGAAGGGTAACTTTAGGACAATCAGGATTTCACACATTTTGCATACAAACGGTGGGGAAGGGGGGGGGTGAGAACTGGAAGAGGGAAGGAGGGATGGAAGGAGGGGGGGGGGGGGGGTAGGGGGTAGTCAGTCTTATTCTTTTCTCACTCACATGGGGCGTAAAACATGACCAAGGTAGATGGGTTAGCGTCCAGGAAATCTTGAAAACCCGCATCGGTCACGTGCACAACGTCTGACGGCTCGTCCGCCCAGCTCGCTTCCGGTTCCGGTGCCTTCGGTGGCTGAGGGCTAAAAATAAAGTAAACATTCTATCTCCTGGACACTAACTTTGTGTTTTGGGTTGTTTCTTCTTCTTCTTCTTCTTCTTCTTCTTCTTCTTCTTCTTCTTCTTCTTCTTCTTCTTCTTCTTCTCTCTCTCTCTCTCTCTCTCTCTCTCCCTCTCTTTCTCTCGCTGTCTCTCCTCTCCTCTCTCTATCTCTCACTCCATTCTCTTTCCCCCTCCATACTCTCTCTCTCTCTCTCTCTCTCTCTCTCTCTCTCTCTGTCACACTCCATTCTCTTTCCCCCTCCATACTCTCTCTCTCTCTCTCTCTCTCTCTCTCTCTCTCTCGCTCTCTCTCTCTCACCCCATTCTCTCTTTCCCCCTCCATACTCTCTCTCTCTCTCTCTCTCTCTCTCTCTCTCTCTCTCTCTCTCTCTCTCTCTCTCTCTCTTATTATTATTTTTTTGTATTTTTAACATATCATTGATATTTCACCAGACGCTTTTAAAAGTCTTCGTCACGAAAAATCCACACAATGTGACTCAGGAAAAAAGATGGTTAGATCAGAATTGCAATTTGTGTTAGAATGTAAACTGTCCATAAATCCAGCCCCAGGAATGGTAACTGGTATTCCTGGGGCGTGGATATCGGGCGGGGCAAGGTGTTGAGGGATAAAGCGGTGAGAGGGGGGGCGTAACAGGAGGGCGGCAGGGGGTGGCTGTGGGAGCCATTCAATACTAGCACTGTGGTGTTGTCTTTTCTTCACAGCACCACCCCCCCCCCCTTCCCCGCCATCCACTCACTGCCCAAAATGACACCCCCCTCCCCTCAACTCTACCAGGAGATCAGGGGAGGGGGGGGATGCGGGGATATATCCTCGTTGCTGCATTAACTAAACTTTTAAATAAATCCAATATTATTTAAACGACGGTACTAAATCAGAGCTGCAACTTAGAACTGATGTTTGCACGGGCGGTGGGGGAGGGGGGGAGGGACAGCGGGGTCGGGGGATATTTCTAGTGTCTCTGGATCTAACTGCTGCTGCTGAACACCTTATAAATACACAGATTAGCCCCTGCCTTATCCGCGAAATGCGACGCCCCATTCAAAATCTGTCAAAATTTTCCTTGTGAGTAACACAAACTAGAACCACTCAGGGCTTGATGTTAACTTCTTTACACCTGCCCGGTCAGGCAGGCAGGTCTTCACCTTCCCGACCACCAATCTTCTACCACCTATTTCAAGCCCTGTCCCCTGCTGCGACCCCCAACCCCTTAATTTTCACTCTCTTGGAACGTAACCCTGAGAGAAGTTATCCAAAAACAAACTTTTGCTCAAATAATATATTTTTCTTCACAAAACACGTCACCAACACTGCACAGCTCGACTACAGACATCACATGTCAGCTACGTTTTTTTGTTACAGCCCCCATCTCGTTGCATTCACTCAATGCAACACCCTTTTCACCCTTTCCCACCGCCCACAAAAACGACCTTCCCCCTCGGGCAGGCAAGGGGCCGTAACTATGTGCCTGACCCGGGCCCGTCGGGCAGTGGTTAATGTAAAGCTCTGCCACAACGTGCCAAGTGAAGCATTCTCACTGCCACGTGTGTCTTACGTGTGACTTGTGGCGTCCACGTGTACTGTAAGCCCCCAAGCAATTCCCTGGGTTGTTGTTGTTGTTGTTGTTGTTGTTGTTGTTGTTGTTGTTGTCGCAACGACGATGACGATGATCACAGTGATGATGATCATAAGAACGCAACGGCGATGATGATGATGATGATGATGATGATGATGATGATGATGATGATGGTGATGATGATGATGATGATGATGATGATGATGATGATGATGATGATGATGATGGTGATGATGATGATGATCAGTTGCTGTGATTTAGTTATCTGGTTACGGATCTGTTTCTGATTTTCTGATCTCCCCTCATCGAATGGAAAGTCCACCCTCCCACACCCCATCCCCCCACTCCCCCAATTTGCCCTGCACGAGAGGGCACGTGTGTAGGGAGGGGGTGGGGTGGAGCTGAGAAAGACCAAATACCAAATCTGTGCCTAACGCATTTACCAAAATAAACATAAAATGGCTGCCGCCAATACATTTTCCATTCCAATAACCATTAACAGAATTATGCCCGCAATAAAGTGTCATAAAACAGACTTGAAAGACACATAAGGCAGTTTTTTTTTTTTTTTTTTTTTTTTTTTTTTTTTTTTTTTTTTTTTTTTGGTTTTCACCCCTTCAAAATATGTTCATTCGAAACGGTTTATCCCACAGCTGCACACATGACTTTAAAAAAGTTAACACGTACGGTATTTAGGCAACCGGTATCTACCGCCAATGTGTGCAGTTAAATAAGAATATTCCTATAATGAATTTTACATTAGCAGGTGACCTTTGTCATGAGTATGTAGGTGAAAAGTAAAGAAGTACTGAGTGAGTAGGTGATATGCAAATAAGTACGTGTTAAGTACTGAGTGAGTAGGTGATATGCAAATAAGTAAGTGTAAGTACTGAGTGAGTAGGTGATATGCAAATAAGTACGTGTTAAGTACTGAGTGAGTAGTTGATATGCAAATTAGTAGGTGATAAGTACTGAGTAGGTCCTAAGTATTGAGTTAGTGTTGTGCCAAGTATAGCAAGTAGGTGATAAGTAGTGGGTAAACAGTAAGTACTGAGCAAATGTTTTAGAGTAAGTATAAAAAGTATTGAGAGTGTAAGTATAAAAAGTAAGTAAAAAGCATGTGGTGTGAGTGCCCTTGTTGGGGTAAGTGCTGGAGCCAGACAACCGTCTTTATGCTTACCCAGTGTCTGAAGGCGGGCTGTATTTTGCGCCCGTTACCCAACAACTACACCTACGGTCATGGCATTGAAACCTTTTCTGCTACCGCGAAGGCGAAGTGTGACAGTTGGGAGTGCACTGGGGGCAGCAGACATACGTCTGACCCACCAGTGCAATCTCAACCCTGGCCATTTCTATCAAGTCATGTTTACCGAATTGTGGTGTGTAAAATGCAAACTGACGAAAAACGTGCAAGGTACACACATTATGGTGTGTATAATGCATATGAAACCCATAACTGGACACTTTTTACAAGATTGAAATCGCCTCCATTTAAAGTAGCAGTCTGGCCACAACATTTTACACACCACTTTTAGTGCGAAATCATACCACATTTTTAACAGACGGAGCTTGACTTCATTTCACGCACCAACACGTCAGAGACTAGCTTGTTTTCTGACCAATACGTTCAATTTATGAACAGAACAGATCTGAGTCATCTCGTACCGGTAACTGGTTTGGAGGTCGGGTGGTGGAAAGGGGTAGGGTGAGGGGGGACCGCGAGGCAGAGGGGGAAGATATCAATGTGGAGTGGGCTCCGATTGGGTGGAGTCTGACCGGTAACGGATTGCGATTGGCGGTAGGAGTGATAGGAGGGCGGGGAACGGGGGAGGGAGGCGAGGAGGGCGTGTTAGGGGTGGGGGAGGATTGCAATACCGTACTTGCAAATGATATCGTAGAAGGCTAACCATGACCAAGCCAAATTCGACAAAACCCAGCACCTCGAACAGCCATGAATTCCATATTTTTCCAACACTTTATCCCGATACTGGGCTCCCGATTGCGTGACGAAAATGCCTGTTTTTTTGTTTTTTTTTGTATGCATATTTTTTTAACCAGATGTCATAATGTTGACATTGATAACGATGAAAATCGACTTCGAAATCTCTTCCACTCTAAAGTGGGATTCGACGACTGTTTATTTATTTTATTTATTTATTTTTGAGTATGGGGGTCCATTTTGGGTGAATTTGTTTCCTGCCGATATTCTATATAATAAAAAATAGATGCGCCTATTTTAAGACCAGAGCAGTGTGCATAGCCCACATATTCCCCACAGCCACCCCCCCCCCCCCCCCCCGCACATCAGTTAAACACGGCCATCAATAGTCAATCAAGAGATGAAAATTTCCAAGTCCACCTGGTACATTTTCCTTGGACGAACCTGGCCCATTTACAATACCGATCTGTGTTTGCTCCCACAGAAGCCACATACCACGTTTCATTGAAATCCCTTAAGCAGTTTTTAAGTTATCGTGTTAACAAGCTCTTGATGACAGACCGACAGACCGACCGACAGACAGACCGACACGCGGTCGATCGCATATATTCCCCCCTGTGGGGAATAAACAAATCATTTTACACACCATACTCTTTTCAGATGAATGCACTGTGCGCACTTACTCTTTTATCCATTTCAAGAGCGCATCTTTGGTCGGTTCTGCACCGTAATTGAACTTTTGTATGCCTCCCCTGCAAAAAAAAAAAAAAAAAAAAGCTCTCACAAACTGAAACATTTTCTGTTTAACCGGTTAGGAAGCGAATGGATGTGTTCTTAATTTTAAAAAATCAGTTCAAAGCGAGTTCATAGTTGCTTTTTTCAGTGTGAAGGAGGATGAGGACTGTGGTTGTAGGGGGTGGGGGGAGGGGGGCGGTTGGAACTGAAAATATTTGCTTTGTTTCTCAACTGAGAGAGAAAATCCTAACATTAGAGTATTCCAGCCTCACGGGAATCGCCAATTACGCATGCGTCACACCTGTCAATCACTCCTGTCAATCACACCTGTCAATCACGGCGGAAAATGCTCATGCTGGTTTGTGTGTGATGGGGTGAGGTATTACAAGAATCTCCCGCTAAACAAGCCATGCTCATTACGATATGCCCTGACGTGTGGGAGGGGGGGGGGGGGTGTGGAGGTGGGGGAGGGTATCACAAGAATCTCCCGATAAACAAGCCATGCTTATCACGATATGTCCTGACGTGTGTGGGGGTGTGTGGAAGGAAGGAGGGGGGGGGGGGGGATGGAAGGAAGGAGGGGGGGGGGGGTCATACAAGTTGTTTGCTTCGCTGCTACATTGTGAAAGTGACACCTGACGACCGAATCCTGAACCCATGAGATGATTGAAATATGCTACGCTCCACCTATTCCTCCACGCCCCTCCCCACCCCCGCCCCCACAACCCACCCCCAAGCAAGAATCTAACCCATGTGTATGTGTGTTAGAGACGGGGGAGCGGGCGTCTATTTAAAATAAGGGAAATGGAGAGTATTCACAAGTTTTAGTTCTTTGCGTGAGTGAGGACCTTGACTGGGAGTGTTGGGGGTGGGGTAGGGAGGGTCAGGTGCGGAGGGGGTGAGGCAGTGTTGGAGACCGGTTTTCATTGATTTTGCATCTTTGGGAAACTTTGGGAAACTTGAAACGTCTCGAGGAGTACGTCTATCCCCCGTGGGCGATGTGTAAGGCTGTTGCGTGTTAACCACGCAAAATTTAAAAATGGAAGGATAGGTAGACATAGTGTCTAACATTCAAACGAATCAATCCATTAACCAGTAGGCGCGTGAGACTGCCGTAGGTACGCTAAGAACAGCGCCGATTTTGAAAAATCCGCCATTTTGTCAATTTAAGTCCCATCCTGAAAATTCTTGGTTACTGCACTGCGAAAGGATCCAGAGAAGCCGTGTACAAAATTTGAAACGAATCCATCCATCAATGTGGCCTGTAGGCGCGTGAGAGTGCCGTATATACGCTAGGTAAAGCGCCGATTTTCAAAAGTCCGCCATTTTGCCATCTTTTTCGGATTCGGGAAATCCTTAGTCACTGCACCGCGAAAGGGTCCAGAGAAGCCGTGTATAAAACTTGAAACGAATCCATGTATTAATGTGGCCTGTAGACGAGTGAGACTGCCGTATATACGCTAAGTGCAGTACCGATTTTCAAAAGTCCGCCATTTTGTAAATTTCTTGCCCATCCGGGAAATACTTGGTCACTGCACTGCGGAAGGGTCCAGAGAAGCTGTGTACAAATTTGAACCGAATCCATTTATTAATGTGGTCTGTAGGCGCGTGAGACTGAAGCGTGACAGACGGGCAGACACACAGACAGACCGAAAAGTTCAAAACTATATCCCTCCGTTCCACGGGGGATAACACGGGAGATAAACAGACTAAAATGAGCACGTACTGGAAGTAGATTGTCGTCGGGAAGCCAGTGATGTTGAATTGCCTCCTCACCATCATGTTTTCCTGCTTGTTTGCGTCCATGCCGGCCAGCACCTGCACCACAGAACGCCTACGTAATAGGCCACGCTCACAACTCCAGGCCCCGCCCACTGCGCTACAGGTCCCGCCCACAACATCAGGCCCCGCCCACTGCGCTACAGGTGCCGCCCACAACAGCACGACCCGCCACAAACAAAAGGCGCCGACCCCATCAACAAGCGCGGCCCACATCAGTCCCCGACCACAAAAACAGGTCCTGCCCAAAACATCAGGCCCCGCCCACTGCGCTACAGGTCCCACCCACAACAGGCCACGCCCACTGCGCAACAGGCCTCACCCACATCAGGCCCCGCCATCAACATCAGGCCCCGCCCACAACAACCCCACCCACAATAACAGGCCCCGCCCACAACATCAAGCCCCGCCCACAACATCAAGCCCCGCCCAGTGCGTAATGATACCTCTTAACGAAATCTTTCTCGCCAGAAATTTGCAAGCCCAGGGTTGCGAAAAGAATGTAGTTCACCAATACACAAGGTCAACTGCACCCCGTATGAATATATCCCCCCCTTCTACCAATATGAAATACAAACTCACTTACTCAGCGCAGCAGGCAGGACTATAACCTCCCTCCCTCCCCTCCCCACATACACATTCAGGCCCAGTGCAACACGTAAGAATACACCCTCCACATACACACACCCATGCCTACCTCAGCACCCAAGAATGTACCTTCCCTCCTGCCCACCCTTCTCGCCCACACATACACTTCCCTTCTACCTGCTACCTCCCACCCCCCCGTGTCCCGCCCACCCCGCACGTGTCCCATCCACGCTGCACGTGTCCCACCCCCGTGTCCTACCCACCCGCACGTGTCCCACCCACCCCGCACGTGTCCCGCCCACCCCGCACGTGTCCCATCCACGCCGCACGTGTCCCACCCCGTGTCCCACCCACCCCGCACGTGTCCCGCCCAACCCGCACGTGTCCCACCCACCCCGCACGTGTCCCACCCACCCCGCAGTGTCCCACCCACCCCGCACGTGTCCCGCCCCAACCCGCACATGTCCCGCCCCACCCCGCACGTGTCCCGTCCACCCCGCACGTGTCCCGCCCACTCCGGGCCAACCAATTAAGTTTTAACTTTTAAGACTTTATTTTTCTCTTGTTCGTTTCGTATATTTTCTGGGTAAGAAATAAATTCCAAGTATTCATTTTTTTTTTGTATTTTTTTGTTCTGTTTTGTTTTGCTTCGTTTGCTTTTTTTTTGCGAAGAGGGGCAGGGAGAGATTTACTTCATTTTGATTATTACTGCGTGAACGTGTCTCTTTTATGCTTACCGAACACTGTCCACTAGGTCAAGAGATAATCTCCGCGCCCCGCTTTTTATTTTTGCCCAACAGTGTACACGGGAAAGTGCAGATGTACTCAGTTCATGTCAAAGTGCAGATGTACTCACCGCTTGCCCTTTCAATTCGGACGCTGCCGAAGCAAACTCGGGTTTGAACTTCTTACAGTGTCCGCACCCTGGAAGCATGCAAACAGATATTAAAAATCCGAGTCTGCAGAGTTGCCACAGCAACCGCATAAGCAGACGACCTTGACCTGGGAAAGCATTGTTAAATTAATTTTCAGAGCGAGTAACGCCTTATCTAGTTGTCTTTTCCATTACAGTAAGCATCCACCCCTACCCAATTTCGGCCATACACCTTCCCCACGAGCTCTCCCCCCGCCCCCCGCCCCCCACACTGGTTAAGTTAATACCCCAGAGCATGCAGCATCTTTCATCCAGGTGCCAACGGCATTATTTACCAAAACTGTACACAAATGAAACTGGTTTATCGCATAGCATTTCATCAAAGCAAATGCTTTGTTTTGTTTGTTTGTTTGTTTTTTTTGTTTGTTTTTTTTTTTATTTATTTATTTTTTTTTTATTTTTTTTTTTATTATTTTTTTTTTTTTGGCTTTTAAAATCTCCTGCCGTCCCGTCACTTATAAACAAGTGAAAATGAGCCATGCAGTAAGCCGGCATCTAAAAATGAACCCCCAACCCCTCCCCTCCCTCCCAGCATTTTCTTGCCGCCCCCACCCCCACCTCACCCCCACACACATCATAATGCGATGCAGATCCGATTTAGCTGTTGAGTTGTGCGCTTAACAATTGAAGATTTGCAAATACAGCCGCAGGGAGTTTTTTTTACTAAAATAATTGCATTTTGCCATTTTCAGTATATCTTATTTCCTTGCCTCTTCAGTTTTAAACAAACGCCAAATGCAGATTTTAGGAAAACACATGGAAAAGGTTGAATCCTTTTTTTTTTTAATCTCATTTTTCATCCTCATTCTTTGGTAACAACCTTGATATTTGTGGCGTGGTATGTTTGAAAAACCGATCTACACTTCCTGAAAATCATTGGAGAGGGAGGGCGTGTGTTGGCAGGGGAGGGGGAGGGGGGTCACGGGGGCCAGGAGGTTTTGGGGGAGGGGGGGGGGGTTGGCCGGAAATAGAGAATTACATTACGAAAGCCAAAAAGTGATGTAAACGCTACGAACGCTGATATTCTATGAGGTGCTCATTATCTGCAACTGTTTTGTTTTAGACCCACTTCCCCCGACCCCATCCTCCCCTTCTCCAGCAGACCCCACCACACAAAAATGCGCTACTCAATCCGAACTAACCCAGAGTGGCAAATACCTAATGTATACTTACACGGGGCGTAAAACATCACAAGTATCGGCTTCTTTTCTTTGCTTATCAATTTATTCAGTGCCTGGAATAAGAAAATAAACAAGTTTGTCCAAGGACAAAGTCCCAGCTTACGAAAAGCAATAAGACCCATTCCAGCGTGCATGAGCGAAGGAATTTCCCTGAAATATCAAGCTTCAAAAGATGAGACGGCAAAGAGCTAGCTCAATAATTAATTTAGCACTGGACCAGAACATAGACCGATAAATGCATACAAAGATTTCTTTCCCAGAAAAATGGGGAACAGATTTTTTGTATATCTGGTAGAATGGATAGTTTGCCATAGATACCTTCAAACAACGCTCGCATTTCGGACCAGTGCGCATATTTATGTAACTTGCCTCGATGCGCGGTTCTAATTCAGACAAGTGCGCATGTTTATTTAATTTGCGTTGATGCGCGGCTCTCATTTTGGAACAGTGCACATGTTTATTTAACTTAATAAAGATAAATGCGCGGTTCTTATTCCAGACCAATGCGCATGTTTATTTTACTTTCGTGCTTATTTTGGACAAGTGCACAAGTTTCCTTAGGTTGACTTGATGCGCGGGTCACAACTTTCGTACATTATCGCCCAATGTTCCCTATTATCGCCCACCCGAAAAATATTATATTTATCATATTTTCGGGTCCTAGAATTGTTTCCTGCACTTTTAAAGCGAAAATTACAACTTTCTTGCATTATCGCCCAATATTCCCTATTATCGCCCACCCGAAAAATATCACATTTATCATATTTTCGGGTCATAGAATTGATTCCTGCACTTTTAAAGCGAAAATTACAACTTTCTTGTATTATCGCCCAATATTCCCTATTATCGCCCATCCGAAAAAATTTCACATTTATCATATTTTCGGGTCATAGAATTGATTCCTGCTCTTTTAAAGCGTAAATTACAACTTTCTTGCTTTATCGCCCAATATTCCCTGTCATCGCCCACCCGTAAAATATCACATTGATCATATTTTCGGGTCACAGAATTGATTCCTGCACTTTTAAAGCGAAAATTACAACTTTCTTGCATTATCGCCCAATATTCCCTATTATCGCCCACACGAAAAATATCACATTTATCATATTTTCGGGTCATAGAATTGATTCCTGCACTTTTAAAGGGAAATTACAACTTTCTTGCATTATCGCCCAATGTTCCCTATTATCGCCCATCCAAAAAATATCATATTCATCATATTTTCGGGACATAGAATTGATCCCTGCACATTTAAAGCGAAAATTACAACTTTTTTGCATTATCGCCGAATATTCCCTATTATCGCCCATCCGAAAACTATCATATTTATCATATTTTCGGGATATAGAATTGATTCCTGCTCTTTTAAAGCGAAAATTACAACTTTCTTACATTATCGCCCAATATTCCCTATTATCGCCCACACGAAAAATATTATATTTATCATATTTTCGGGTCCTAGAATTGTTTCCTGCACTTTTAAAGCGAAAATTACAACTTTCTTGCATTATCGCCCAATATTCCCTATTATCGCCCACCCGAAAAATATCACATTTATCATATTTTCGGGTCATAGAATTGATTCCTGCACTTTTAAAGCGAAAATTACAACTTTCTTGCACTATCGCCCAACGTTCCCTATTATCGCCCACCCGAAAAATATCACATTTATCATATTTTCGGGTCACAGAATTGATTCCTGCACTTTTAAAGCGAAAATTACAACTTTCTTGTATTATCGCCCAATATTCCCTATTATCGCCCATCCGAAAAAATTTCACATTTATCATATTTTCGGGTCATAGAATTGATTCCTGCTCTTTTAAAGCGTAAATTACAACTTTCTTGCTTTATCGCCCAATATTCCCTGTCATCGCCCACCCGTAAAATATCACATTGATCATATTTTCGGGTCACAGAATTGATTCCTGCACTTTTAAAGCGAAAATTACAACTTTCTTGCATTATCGCCCAATATTCCCTATTATCGCCCACACGAAAAATATCACATTTATCATATTTTCGGGTCATAGAATTGATTCCTGCACTTTTAAAGCGAAAATTACAACTTTCTTGCATTATCGCCCAATGTTCCCTATTATCGCCCATCCAAAAAATATCATATTCATCATATTTTCGGGACATAGAATTGATCCCTGAACATTTAAAGCGAAAATTACAACTTTCTTGCATTATCGCCGAATATTCCCTATTATCGCCCATCCAAAAACTATCATATTTATCATATTTTCGGGATATAGAATTGATTCCTGCTCTTTTAAAGCGAAAATTACAACTTTCTTACATTATCGCCCAATATTCCCTATTATCGCCCACACGAAAAATATTATATTTATCATATTTTCGGGTCCTAGAATTGTTTCCTGCACTTTTAAAGCGAAAATTACAACTTTCTTGCTTTATCGCCCAATATTCCCTGTTATCGCCCACCCGTAAAATATCACATTGATCATATTTTCGGGTCACAGAATTGATTCCTGCACTTTTAAAGCGGAAATTACAACTTTTTTTGCATTATCGCCCAATGTTCCCTATTATCGCCCACACGAAAAATATCACATTTATCATATTTTCGGGTCATAGAATTGATTCCTGCACTTTTAAAGCGAACATTACAACTTTCTTGTATTATCGCCCAATATTCCCTATTATCGCCCATCCGAAAAATATCACATTTATCATATTTTCGGGTCATAGAATTGATTCCTGCTCTTTTAAAGCGTAAATTACAACTTTCTTGCTTTATCGCCCAATATTCCCTGTCATCGCCCACCCGTAAAATATCACATTGATCATATTTTCGGGTCACAGAATTGATTCCTGCACTTTTAAAGCGAAAATTACAACTTTCTTGCATTATCGCCCAATATTCCCTATTATCGCCCACACGAAAAATATCACATTTATCATATTTTCGGGTCATAGAATTGATTCCTGCACTTTTAAAGCGAAAATTACAACTTTCTTGCATTATCGCCCAATGTTCCCTATTATCGCCCATCCAAAAAATATCATATTCATAATATTTTCGGGACATAGAATTGATCCCTGCACATTTAAAGCGAAAATTACAACTTTCTTGCATTATCGCCCAAAATTCCCTATTATCGCCCATCCGAAAACTATCATATTTATCATATTTTCGGGATATAGAATTGATTCCTGCTCTTTTAAAGCGAAAATTACAACTTCTTTACATTATCGCCCAATGCTCCCTATTATCGCCCACACGAAAAATATTATATTTATCATATTTTCGGGTCCTAGAATTCTTTCCTGCACTTTTAAAGCGAAAATTACAACTTTCTTGCATTATCGCCCAATATTCCCTATTATCATCCACCCGAAAAATATCACATTTATCATATTTTCGGGTCATAGAATTGATTCCTGCACTTTTAAAGCGAAAATTACAACTTTCTTGCACTATCGCCCAACGTTCCCTATTATCGCCCACCCGAAAAATATCACATTTATCATATTTTCGGGTCACAGAATTGATTCCTGCACTTTTAAAGCGAAAATTACAACTTTCTTGTATTATCGCCCAATATTCCCTATTATCGCCCATCCGAAAAAATTTCACATTTATCATATTTTCGGGTCATAGAATTGATTCCTGCTCTTTTAAAGCGTAAATTACAACTTTCTTGCTTTATCGCCCAATATTCCCTGTCATCGCCCACCCGTAAAATATCACATTGATCATATTTTCGGGTCACAGAATTGATTCCTGCACTTTTAAAGCGAAAATTACAACTTTCTTGCATTATCGCCCAATATTCCCTATTATCGCCCACACGAAAAATATCACATTTATCATATTTTCGGGTCATAGAATTGATTCCTGCACTTTTAAAGCGAAAATTACAACTTTCTTGCATTATCGCCCAATGTTCCCCATTATCGCCCATCCAAAAAATATCATATTCATCATATTTTCGGGACATAGAATTGATCCCTGAACATTTAAAGCGAAAATTACAACTTTCTTGCATTATCGCCGAATATTCCCTATTATCGCCCATCCGAAAACTATCATATTTATCATATTTTCGGGATATAGAATTGATTCCTGCTCTTTTTTATAGCGAAAATTACAACTTTCTTACATTATCGCCCAATATTCCCTATTATCGCCCACACGAAAAATATTATATTTATCATATTTTCGGGTCCTAGAATTGTTTCCTGCACTTTTAAAGCGAAAATTACAACTTTCTTGCTTTATCGCCCAATATTCCCTGTTATCGCCCACCCGTAAAATATCACATTGATCATATTTTCGGGTCACAGAATTGATTCCTGCACTTTTAAAGCGAAAATTACAACTTTCTTGCACTATCGCCCAACGTTCCCTATTATCGCCCACCCGAAAAATATCACATTTATCATATTTTCGGGTCACAGAATTGATTCCTGCACTTTTAAAGCGAAAATTACAACTTTCTTGTATTATCGCCCAATATTCCCTATTATCGCCCATCCGAAAAAATTTCACATTTATCATATTTTCGGGTCATAGAATTGATTCCTGCTCTTTTAAAGCGTAAATTACAACTTTCTTGCTTTATCGCCCAATATTCCCTGTCATCGCCCACCCGTAAAATATCACATTGATCATATTTTCGGGTCACAGAATTGATTCCTGCACTTTTAAAGCGAAAATTACAACTTTCTTGCATTATCGCCCAATATTCCCTATTATCGCCCACACGAAAAATATCACATTTATCATATTTTCGGGTCATAGAATTGATTCCTGCACTTTTAAAGCGAAAATTACAACTTTCTTGCATTATCGCCCAATGTTCCCCATTATCGCCCATCCAAAAAATATCATATTCATCATATTTTCGGGACATAGAATTGATCCCTGAACATTTAAAGCGAAAATTACAACTTTCTTGCATTATCGCCGAATATTCCCTATTATCGCCCATCCGAAAACTATCATATTTATCATATTTTCGGGTCATAGAATTGATCCCTGCACTTTTAAAGCGAAAATTACAACTTTCTTGCATTATCGCCCAATGCTCCCTATTATCGCCCACACGAAAAATATCATATTTATCATATTTTCGGGTCATAGAATTGATTCCTGCTCTTTTAAAGCGAAAATTACAACTTTCTTGCATTATCGCCCAATGCTCCCTATTATCGCCCACACGAAAAATATCATATTTATCATATTTTCGGGATATAGAATTGATTCCTGCTCTTTTTTAAAGCGAAAATTACAACTTTCTTACATTATCGCCCAATATTCCCTATTATCGCCCACACGAAAAATATCACATTTATCATATTTTCGGGTCCTAGAATTGTTTCCTGCACTTTTAAAGCGAAAATTACAACTTTCTTGCTTTATCGCCCAATATTCCCTGTTATCGCCCACCCGTAAAATATCACATTGATCATATTTTCGGGTCACAGAATTGATTCCTGCTCTTTTAAAGCGAAAATTACAACTTTCTTGCATTATCGCCGAATATTCCCTATTATCGCCCATCCGAAAACTATCATATTTATCATATTTTCGGGATATAGAATTGATTCCTGCTCTTTTTTAAAGCGAAAATTACAACTTTCTTACATTATCGCCCAATATTCCCTATTATCGCCCACACGAAAAATATCACATTTATCATATTTTCGGGTCCTAGAATTGTTTCCTGCACTTTTAAAGCGAAAATTACAACTTTCTTGCTTTATCGCCCAATATTCCCTGTTATCGCCCACCCGTAAAATATCACATTGATCATATTTTCGGGTCACAGAATTGATTCCTGCACTTTTAAAGCGAAAATTACAACTTTTTTGCATTATCGCCCAATGTTCCCTATTATCGCCCACACGAAAAATATCACATTTATCATATTTTCGGGTCATAGAATTGATTCCTGCACTTTTAAAGCGAAAATTACAACTTTCTTGTATTATCGCCCAATATTCCCTATTATCGCCCATCCGAAAAATATCACATTTATCATATTTTCGGGTCATAGAATTGATTCCTGCTCTTTTAAAGCGTAAATTACAACTTTCTTGCTTTATCGCCCAATATTCCCTGTCATCGCCCACCCGTAAAATATCACACTGATCATATTTTCGGGTCACAGAATTGATTCCTGCACTTTTAAAGCGAAAATTACAACTTTCTTGCATTATCGCCCAATATTCCCTATTATCGCCCACACGAAAAATATCACATTTATCATATTTTCGGGTCATAGAATTGATTCCTGCACTTTTAAAGCGAAAATTACAACTTTCTTGCATTATCGCCCAATGTTCCCTATTATCGCCCATCCAAAAAATATCATATTCATCATATTTTCGGGACACAGAATTGATTCCTGCACTTTTAAAGCGAAAATTACAACTTTTTTGCATTATCGCCCAATGTTCCCCATTATCGCCCATCCAAAAAATATCACATTTATCATATTTTCGGGTCATAGAATTGATCCCTGCACTTTTAAAGCGAAAATTACAACTTTCTTGCATTATCGCCCAATGCTCCCTATTATCGCCCACACGAAAAATATCATATTTATCATATTTTCGGGTCATAGAATTGATTCCTGCTCTTTTAAAGCGAAAATTACAACTTTCTTGCATTATCGCCCAATGCTCCCTATTATCGCCCACACGAAAAATATCATATTTATCATATTTTCGGGTCCTAGAATTGTTTCCTGTACATTTAAAGCGAAAATTACAACTTTCTTGCAGTATCGACCAATATTCCCTATTATCGCCCATCCAAAAAATATCATATTTATCATATTTTCGGGACATAGAATTGATCCCTGCACTTTTAAAGCGAAAATTACAACTTTCTTGCTTTATCGCCCAATGTTCCCTATTATCGCCCACTTGAAAATATCGTAGAAATGACCTACTGACAACAAAATTACTGAAAATTCCAACCAAAAGTACTTGCATGTAACATATTGTGCCCCTCTGCAAATTGAAACTTTGCTTTTTTAAGAAGAAAAATGGAAATTTCCAATTTTTTAAAAGCTGCAAACTTCGAAGCTCAGTAGATTCAAAAATAAGGCGAAATTCAAAAATCGAAAAATGCACTTTTTTCGACCCTTAGTTCTAGTTTCTTCATAACAAATTTCGGAATCTTCCGATGAAAAATGAGGGACTAGATAGATTTTTTCGTATTTTGCCCAAATTGGCAATAAAATCGCTAAAAATGGTTTAAACCAAAAAATCAAAAAAAATTCCTAATGCAGTAGAAGGTTAAAAACTCGCGTTTAAAATTTGGTACGAATCGGATGAAAAATAAAAAAGATATTCCACTTTAACTACTTTGTTAAGAAAAAAAATGGAAATTTGCCAATTTTTAGAAGTTGCAAACTTTGAAGCTCAGTAGATTCAAAAATAAGGCGAAATTCAAAAATCGAAAAATGCATTTTTTTCACCCCTTAGTTCTAGTTTCTTCATGAAAAATTTCGATATCTTCCGATGAAAAATGAGGGACTAGATAGGTTTTTTCGTATTCTGCCCAAATTGGCAATAAAATCGCCAAAAATGGTATAAACCAAAAAATAAAAAAATTCCTAATGCAGTAGAAGGCTAAAAACTCGTGTTAAAAATTTGGTACGAATCGGATAAAAAATAAAAAAGATATTCCACTTTAACTACTTTGTTAAGAAAAAAAAATTGGAAATTTGCCAATTTTTAGAAGTTGCAAACTTTGAAGCTCAGTAGATTCAAAAATAAGGCGAAATTCAAAAATTGAAAAAAGTACTTTTTTTACCCCTTAGTCCTAGTTTCTTCATAAAAAATTTCGGAATCTTCCGATGAAAAATGAGGGACTAGATAGGTTTTTTCGTATTTTGCCCAAATTGGCAATAAAATCGCCAAAAATGGTTTAAACCGCAAAAATAAAAATATTTCCTAATGCAGTAAAGGGTTAGGAACTCGTGTTTAAAATTTGGTAAGAATCGGATAAAAAATAAAAAAGTTATTCCACTTTTAACGGTCGCGGGACGGACAGACGGACGGACGGACGACACTTGCCCCCATCTGTATAGCCCTGTTGGCTAAAAAGCCAACTGGGCTAAAAAAAAAAGACATCGGATCAAAAATGTAGGACGAGATACATTTTTAATTTTTTTCTTCAAAAATTCCCCAAAAATTAAAAAATCACCCGATCGACTAGAAAAGCACAAGCCGTATGCACGACACTTTAGGGGTGCCTCATACCAAAAATAAATCACATCGGGTCAAAAATGTAGGAGTAGACACATTTTAAATTTTTTTCTTTAAAAATTCCCCTAAAATTCAAAAATCACCCGATCGACTAAAAAAGCACAAGCCGTATGCACGACTCCTTAGGGATGCCTCACACCAAAAATAAATGACATCGAATCAAAATTGTAGGAGTAGATGCATTTTGAATTATTTTCGAAAATTTTGCTTTAAAAATTCCCCAAAAATACAAAAATTGCGCGATCGACTAAAAAAGCACAAGCCGTATGCACGACCCTTTAGGGGTGCCTCATACCAAAAATAAATGACATCGGGTCAAAAATGTACGAGGAGATACATTTTAAAATTTTTTCTTTAAAAATTCGCCAAAAATTCAAAAATCACCCGATCGACTAGAAAAGCACAAGCCGTATGCACGACCCCTTAGGGATGCCTCACACCAAAAATAAATGACATCGGATCAAAATTGTAGGAGGAGATGCATTTTGAACCAAAGTTTACTAAATAAACAACTAACTAACTAACTAACTAACTAACTAACTAACTAACTAACTAACTAACTAACGGACACCGCCCGCAAACCGATAGGAATACCCCAGCTTACGTGTAACGTAAGCTGGGCTAAAAAAAATAAAAACGAATCAAGACAAGTTCATTGCAATGTGAAACAATTTGCAGTCAAAGCGTCAAATTTTTATTCGAAACAGTCCCAGTCTGATTACTGGCATTTGTCCCTCCCCTCCCCCCTCCCTCCCTCCCATCACAAAATAACAGACACTGCACTTCTTAAACTTAAATTATTTTCAATCATTCAAAATATACAGGAATAAACTGTGTCTTATTAGTTTACAAGGATTTCCCGAAGGACCGTGTGTCTGTGAGGAAAATTCTAAATTCTAATAATAGGAATAATAATCATTGCTTTCGAAAGGTTGTGGCCTATATTTTGACATACATACATCTGTTAAAAACACTGTATTTTTTAAAATAAGAATTTATCAAGCAAATAAGATTTCAAATAATTTTTGTCATGGGTGAAATCGGCTGAATTGACTGCGGTAGTCTATTCCGGAATAGACAACCGCCTATTCTGGAATAGACTCCCGAAGTTAAAAGTTCTCTGGAATAGAATGTTTTAAATTTTTCATATATATTACATTGTAGCATATATTACTTACAGGTTTTATAATATTTAAACTTAAAATTACACAAAAACGTTCCATTTAAAAGGATTTGAAGGTCGGTAGTCTATTCCGGAATAGACTACCGTAGTCGTAAAATGCGTTAGTTCACCCATGACAAAAAATATCTGATTTCTTATTTGCTTGATAAATTCTTATTTTAGATAATACACTGTTTAAAGTAATCACAGGCCGAAGGGGGATGTGCGGGGGAGGGGGGGAGGGGGTGGAAGTACCGCCTGCACATATAACTTACGCAAACATCTATTCACGTAATTACGGGCGCAAGCGGGTGTGGGGGAGGTGTGGGGGGAGGAGATTGGGGGGGGGTGGGGTGAAGGTAGACCCTGGCCCGCACATACTGCGATGTTATGCCACTTTGTGACGTCATAAAACTTTGCGGAAAGAAAGGAAGTTTGGAGGCTGGTGAGGAGGGGGAATGGGGGGGAGGTGGGGCGGAGGGGGTCGGCAAAAACAAAATTTGCTTGCGAATAAACATGCTTAATATACAAGGAGAAAACAAACCCAGTCATTGTTTTTTTTTTTTTTTTTTTTTTGCTTAACACTTAATGAGTTTGCTAACACGTTCAAATCTACCTTTCTTGATCGTCCACGCTGAAATAACACAGCAGTGTTGTTCGTTTAGAGCAAAAACCGGCGGGGGTCTTAGCCAGTTGTTTAAGCATGATTTTATTGACAGAATTTCGATGGGAAGAGGGGTGGGGGGGGGGAGGACTTGATACAGGTGGAGGGATTTGGTTGCCTGGTCAGGTAAAGAGTGTAGTATTTCTTTTGTATGCAATTTCAGAGCCCTGCGGCCAATAGAATTACAGAACTCGAGCCTCACCACTAACTGCAGCGCGGGTGATCAAAAATAAATCACGTGTCCACCCCTCCCCCCCCCCCCGCACCCCCACCACCTTCCAGGGGCACAGAAAAGTGAAAGAGAAACTCGCAAGAACTCCATTACGGATGATACAGGCCTAAAAAATACTTCAAATCTTGGTCAATTCAAAAACTACCGTTCTGCAGATATCCCGAAATTTGAATAATATTAACATAATACTCGGAGCTCATTTGCATACGCACCTGCTCGTTATCAAGATGGAGGACATCATCTGCCCCCTCCTCTTCTTCCCACGGTTTGTCCCCCGTGGGGTCGGCCAGGAAATTGACCATCGACTGAAACAGTTAAAAAAAATACCACTCACAAATTTTACTTTAGTAGTTTTTCTTTTTCTTTGCATTTCGAAGTTAGAGAAAACTATGAGAGGTTTGTCGATAAAATATCTGATGCATGCAGTCTTTTTTCCGCAACATTCAAATCATCAATGTTTTTTTTTTTTCTTTCTTTCTTTTTTTATTTGAGGGGGGGGGGGGGGGGGCTTGAGAATATCTCACGCAGTGTTTGCCTGTGAAAATGTCCCGTCTATATTTTTTCTGCGAACGCTATTTACTTATAACCTATTTTCCATTTCCTTTTATCAAAATAGTTATCCAATTTTGAGCCAACATCTATCTATACCAAAAATCCAATGAATCCCACTTAATAACTAGAATTTATTCACTTCCAATTTGACGCTTTGAACTTCAGGATTGAGCATAACACGGATTCGATTTCTGGGCGCTTTTTTCTCCCCGATGGGCGTTCTGTACGAGGGCTTTGTATCGACGCTGTTCTTTTCAAAGACAATTTAATACGCGACGTTCTGTGCGAGAACGTTGTATCGATGTGCGCATCTTAAAAAATATCGCTTTTATCAGTTCTAGTTTTTGGCGTCAAACGTTTTAAACTTAAAATTTTGCAAAATGCTCAATGCAAGGAAAAAAATCAAGTGTAAGAAAAATATTCAGGCTTCACTTTGTTGAGAGAAACCACAGAATATCAGGCAACTGTAAAAAGAAAAAGTGTTCACTGAAAACTCGTCCCCCGAAAGAATTCGAGCATATGAGAAAGTCACGTGGCACTACAGGAAAGTCACGTGGCACTACAGGAAAGTCACGTGGCACTACAGGAAAATCACGTGGCACTACAGGAAAGCCACGTGGCACAACAGGAAAGTCACGTGGCACTACAGGAAAGTCACGTGGCACTACAGGAAAGTCACGTGGCACTGCAGGAAAGTCACATGGCACTACAGGAAAGTCACGTGGCACTACAGGAAAGTCACGTGGCACTACAGGAAAGTCACGTGGCACTACAGGAAAGTCACGTGGCACTACAGGAAAGTCGCATGGCACTACAGGAAAGTCACGTGGCACTACAGGAAAGTCACATGGCACTACAGCACTACAGAGTCCGAGATTTGAGTCCTCTTGAAGTCTGAATTGAAAGACATCGTTTTCTGCGGTTTTTTTCTATTTTTGATTCAATCTGGATTTTTCTTATTTGAAAATTAGGTGGAGCTATGTTTCCCCTCGTTGCTATTTACCAGCAGACCTCTGGAGAGATCAATCTTTTGTGAACAAGAATCAGGCGGATAAATTTACAAAGTAGTTCCTGCCCAACAGAAAACTCATAACATGCAACAAGTCGCCCACCCCCGCTCCCACCTTCGGGTGGAGGTTGGCTGTTGTAAAACATTCCGCCCGCCCACCTCGCCGGCCTGGAGGTTGGCTGTTGGACAAAATCAATCCACCCCCGCCTCCCGCCTCCCCCCTGGCGGTTGGCTGTTGGACATTCAAGCGTTTCCCTCAACTCACCTTTATCTCCCATCTTCTATCATAATCTCTATTGAATTCTCCGTCTCTGAAAAAAAAAACCTTCCACATTTATGAGGGTGCCACTTTTCCCCGTGACTTCTAGAAATGCCAATTTCCGGTTCTTTTACGACATACCAAACACGCCCCGCTAACATGTTCGGCTAAAAAACCAAGCATAAATACCATGCAAGCATGCCCTGCAAACATGCCCCACAGACACGACCCGCAAACATGCCATGCAAGCATGCCCGACAGACTGACGTCCTTCTATAAAAGAAATGCCTTTTTTTTTCCTTTTTTTTTTTTTTTTCTTTTTTTTTGACAAGTATCAAATATTCTTACAACATATTCCTTTTTTTTTTTTTTGCTTTGCTTCTTTTTCACCCCCTTTTTATTATTATTATTATTACTTATCTATTTTTATTTATTTTTATTTATTTCTTCACTTATTTATCTTTCGCTTATTTACTAATTTTTGTGAACTATGACCCACTTGTAGTGCTTCAGTGTCAGCCACGGCGGGTTGACCTTGAGCTTTTTGCACAGCTTCTTGTCCTCCCTGAAACAAGCAACATGTGTGGCAGCATAATCGCAGGCATCTGACGACATAATCGCGGACATTTGTGACGACATAATCGCAGACATCTGTGACGATATAATCGCAGACATCTGTATCTGTGGCGACATAATCGCAGACATTTATGACGACATAAATCGCAGATATCTGTGACGACATAATCGCCGACATTTGTGACGACATAATCGCCGACATCTGTGACGACATAATCACAGACATCTGTGACGACATAATCGCAGACATCTGTGACGACATAATCGCAGACATCTGACGACATAATCGCAGACATCTGTGGCGACATAATCGCAGACATTTGTGAAGACATAATCGCAGGCATTTTTGACGACATAATCGCAGACATTTGTGACGACATAATCGCAGACATCTGTGACGACATAATCGCAGACATCTGACGACATAATCGCAGACATCTGTGGCGACATAATCGCAGACATTTGTGAAGACATAATCGCAGACATCTGTGGCGACATAATCGCAGACATTTGTGAAGACATAATCGCAGGCATTTGTGACGACATAATCGCAGACATTTGTGACGACATAATCGCAGACATCTGTGACGACATAATCGCAGACATCTGTAACGACATAATCGCAGACATCTGTGACGACATAATCGCAGACATTTGTGACGACACAATCGCAGACATCTGTGACGACATAATCGCAGACATTTGTGACGACACAATCGCAGACATCTGTGCCGACATAATCGCAGTCATCTATGACGACATAATCGCAGACATGTGACGACATAAGTGCAGGCATCTATGACCACATAATCTCAGACACCTGTGACGACATAATCACCGAAATCTGTGACGACATAATCGCAGACATCTGTACGACCTAAACGCATGTACACACCGATTTCGTCTCCGAGCTTCAGCCAAAAAAAAAAAATAGGTTACTCTTTTTAGAAGTGAAACTTTGCAATTAATACAGAGCGGGAGTTGTAAATGCCATTGAATAATGTCAAAAATTTAACATCATATAAAAAGATTTTAAGCTTTCATAGAAAAATTAACTTTTGTATTTTTTTTTTTTTCGTTTCTATTTATGGTATTTTCCCAAAAACCTGACAGAACTTCAATCGGAGCACACGGACATTGAACTGTGATTTTATTGACAGATTCCCGTGAAACAAGATACCCCCCCCCCCTCCCCCTCCGCAGCACTTCGCCAGCAACCGCAAAGGAATGCAGACCCCCTCCCCCCCCCCCCCCACTCCCCTATAACCCTGTTGCTCTCACAGTTCCCCTTGATCAGAGTGTCGTGGTTAGCAACAGCTTTTACAGACCAACCTGTTGAAATTTCCAACAATTTTTTTTTTTTGCTTTTGATATATATATATATATATATATATATATATATATATATATTGCTTCTGGAACATTTTCTTTTTTTCCCCCATTTCAGCCAGGAAAAAAAACGCCACTAACGCCACAAATAGAAGAAAATATTCTCCAAGAGAGAGGTGTTTTCTGTGGGCCCTTTTTGTCATTCTGAAGCGTCCTATGCTGCTGTTGTTCGTTCAACGTTAGCGCCGTCAAAGCTCTAAGTTATAGCTGTGTCGCATGGTGGCGGGGGCGGGGGTGGCGCGTACCTTCATCAGTGGCAAGAACCAATCCCTCCCCACCAAGCAGCGTGATTTAAAATCTGCTTATACATCCTTCTATGGTCTCCCTCTGCATCCCTGCTACTCCCGACCCCACGCCCCTCCCTTCCCCTCCACCACGCCCCCCCCCCTCACGCCCCTCCCCCGCGCCGCTCCCCTCTAGCCCCTCCCTCCTCAAGCCCCCCCCCCCCCACGCCACTCCCTGTACCCCCCACGTCCCTCCCCCACCCCCAACCATTCAAATTGCCCTGTTACCCGCAGTTGACAGCAGCTAATGTTGCCTTGCCCCTCATTTGCTCCGCCGCGCTGTCAAATAGTTCCACTTTACTCTTGATATCTTTTTCTATAATAAGAGCAAAAATTGCTTAAATGAAGACTTTGATCTCAAGATCAAAGACAAAGCCGAAAGATCAAAGAATGAATTCTGATTCAAGTCAGGAGAAGCAAAGGGTCAACTGAACTCAAAAATCTTCCAAAGCGTCTTCAATAACTAAAGACAAACAAACAAAAAAAAAACAAAAAACAAAAAAAAACAAAAAACAAAAAAAAAAAAACAAAAAAAAGCAAAAAGAATAGCAAAAAAGTCATTGCTTGTGCAGTTTTTTTTCTTTTTTTTTGGTTAAAATCCGTGCAATTTTTCATGCACATAATTTTGTCAGCACAATTACCTCATTTAGAAAATTTTTCACGCGATCTGCAGTTTTCTCACGCGCACCACAATTTTCTCACGCGTTCATCAATTTTCGTACGCACACCACATTTTGTTTTTTTAACAAAACAATTTTGTCACGCACACAAAAACTTTCGTACCCACACAATTTTCTCACGCGCACTCACCTTTCTCAATCGTACAATTTTTTCAACCGTACACGAATTGTCTCACGCGGACCACAATTTTCTTACACAAAAAATTTTCTCACGCACACAAGAATTTTCTCACACACAACAATTTTCTCACGCATACAACAATTTTCTCATTCGCTTCACAATTTTCTCACTCGCACAACAGCTTTAGTGCTCGTACAATTCTCTCAAGCGCACAACAATTTTCTCACTCCTGTAACAATAATCTCTCTCGTACAATTCTCTAACGTGCAAACGATCTTTCTCACACGCACAGTAATTCTCTCAAGTGCACAACAATTTCTCTCTGGCATACAATAATTTTCTCACGCGCTCTACATTTTCTCTTTCGTATTACAGTTTTCTCTTTCGCCCCACAATTATACTGCTCGCACAATAATTTTCTTACGCGCACCATAATTTTCTCACTCACAGTGCAACATTCTCAATCACACAACAATTTTCCCACGCGCTCCACATTATCTCTTTCGCACAACAATTATCCTGCTCGCACAATAATTTTCGCACGCGCACAGTAATTTTCTCACTCACAGTGCAATATTCTCAATCACACAACCATTTTCTCACGCGCTCCACATTTTCTCTTTCGCACCATAGTTTTCTCTTTCGCACCACAATTGTCCTGCTCGCACAGCAATGTTCTCACGCGCACACTGACCTGAGGCGCCATATATAACAAGGACGTTGTTGTGTGTGCGCAAGAGTTTCTTCCACTCTTTGTGGTCGGACACGCGCTCCAGCAGGCTCTGCTTCTTCGCCCCTCGCACACCCAACAGGGCGAGTAGCACCTGCAAATACTCATCTGTTAAAAAACTAGGGCTGTACTGAATCAAAGAGCCGGTGTAAGCTCCCCTCCAACCCCCCCCCCCCCCCCTCCCCGGAGAGATAGACTAAGTTATCTTTCGGGGGGGGGGGGGTAGCTTGACCAGTTTATCTTCCCCTCCCCCTCGGTGACCCCCCCCCCCCCCCAGGCGAGATATACTAGGTTATCTTTCGGGAAGGGGGGTAGCTTGACCAGTCTATCTTCCCCTCACCCTCGGTGATCCTCCTTCGTCTGTTATCTGTTTACCTCCCCACCCCCCCCCCCCCCCAACCATTCTAGCTTCTCTCAATTTGGAGGAAGCTGCACAAGGGGTAAAATGGCCTGTCACACCGGTTTATGTGTTTAAATTACGGAACAAAGACATCTGAGATATAAGATATCAGATATAAGATATCTGAGACAGAAGATATGAGATATAAGATATTATATATAAGATATCTGAGATAGAAGATATGAGATATCTGAGATAAAAGATATTATACACAAGATATCTGAGATGTAAGATATGAGATATCTAAGATATCAGATTTGAGATATCTGAGATTTAAGATTGAGATATCTGAGATATATCAGATATAAGATATCTGAGATATAAGATATCAGATTTGAGATACCTGAGAAATGAGATATCTGAGAAATGAGATATCTGAGATATATCGAGATATAATATCTGAGATATAAGATATGAGATATCTGAGACATAAGAAATAAGACATAACATGGCTGAGATATAAAATAAGAGATGTCTGCCTGCCCGGTCATATTCTTTACCTCATTGGACATTAAAAAATTAAGATGAAATTGAAAATATTTAAAAGAAAAAGTTGCTTAAATAGAAAAAGATAAAGTCCCTAAATAGAACTCTTGTTTCCAGGTCCACCGGAGAAAGAAATACATTACGAAAAATATGCAGCCTAACTGAGCCTTAAATTAACGGAAAAGAATAAATTCCTAAATCTTTAGCGTAGTGGGACCTTATACCTGAAAGTACTATTTCCTAAATTTAGAAATAATTACCGACGACAGATATATAAATCGGTTCTTAGCTCGGACCCATCTATGCAGTTCTAGCTATTTTCTACATTTACGACCACTATACCTACATTGTATAAAATTTCAGCTCTCTACATGAAATAGTTTCGGCGCTACGGCGTCGACAAAGCAGTGCCCAAAATGTTGGAAGTAAGAAAATTCATTAATCTGGCAACTTGTAGGTTCGGGAATTTTCAGTCGATTTAAAAAATAATACGCCGTTGCACATCTACATGATGTACATTTTTACTCGGTGAAACATCAAACCAATCAGCCTGATAGTTAGCGAGATATGGTGTCGACAAAATACAGCGTTTACACTAAGTTCTATCCCACAGTATCACATTTTTCACAATTTCCCAGTTCGACAATTTTTGACCGATTTGAAAAATAATACGCCGTTGCACGTATTCAACCTTTATATTTTCACTGTGTAAAATTTCAGCTCTCTACTTGAAATAGTTTCGGCGCTAAGGCGTGGACAAAACAGAGCCCAAATGTTGACGGACGGACGGACAGAACCCATTTCTATAGGCCCCCCTTCCGTGGGGTAGGGGCCTAACAAGCATGTCCAAGGACATGACCCAGCCGAGTTACCAAACAAGGAAAGAGAGACAAACTCTGAAACGGATACTGTTAGGCCAAAAAATGAATTATGTAAAATGCATTTAATTTGAATTTGGAAGCTATACCCGGAAAGGGATGTTGGAGAGGTTGGGTTTTGACGATTCACGTATTTACCGACATTTACACAATTTTACAAAATGTTTAAAATTCCACCATTTCGACATTTTTTTTTTTTTTTGCCATTTGCGAAAAAAAGCAAAGTCCAGGTGGAGAAGCACCTAAGAAACTTTTGATAAAAATTTTATAACTATTTGAAAAAGACTGAGAGAAATGAATGGTTTGACAATTCAGTTATTTACTACCATTTATTCCAGTTTTGGCCAAACTTCAAAGTTCCGCCATTTCGGCAGTTTTTGGCAAACCGCGAAAAAAAAAGTAATAGCCTGGTAGGCGAACCCCTTGGGAACATCCCTGCGAAACATCTAAACGATTGGTGTAAAACTGTAGGAGTAGCATTTTAAAAATGGGTCAAAACGGGTGCAAAAAGTGCCACCATTTTCAGTTTTTCGTCAATCGTCAAAAAAGTAATAGGCAGGTGGGGGAACACCAAAGGAACATTCCTGCGTAATATCAAACTGATTAGAGCAAAACTGTAGAAGGAGTAGCATTTTAAAGAAAAAGTTTAACATACGCACATACATTCAAGTCCCCTATAGTGATACTACTAACCCAGTCCGACAAAGTCGGCTGGGTTAAAAGGGGTACCTTGTATTGGGCATGAACTTTCTGTACCAGTAACCTACGACCTGTCCGCCATTTTGGGGTGGTTTTCAACGATTACTTTTTTGCTTTCGGTGTAATGGAGTTCACCTTTGGAATGTCGAAAGTGTAGAATTTTAGACATGTTTCCAGAAAATTACAAAGCAAACTGCAGTGTTTGTGTTGTGTTTGTGTTTAATCCGCCATACTATTTTGTCAACCCGAAATCTAAGAATTTTGCGAATTAATTTATTAGATAACTACATAAACAACTAATATTAAAAGAAAAAGTATACCAAAATGCCGAACATGAACTGGTTTAGGTCGTCCTACCATTTAAAAGGGTATTGTTTTATTTAGCCGACCTCTCAGGTGATAATTGGCGAGACAGAAATGACCTTTCCGTGATAAATGTTGTTTCGGGATGGCGAACTTGTAGCTCCAAGAAGCGGTGCGCTAAAAAGTTTCCAGGCACCGCTTCAACGCCTCGCTATATAATGATAAGCAAGTCAACTGCGCTCGCTTTGAGGCACCCCTGTGGCTACTTTGTGCGAGATTCAACGACCCATAGGTTTTTATTGGTATTTGCTAAAGGCCCTCAAAGTACTACGGTAATCATATGCAACTTCTGTGTTACGCTTTCTTTAAAAGAAAATAATACGGAAATAACCCCAAATCTCCCGCAATAAGTGACATTTGTTTGTATGCAGGGAGCATACTTTATTACGTGAAATAGTAACAATAATTTTTGCAATTATCCACCAAAAAACTATTAAATTTATATTTCAAAAAGAACGTAAAAATAAAATATCAAATACTGTGGGTGTACAAAATAAATTTATACGTAATTCTGCATCTATCAACTATTTTAGTATATATTTTACAAATAAACTACAATCCCTTTATTTAAATTTCCTGACCTTTGACTTTGGCCACGTGACATTTAAAGGCCAGAATGTAAACAAACATTTAACACGTGGGTGCGGAAGCGAAATTTTCTGCACTTTTATGAACAATTAAAAGACATACAGCTCACTAGAAACTGTGCCTGTTTTACAAAAAAGGCATATTGGGCATGAACTTTCTGTAGATGTTTGAATAATAGGGGCTGGTATGCAAGATTCGTGCCTCAGAACATATGAAGTCGACCCCTATTAGGGGATCAATGGAAGGCTTCGTAGCTCTTACAGAGAGATATACGATGTTATACAAGTCAGAGCTACTCGGAGCTAGCGAACTTGTATGAACACTGGCGAAAGACCTAGGTTACTGGTAAATGTTTGAATAATTGGGACTGGTACACAGGATCCGTGCCTCAGAATATATGAAGTTGACCCCTATGAGCAGAAAATTGTAAGGTTTCGTAGCTCTGACAGAGAAACAAATGATGTTATTTCAGTCAGAGCTGACTCGGAGCCAGGTGCGAAGTTACCTGGAACCACAGATTTGTTTGAAACTTTGCCAAACTTGTTAAAAACATTGTCATTCATAACAACTTAACTCGTTTTATTCTTTTTATTATTTTGAAATTATTTTTCATTGTTATATTGTACAGATATTTGTAGAACATACCAAAATTTCTATCAAAATACAACTTTTCATGCCGGCTTTCGACGTTTCGCCACGTTCGGTTCCGGTGTTGCATAAAATTGCATCCCCATCAAATACGGCCCCCTTGCAAATTGCATATACGCAAATTCGTAGAAGTGAAAAAATAGGCACAGGAGAAAATTCCAAGTGGATTTGTTGCCAAATTATAATGTCACACAGTTTATTGTTATATGACTGGATGACCCTAAGTAAAAGAATGACAGGGAAGAGGTTACTTTTTTGTGCAAAATTGCAGAGTTATAGGAATAGTGTAAAACACGCGTATAAAAGAATATTTTTTTAAAATATACATGATTGAAAAAACCTAACGATCTGATCTGAACAGATTTGAATAAAAAATTATCATTCCTCGTAATCATACAGTTCAGCTTGCTAGTAACAGAAATAGATATAAAAGAACAGATAACATGTGTCTTTGATTAAAATACATTAACTTTTTATGCACAAAAGCTACTATGACAAAAAAAAAACCTTTTCATCTCATCCGCCGGTCGGGTCAGTACAATTGCGAACAAAAAGAAAAGAAGTGCCAAACGGGTGTATATATATGTATAAAACAAATAAATAACACAGAAAGCAAATATAAAACATCTAAAAAGGTGATTTATTTTGCTGTATGATTTCAAGCTAGTTCAACTAGATATTCACTTTGGCCACTAGTGCATCTGGCCAGAAAAGTCAACTGCGACGGCAGTCTAGTAACCAATCAAATGGCGCGGTACACACTCAAAAATTTATCTTAGTTCCCGGATGCAAATGATCCAGAATCGCCGCCATGTTTGATAACTTTATTGCGTCTTTGGAAAATGTAGGAAAATTGGAGTTTTAGTGTAAATGATGAGGCGAAAAGGTACGTATTATATGAAAGTTGATTTAATATTCTACATAGATTCTGGTTATGTAACTTTTGTCTATATTCATCCCCGCCATGCTTTGTAAGTTTTGATGTTTGTACGGGGTCTTCACGTTCGATTTTTTGCGTGACAGTTGTGAAGCTATGTCCGGTTGAGTAGATTTAATTGTACTTTGGTGCTTGAAAGAACTACTTTAGAGGCCAGTTTGCAGCCAGGTTTTATGTTCTTTTACATTTTTTTTCACGTTGCTTCGAAGACTACAAATAAAGAAGGCATCAGTTGGAAAACCCAATTGGGAATCTCAATTCGTGTTGAACTCCTACCCAGTTACAGTGAAAAAACTTGCCAATTTACGTTTTAAGCCACGAACCAGTTTCTGGAGAACAGCCTTTCGACATCCCAAGAAACGACCCTGGATATTTCGTGTTTTGGATATATTTCGTGGATATTTTAAGTTCAGATTGTGAGCAAAGGACACCCCTGCTTCTCTACCGAAAGACAACCAAATTCAACATCAGAACAGCCGAAGGTTATAAGAACTGTACCACATGCTGGGCGATACAAGAAGAATATCTTCGTTTGTACGAGTAGTGCTTGCAAGAACTGTGTATTCAACTGTATCAGCCCAAGATTTCTACTCTTTGAACCACATCAAGGCGAGAACTATTAATTGCTCCATACAGTCGATATAACTGTTTGAACTGACAAAACAGGACATAGTGTGAATTTTGTCATTTTTTCTGTGCTGACCAAATTTACGTTTTAATTTACGTGATTGCTGAGGAGCTGACTTGTTGAATATATCAGCAGTGGAATGATGACAGTAAGAGTGCGTGCTGGTGACAGCAGTTCCATTGTTTGTGTTCAGATGCTTTTCTGTCCGAACCCGGCAACTGTAATATTTTTGATAGTGTTACAACTATCCACCCTTAGGTATTGTTTACTGAATATGTTCTATCTGGTCATATGACGTAATAATCAAGATGGCTTGGATGTAAATAAAGATTTCAACATAAATCCAGTCACATCATTCCGTAACACAATATGGTGGCAGCGGTGACCACGCTGAAAGAGATATGTAGGACCAGTGATTCAGCTCACTCGCAAATTTAGTGCACTCTAAACCACAAACAAAAGAAATGGCAATTTCCGCCCCTCAAACGTTCGATTTCAAGAAGCCGGAGGAATGGAGCCGATGGAATACTCGTTTTGAGCGGTAGCTAGCCACTGCCAAAATATCTGATCGATGATGAAGAAAAAGTAGTCACCCTAGTGTACTGCATGAGTATCGAAGCGGAAGACATTTTAACCAGCTTTCAGCTATCCAGTGATGAGATGAAATCGTACCAGACAGTGAAAAACAGAGTAGATTCCCACTTCAGTGGGAAGAAAAACCTGGTGTTTGAGCGTGTCAGATTTAGTCATCATTGTCAAGGCATTGATGAAGCGGTAGACAACGTCACAGAAGACTTGTGGATCCAAATTGAAAAGTGTAATTATGACGCCATGAAAGAAGAACTGTTACGTGACCGCATTGTTTCTGGAATCAGAGACAAAAAGTTATCAGAACAGTTACAGAGTGAGACAGATCTGAAACTTCAAGACACCATAGACAAGGCACGAACGCGTCTGCGAACTAATCACATTCAACCCTGCTCAAGCCGACATGGTGCGCAAACAACCATTCCACCGGGACTCAGAGACACAAAACCAGTAAAAACCAATCACCAATCGCATGAAGTACCAAGACGTCATTATCAACAGCAACAACAACCGCCATGCCACTGGTGTGGTAAAAAAAAACATTCCAAACAAGATTGTCCCGCGAAATATTCTACGTGCAGCTTCCGCAAGGAAAAGGGGCACTGGGCGGTTGTCTGCTGGACCAAGCAAAAGAAACGCATTCACAAAGTGAGGGATGAAGACCACTATCAGGACATCGACCCAGTTCCATTCCGAGTACAGGGCAGTGAAGAGCAGTTATTAGGGGCTATTCATATCAAGGACAATGACGATAAGTTTATGCTAGATGTAATGGTAAATCAACACCCGGTTTTGTTCAAAATATACAAAATATAAAAGGTTCTGATAGGTGTAAATTCTGAGCCCTTACAAGTATGTGGTCGGTTCAATGCGCGATGTGTCACTAAATGAATCAAGGCTTGTTCGGAAAATTTTTATGTCGTTAAAAATTTGGCCACACCCTTACTGGGCAAACCTGCAATCAGCAAATTGCAACTTGTTAGCATTGCGAGTACAATAACGTCATCCGATTTTAAATAAAATGTTCTGGAAAAGTTCCAAAAATTATTTTCAGTCTTAGGGCTGACAAAAGATTTCGAGTACAAAATACAAATCAAACCGGATACGCAGACATTTGCAATAAACACATCAAGAAGGGTTGCTCATCCATTGTTGCCCAAGGTTAAAATAGCTTTAGATGGCATGGTACAGCAAGGGGTAATTCGACGTCTCGAACCAAACGAGACTTCATCCTGGTGCGCTGGGATCGTGGTGGTTCCAAAAAAAAAACAGGAGAAGTACGCAGAAGTACGCACTTAACTCAACTAAACAAGTACGTAATACGCCCGAGATATCAACTTTCCACAGTTGAATCAACACTTGCTAAGCTACAGGACGCCAAAATATTCACAAAACTTACAAAACTCGACAACAATAGCTCCTTTTATCAATTCAAACTTGCTGAGGAATCCCATAGTCTAACTCAAACCATTTGGAAGATATTGCTTTTTACGCCTTCCATTTGGTATTTCGAGTTTGTCAGAGGTATTCCAGGAGGTTATACACATGTGGATGGGACAACAACCACATGTCAATATTCAAATTGACGACATATTGGTGGACAGCAAAGACATTGCGTCACACCAACAAGTCCTATTTCCGGTTTTGGAGAAATACAAAATGCCGGAATCACTCTAAACCCAAGCAAGTGTGAATTCCTCGACACAGAGGTAACTTTGTAGGGCATAAAATTGGTCCCAATGCCAGATGACAGCAAGTTAAAGGCTATCACACACATGCCTGCAACCACAAATATAACAGAGTTACGTCGTTTTTCAGGAATAGCAAACCAGTTAGGTAAGTTTATCTCAGATCTCGCCAACATGACACAGCCATTGCGTGAATGCCCAAAAAATAAATGATTGGTCATGGGGTAAACAACAACAAGTAGCTCTGGAGAAAATCAAAGAAGAACTCAGTTCTCCAAACACTCTGAAGACATACAGTGTCAAACACGAAACAAGAATCATGGCTGACAGCTCATAATTTGGGCTAGGTGCAGTTCTTCCGCAAAAAGAGCCAACTACAGGTAAATTTAGACCTATCTCATACGCGAGTAGAAGTCTAACAGACTGTGAGCGACTGTATGCACAAATTGAAAAAGAGGCTTTGGCCTTGACCTGGGGTTGTGAAAAATCTGCTGAGTATGTCTTAGGCTTAGATTTCACGCTAGTCACTGATCATAAGCCGTTGGTACCTATACTTGCCAAAACGATGCTCAACGAAATACCCCCTAGGATAACTCGATTCAAAATCAGGCTCATGTGGTTCAGATTCAATATACAACATTTACCAGGTAAGGGAATATACACTCCGCATACCCTGAGCCGGGCTCCATTGTCCGCAACAGAAGAAGTCAACACGAATTTAGCTGAGGAAACGGAAGCATTTGTTAAACAGGTTACTGAAGTTTGTCCTATCACTGAAAGGAAGTTAGAACAAATTCGCGAACTTCAACATGAAGATGAAGTGTGCACACGAATAATGTTGTACACCCAGGTAGGTTGGGCTGATAAAAGTCAATTTCCAACTATTTTACTCCTTTATATGTAGTTTGCTGCGGAATACTCTATTCGAGATGGCCTCCTACTGAAGGACAGCAGAATCATTATTCCGTCCTCTATGCGTTTTGAAATTTTAGATCATATACACGACGGCCATCTTGGCATTGCTAAATGCGGAGAAAGAGCAAGAACTTCAGTTTGGTGGGTTGGCCTATCAAAACAGATTGAAGACATGGTCAAAAATTGCCTGACCTGTATTAGGCAGCAGTCTAAAACTGTGGAGCCATTGCAACCAACCCCACTTCAAGACAGACCTCGGCAGAAGGTATCTTGCGATTTATGTGAGCTTCGAGGTAAGACCTACTTAGTAGTGGTAGATTACTATTCCAGGTATTTGGAAATTGCTTTACTTAAAATGGTCAAAATGCAGGTGCTATAATAAATCGCCTCAAATCGATTTTTGCCAGACATGGAATCCCTGAAATTAACGATCCTTGCATAGCACTTCACAATTATAGGTCAACTCCCATCCATAACGGATATAACCCTAATGAACTTTTATTCGGCAGATGGCTGAGAGCAACATTACCAGCAGCTCCACACCTGCTGACAACCCGCTCGCAGCCGTAGGACATGCGCAGAAAAGAAGAAGTTTACAAACAGAATATGAAATTCTATCATGACAGAAAACACAATGCTAAACCCCTCTCACAGCTCATACTAAGTCAGCCGGTACCTATTAGAGATAACGGAAAGGAGGGGGTAATCTCAGAACAGCGTCCAGAGAATCAAAGATCTTACAAGGTAAAGGTCAGTTGTCCATCTCCACTTAGGGACACCTTTCGTAGAAATCGAAACGCATTAATTGTCCTTCCTCTTCCCAATCAAAACATTGAAAAAACTTTGGGTGAGAAAGCGCAAAATCAGACCAGCCCCTGTAAGAGCTCAGATAGTTCTCAGGTTAATCAAAACCAAAACATTAAAAAACTGTCTGTTGGCCAAGAAAAACATTGTACCTGATACTGGTACCAAAGATAACGGAGGGAAACCTCGTTTACTACGAGGTCAGGAAAGACTCGATAAGTGGAACTGGTAAACAAATTTTGGACTACCGAATGGACTCTGGAAAATACAGTTGGGTGATAATCGCTTGCGTGAATAATTTTCTTAGTCAGTGATTGATATCCAGTTCGCATATAGGTATTTTGTTTATTTAATGTTTTTTTGCTAATCTAGTGTTTTAAAACAAGTTCATATTGTATATATATATATATATATATATATATATATATATATATATATATATATATATATATATATATATATATATATATATATATATATATATTGTATTATCTATTGACGCTCACTTAATAGACTCGTCACACAACCGACACCGGAAGTAAAAAAGGATATGAGTCAGAATTGAGTAAAGTATTTTCCCATGCTTATGCTTTCTACTATTATGTTTTTTTATCTTTCAACAGAAATGTACTTTAATGTTGTTTCGGAAGAAGTACACATTCAGTAACAGTTCAGTCATTTTTGTGCTCATTTGTCGCTCTCAGCGAAAAATATTTATTGTGTAAAATTCAAACCAGTAAAATGCTTAAAAAGTATTGAAAGTTTTTAAGTATTCTTCGCATGAAATAAATTCGTGTATTGTTTCCGTAAAGCAGTATCTAGTGCTTATTTGCTAAAGAAAAGGAGATGTAATATTATTGACAGTGTTACAACTATCCACCCTTGGGTATTGTTTACTGAATAAGTTCTATCTGGTCATGCGACCATGTGACGCAATAACCAAGATGGCTTGGATGTAAATAAAGATTTCAACATAAATCCAGTCGCATCATCCCGTAACACAACAGCAACGGCCTTGACCTTCAGTGTCAACACAAAAAACGCCACGTCCTCTTCGTCGTTGTAGATGATTTGTTCTAAGGAGCTACGTACTCGAAACGGGCACAGCTTCCGAAGCCAGCCAATCAGACACGCCGTTTCATCTTCACTTCACCCGCATCTATGAGAGCCACAACACCGCTCTATGCTATCCGTTTGGTAATGAGAATTACTATGCATATTATTAAAGCCGATGTTACATTCCAGATTGGCTTTCTAGGGATTCACAAATATGTTCGGTATTTTATATTGCTTATGTGAAGTTAATTATTGATGATGTGAGCATTCTAGAGTCAAAGAAAACCTTCCGTTCTGGAAAATAATTAATAAATTCAAGTGAATCTGAAAAGCACCTTGGTTGATCGTTTACTTTAAAAAAAAAGGGGTTTAGAGCTTTGCCTTATGCGTAACCAAAATATTGGTAACCTTTGAAAGTGTAACTGTGAATTCTTGTGTGTAGTCTTGTCTGAAATGAGGTGACGGATACTTGTATGTAGCATTAAATTGGCACAATTTGGGCAATTTTCGATAAAATAAATAAATTACACTCCAAAATGCCGACAACCCATGAACCCCCCCCCCCCCCCAATCAACTGGCGATGCCAACATAGAGGAGAGAATAACAATATCTGCTACTGAGGACAAAATTCTAACGGATGCTGCTGAAGAAGGGGCAATAGCCCAAACTACTCCAACTGCAGCATTTAGTCTTAATCAGTTAAATCCCCAACTAGATACGGCGACGTTAGGGACGCGGCCAAGAATTCCAACAGAAAAGGGCCGAGAGTATCAAATAGAACTCACCCGGAAGAAAATCAGAGCTGCTATTTCAAACTGGCGAAAAGAAGCCAACTTCATCGATGAACAGAATCGGAGGGCGTCACTCAACTGAAAGCTGAGAGACATATATCTACCCTTCTGAACGAAGTGTCAAGTATATCAGACCTTGCAGCCGAACGAAGACAGAACGTATGGCCGCACAGAAGTTGAGCGTGAAAGCAGGGAGCTTTCTAGACGTCTCTCCGAGATCATTTATGGCCTTATCTCAGAAAACGGCAGCAACAGGTCACCAAGGAGTAGCCGCAGGCCTCGTAGAGGCAGCCACAGATCGTTTAGAGCTAATGTTGTAAGGATCGAAGCAGAAGGTGAAAAAGATACAGAATATAAGGAGCTCACGAGGAACTATGTATATTCTCAGACACTGACAACTAGCACTGTTGTGCCTCCAGTCTATACTATGAACACGACTACTAGTGGACACAGCTTGAGCTATGTAGCAAATGCGTTTGTTCGAAAAAGTACAGCTACGGCAGCTGGAACAGATACGGCCTATTCAGGCCAAACCACGCAGCCGTTCACATTAAGGAACACTACGGATGCTACCTATGGCCAGAATATGAGTGCACCTTATACAACTGGCCAGTACAAGCAAGAACCGTTATATGCTGCTCAAGGGAGTATGCTTAAGTGTTATGTTAACAGGCTAGTCTGAGTCGACTCCCGCCGCCAGAGCCTGGTATATTTTCAGGAAATCCTTTGGAGTGCCTGGAAGACGTCTTTTGAGCTTCTCGTAGATCAAAGACCGATCTCAACAGCAGAGACGCCTCACTATCTGCAATAATACGTAGGCGATTCAGCTAGAGAATGCATTGAAGGATTTCTACTTGAATCATTAGATGATGATTATTTTAAATATTGAAGATTCTTTCCATGTAGCCAGTGCCTTTCGAAAAAACTTTGCGACTGGCCGAGAATATATTGGAATGTACCCGCAGTTATCAGTGTTCTCGAATTTTAAAGCTCGTGAAGTCCATCTATCACGTGACCCTATAACATCTTTTTAAGCACTGAAAGAAGAAAAGACGGTCAAACAAACCCCTACTAAGTCCAGAAGCACCGCTTTTGAACAGAGGCCAACGAGAAAGAAAAGCCTACCACAAGCAAGGACGACACGAAACCGAATCGACGTCCATGTATGATATGTCAAGGCAATCATTGGCTTGGCTTTCGTGGGGCATTCAAGAAAAAGAGCGTCTCCTAATGGCGAGAATTCACAAAGAAAAAGGGTCTATGCTTCAACTGTCTCATCCCAAAACACCTATCCAAAGACTGTAAGAGCAAATATAGGTGTAAACAGTGTAAGAAGAAGCATGCAGCCTGTCTTCATCTTAAAGACAGCGACAGTGCCATAACTGCAAAGGATAAACGGGAAGATCCGAAAGACTCAGAAATGGATAATTCTGCCGTTGAAAGTGTTACAGCAGTTGTCAGTCATTTCACAAGAATAACTGGCGGCAGCAAAGCATACATGATCCACCCGGTGTATATATCTCACAGTGAAAACAGAGGTAATGAAGTCCTCACGTATGCGCTGCTAGATACTCAGTCTGATAGCACGTTCATCTCAACGACTGTTTGTGAGAAGCTGAAGGTGAATGGTGTTGAATCGAAGCTCACACTTTCTACTGTGTCAGCTGAGGAAGAAGTGACACAATGCAAGAAAGCAACTGGCTTGTGCATACGCGGCTACAGTGATCACACGGAAATCCCGATTCGTAGTGCCTACACAAGAAGGGTTATCCCAATGAATCGCAATCATATCCTAACCACAGCTACAGCAATGAAATGGCCACATCTCACCTGCATCGCAAATGAAATACCGCTGGTGTAACAGTATATCTTGCCCTCTGTATAGCTTCCCTGGGGAACCTAGACTAGGCTATCTTGGCCCCCTCTGGGATATTCTGCCCCCTGTTCAGCTTCACCTACCTGGGATATTTTGCCCCCCCCTAAAATAAAAGTATTTTTAGTTGTATTTTAAGCTAGACTAGACTTTCTTGCCCCTATCTGGGATATTCTGCCCCTGTTCAGCTTCCCTTCACCTGGGATATTTTGCCCCTAAAATAAAAGTTTTTTTAGTTGTATTTTACATAAAGGGTAATCCGTCTGTATACTCGCTCTCTATTCACAGTTATCGGGGCATTTAGAGTTAACTGAAATAAAGCCTTTTTATAATCTATTTTGATTGATCAATTTTATTCGACAATAATGCATAACAATACAAACAATCTCATGGAAATGGATTTTGCGGCAAAGTTTACTCCGAATTAAGAAGTTTGAAAGGGTATACAAAGGGGTATGAGCATTTCATTTTTTATTTTGATTGTAAATTACTTGATCAGTAGAGGAAATATTGAAAAGAAGTAGTGAATGAAAATAAATAAAGATAAATGAAAATAAATCGGCATTGACCTGGTTGAACCAAAAGCGCAGTGAACTGCAGTAAATTGTGTAAATGAATGTTGAATTACGCAAAAACTTGATAATTTTCAAGCACAGAAGAAATTGTACTGTATAGAGATCATTTAACATTAAAAGTTCTGTTGCAGTTAAGTATTTGTTTCATTTATTCGATTTTTTATGGAGAGGCAAAATATCGTAGAGGGGGCAAGATAGCCTGTTACACCGGTATTAGACTGTGAGATAGGCCTGTTGACTGGGTATGACTGTCCTCGCGCTTGTCACCTCGACTGTCACCGCGAGATGTGATCCCAGGCCCAGAGTACGGTCCATATGCAGCTGAGACCGACTTTGGTTGGAGTATCGTACGGGTAACGGACACAGAAAGCGCTAGTGGTGATGAAGCTACTTTCAGCCACCGCATCGTAACGAGGGAAATCAGCGATCCCTCGACAGACAATAGAAACAGAAGTAAAGTTTCGTTCGCGGTGCAAGCCGCCAGAACAAAGGATGATCAATCCTTCCGGCTATCCAAACTAGCATCGCGAATACACCGCATTCATGAACGAGATCTTAGAAAACGGATACGCCGAAGAAGTTCGGAAGGATGAGCTACCAAGAGAAGGATGTGTCTCCTACATTCCCCGTAACGGAGTCTATCATCCGAGAAAGAAGAATCTCATGGTCGTGTTCGACTGCAGTGCCAGATGGCAAGGGATCAGCATTAACGACCTTCTACTTCAGGGCTCGGATCTGATTAATGTCTTGGTTGGTATCCTGTGTCGCTTCCGCCAGGAAAGGGTTACCGTGGCATACAATGTCAAGAAAATATGTTACCAATTCCGAGTCAACCAAGAGCACAGAAATTTCCTCCGTCTCCTGTGGTATCAAGACGGCAAGATCAATTCTGCTCCCAATGAGTACCGAATGAGAGTTGCGCGAACTTCGTGCTCCAAAGAGCAACCGAAGATGAAGAGAAAGAATTCGGAAGTAAGGCGTCCGAGTTCGTCAAGCGAGACTACTATGTCGATGATGGTCTAACCTCCGTGAAAACCACAAAAGAAACCCGTGATCTGATAGTTAATACCCGGGCAAGGTGTGCGAAGAGGAACATTAGGCTTCATAGTGTAGAATCCAACGACAAAGAGGTGTTAAAAGCCATTGCAGTCGACGAACGCGCGGATTGTGTCCGTGATATTGACGCCTATGATCGATCAGCACCGATTGAAAGAGTTCTTGGCATTCAGTGGTCTTTAGAAAATGATTGCTTCCAGTTTTGCATAACTCTGAAGGACAGACCTGCTACTAGAAGAGGGATCTTGTTGGTAGTGTCCGCTGTTTATGATCCACTTGGTTTTCTATCTCCTGTTATTCTCAGTGGGAAGCGGATTCTGCAAGGTGTAGTGGCTTGGTGGAACTGGAAAACTGAAAATACCACGATGCTTCAAGTCCGATGACTTTGGCTCTGTTAGGACAGTCCATTTGCATCATTTTTCTGACGCCAGCTCGACGGGTTATGGCCAGTGGTCCTGCATTCGGCTTGTCAACAAAAAGGGTGAAGTCCACTGCTCCTTTGTGCTTGGTAAAGCACGGGTTACTCCCTTGCGTCAGATCTCAATTCCAGGTCTCGAATTGACTGCTGCGGTTTTGTCCGTCAAGATAGCCAATGTGCTGAAGAACGGACTCAGGTATGACAACGTTGACGAGTATTTCTGGACGCACAGTCAAGTTGTTTTAGGCCATATAACCAATGATGCTCGTCGCTTCAATGTATTCTTGGCCAACAAGGTTCAGCAAATTCGTGATGCTGCAGACATCTACCAGTGGCACTATGTCCAGACCAAGGATAACCCACTGGACTGCGCCTCAAGGGGACTCACAGCTTGTAGTCTGGTCAATGATCCTACATGGTTTTCTGGTCCTGAATTTCTGTGGTGAACTGATTGGCAGGAATACATCGAACAGAACTCTGTTCAGAAGACATGTAATGCTGAATACCCTGAGGTTAAGAGGTGTCTAGCTATGACGCAGCGAAACCTGTATGATATCAAGACTCGTCTTTCTCGCTTCTCGAACTGGTTCAAGGGCAGTCGAGCGATTGCAAGATCCATTGAGTATACGCGCTGAATATAATAATAACACAGATCAAACAGTAGAAAGTCTGCAAAGTGATGAAACAGTCATCATCAGATCAATACAAATGCAGCTTTTCCAGAGCAGATAAAGATCCTAAGGCAAAGCAGTAACACTTCCGCTAATGATGTGAGAAGAAAAAACCCACTGCTGAAGCTAGATTCAGCTATCGATAAAGACGGTGTACTCAGAGCAGAAGGTAGGTTAAAACAATCTGATGGTACAAGATAAGCATCCTGCTATTCTGCCCAAGATGGCGCACGTAACACGACTTATAATACAAGCCTGTCATGAACAAGTCGGTCATCAAGGTCGAGGATTGACTATGAACTGCATACGATCGTGTGGATTCCATGTAATTGGTTGTAATTCAGCTGTGCGATCTTTCATCTCTAAGTGTGTACACTGTAGGAGATGGCGAAGTAAACCGGTGACTCAAAAGATGGCAGACCTACCGGAACATCTCATGGAAACGTCAGCTCCATTTACGTACTGCGCGGTGGACTACTTTGGTCCTTTTCACATACGAATCAAGCGCAGTGACGTGTCGAGATACGGTGTGTTATTTACATGTCTTAACACACCGTATCTCGATGTGTCGCGATCCCTTCATTTTAAAGTCGCTGAATCATTACAGACAGATGCATTCATCAATGCCTTGAGATAAGATAGGGGCACCAACTTCGTGGGCGCAAAAAAAAACGAGCTAAAGTGTGAGCTCGACACTATGAGGATCGACAAACTACGACAGTTTCTGCTACGGAATGGAGCTGACTTTGAATTCAGAATGGACTTCCCCAATTCGTCCCATATGGGCGGCGTATGGGAGTGACAAATCAAATCCGTGCGTAGCGTGCTATCCCCTATGCTGCAACGCAGTGGTTCCCAACTAGACGATGATTCCCTGTTCTACGATGTCATGAACATAGTAAATAGCAGGCCCCTGACGACCGACCTTTTGAGCGATGGCTCGTCACCTTCGCCATTGACTCCTAATCATCTACTGACAGCTAAAACAACAGCTGTCAGTAGACAAAATTTTTGACACTTTTGTCAATTTCAGCTCTGAGATAAAAACTTTTTATCTCTGACCCTACAATATCTAAAACACAAGTAAATAGAAAATTTGTGATCCCCATTAAATGTTAGTTAGTAAGTTGGTCATTTTTAATTTTCAGAAATTTAACGGGGTTTCATTTGTGTCTTTGATGTTTAAATAATGCATATTTCTACTTAAGCATTCGGTGGCACTATGCACTTTCTGAAGTTACACAATGTGTAGCACACAAACAAAATATCTGACGATAATGCTGTTTCTGAGATATTTAAAGGTTTTGTCAATATTTTGAATGTTTTTCCAAGTCCGATTATGCGTTCGATGTGCACCCTCTTGCTCGATAACTTCCAGTATGAAATAATAGTTCGACTCTGCATTTGTTTTTTTTTCTTTTTAAAAAAACGTAGGAATGTTAACAGTTTCATCGTATGGAGCAAATATATCTTGAACATCAAATCCTTTGTCAGCAATTATAGAATCCCTGGGGTCACTTGACCTCGGTATGGTACTTCTTTCAATAATTTGTCGGTCACTCGTTGACCCACCGTACGCCGGAAAAATATGTGACACCAGTCCTGCCGGAGTTGCGCCGATCAAAGCCTTATAAGTGGAAAAAGTTGATTGTTGAGCTGTTGGAAATTTTGGCCGGCAGAATGGAAATTCAGTACTATCTGTTATAATTCGGGTGGTGGAATATTTGGCCTTAAAATCAGAGGGGAAATTCCAAACATTCTCGACAGTTCCAAGTTAGTTTTCCGTCTGAGTAGTTTTATTAATACGAGAAAGAATTGATTAAAAACAGATATAATTGAAATTTGCACATAGTTGCAATTTAAACAAAACGCAGTTTTTCCTAGTTTATCAAACGTTTCTAAGCCAGTATAATAATGGATGGCTTCATTATCGCGTTTTAATGCTTGAGAATCAAACATAGGGTTAGCGCGGGTTTGCGCACATTTTTCTGCGGATGTTATATTTTCCGTCTGTGTAAAAATTTGAATGGGAGAAAAGACAGTTTGATTACTTGTGACTTCTTCATCCCCAATCGCAATGTCATTTTCCACGGAAGAATCTGGTAAATCCGTCGGTGCAAATTTTAGTCGACATCTTACCAGTCGATCTTTACGATCCACGCCCGTAGCAGAAGTTTCTTTCGACCGAGGAAATACACTTGATACAGCATTTTTAACCTACTCGTAGCTGGTGCATTGCCTGTAAAGAAAGTTAATTTTAAAGTGATAAGTTCCACTTAAATAAACAGCAAATCAGTATGTTGACTTAAGGTATATGTGCTGGATACGCCCCTGAATTCAGAGCACTGTGCTGGCGTTATCAATGTAAAGGCTACACTGTTTATCGTTTTTAACGCGGCTTTCTTGCTTCCATTCCCTGCCTTTTATTCGCTTAATTTTGTTTTTAATTTGTTTAAAGTAATAATACATGGCATGCATTTATATTTGTTTTTGTTATTAATATTTGTTTTATGCAAAGATTTCACTCACCTTAATGACAACACTGTATTTTTTTGCTCAAATTTATCACGTTTTATAGCCATTACCCAGCGTAGTTTTAGAGTTTCTTCCTTTGGAAATCAATGTCTCCCCACGATCTGAGCATTTTGGAACTGAACCACACGTACTAGGCATCTTAATTCACAAAATAAATTCATTTTCAACGATAAATACACGGTTCTCAATATGGATGCTTGATGTTTGTTGGACCTAATCGCATTGCGCATGCGCCAGTTTCCATGGCAATACAGTGCTGTCCATTAATGTATGCGCTAAAACGTTTATCTGAAGTAAAGGTTGAAAATTTTGTTTAAAATTTTGGGGAGCCATGTGACGGCAGTCTAGTAACCACTCAAATGACGCGTTACAAACTAAAAAAATATCCAAGTTCCCGGATGCAAATGATCCAGAATCGCCGCCATGTTTGATAACTGTATTGCATCTTTGGAAAATGTGGGAAAATTGGAGTTTTAGTGAAAATGATGAGGCGAAAAGGTAAGTATCATATGAAAGTTGATTTAATATTATACATAGATTCTGGTTTTGTAACTTTTGTCTATATTCATCCCCGCCGTGTTTTGTAATTTTTGATGTTTGAACGGGGTCTTCACGCTAGGTTGATTTCGTAACAGTTGTGTAGCTATGTCAGTTTGAGTAGATTTAATTGTATTTTGGTGCTTGAATGTACTATTTTAGAGGTCAGTTTGTAGTCAGGTTTTATGTTCTTTTTAAGTTTTTCACGTTGCTTCATCGACTACAAATAAAGAAAGCATCAGTTGGAAAACGTGTCTCAATTCGTGTTGAACTCCTACCCCAGTCACATCAACACATACACGCAACAGATTAATTCCAATATTGAACTAGATAGAAATTGTCGAGGAAATCTCTTTTGCTTATGTCAGTAAAATTTCTAGCTGGTAATATTTTTCAAGTTGTTGGGTAGCAAAAAAGGAACAGATTTTTTTAAAAAAAATTGTACATATTCTGGAAAGACAAACAATGTTATTTAATGTTTTGTACCATTTCTAACTAAAAATATAAATATAAAATTTTGCGACGTCGGGTGTCCTTCTTTATTAAATAGAAATATTTTCTTTTACCTCGCCATCAAGTCACAATTTTCTAGCTAGCTGCACTGGCGTGCACACTTAAGTACATATTCCTCAGACTTAGTAGAGTTCAACATATTGAAGAAAATTAATCGCGCTTTAGATTTTACATCCATTTGTTTTCTTTCTCAGATCAGCACTGGCTTGCTTAACAAAGATTGTTTCCTAACAAAGTGGTGGTTATTGGTACATTTATATCGCTTGACACATTTTTTTATTTTTAAGAGCTGTTCCGAATAATGTTATTTTTGTTTATTGTGTACTGTGATGCTGTAAATCGTTATGCAGTTAAATTTTTCTGTCTTCCCAGGTAATTTCAAATCATCTTTGAAGGATGTCGGAAACATACAGCCATTTGTTTGTAAGGAATGTGTTCAAATGTTTACACTCACAGTGGACCAGTAGGTGTTTATTCCTTGTAATTGGCATCCCATTGATATACCGATGTTTCTTATTTGCTCTTAGCACATTTTCCCTAGCGAATATTGTTTTCCAAAGAGAATTGTCTATCGTCTATTTTCTGTTCTATTGTTATCAGGCCGTTTTTTATTGGATTTCGTGTATCTTTTCGGAAAATTGTTGGTTCAAAACTGTTGTCGAAAAATAAGATAATTGCTAAGAACAATATCCTTCCATTGTATGTTGCAAGCGAAAAATTCAAGATTTCAACATCAGTAAGGTGTTCGTGGTACTGTTTCCTTCCGTTGTAGTACGCCAAAAGTTCTGGATAGTGATCTGCTCTACATATTTCCCAAGGAAAAGAGTTTCTGGAATCTCACCACCCCCCCCCCCCGACATAGAGTGAGCCAACAAAAAATCAAATCCACAATAACTTAAAGGTCCCAGAGCCAAATCTGAGGTATTATTGTACAGCAGTCTCTATCTCGCTACAAACCGAAAACCGAACGTGGAAATCATATCCAATTCCCATCATTGAATCTCTTACGGTGGAAAGGATCCTGGCAAAAATGGTTAAAACTAATTTATTACAAACTGACCAAGATCGTACAGCAATTTACAGAGTAGTTCAAACTAACTTGTTACAAATCGACTAAGTTAATACGAAAAATTTACAGACATATTGGGCATATTGTATGACTAATGACCTTCTTCGACTATAGGTAGACCAAGGAATTTTTTACTAAGACCATGCATACATTAAAGATAGAATGGAAAAATGGAGTTCATCCCCGAAATAGTGGAAGCTCAAAGAAATCAGAAATTGATTATATTTTCAGAGCAAGATCTAGTTCTTTCAGGAACGAGAACGTATGTTCAAATATCTGCAAAAAGCCCGGTTTGTTGCCAAAATCATGCACAAAGGACAGGGTCCATTAATGAGTATATAAAGGACGTAAACCACAAAGAAAAGTTAAATCCTCATCCTAAATTTAAGTAAAGGCAGTGATATTTTAAGATCATATTACTCTCCTAAACCGAACACAAATCAGCGCATTGATTACACATAGTATCGCACAGGCAGGGGTCTTAGTCTAAAATCAGAATCAGAAGTCACCAGAATTTGTTTAAAAGGATACTTTCCAAGTTTGAAATTTCCCAAGCTTACGTCAGCGAATTTATTCCCCAGGCTCAAAATCCAATGACAACAAAAAGGCATAGGAGGTCCTTATTCGCTGTTTGCAAATAAATATTTGGAACACATCAATAAACCGCACATGTAATAATATGATTTCAGAATATGATACTCGGGTAAGGAATTTTATGTATTAACGGTTATTTAAAGGGACTGGCGTTTGGTGGACTCCAAATATACTTGTTTCGATAGAAAACGTAGTTTAAACAGAAGCATAACAATTTGACGTACAGGCAACTCTCATCATTCTCGCTATAACGCCATCAAACCCTGGGTTCTGGTTTTCTCTTGTTTAATTCCCTAGTTATACCGCTACATTCGCTTAACGCCATCCGCCATTCATGCGATCTACAGTGCAATTTACCCTCATTACACCGCCATCAGTTTTACCTGGAGATTTTATAACGAGAAGCCTAAGTCAAAGGCTTTACTTCTTTTGTGTTGTTGATTTTGTTGCCATGGCAAAACACTTGAGCAGCATGAATAGGTGCACGGCGTGAGCATGAATGCTAGAATAAAGGCATTGTGGCCATCCTGTTATCACATTGGATTTGGAAGCATCCCAGTTGGAGTGTCATTATGCAAATCAGATAAAGGTTCAAATTTTCATGAAAAAGTTACTGAATAGAAATTAGGCTTAGAATTCTGAACCGTTTCAAAATAGAAAGAAAAGAAAGCGTTTTCAGTTTGACTATGAGATTAACCTCGAAATTCGAAATCTTGAATTCGGCAGAAAAAATAAAACGAAGGACATTTGGGATATTGTACATTAAAAAGCAAATTGGTATGTGGAGGGAAAAGATGGCTCGCTGTCAAGAAAAAATACTAAGAATGTCAAAGCATGGAGATCTAGAAGAAAGTCTGTTTCTGTGGTTCAAGTCATTTCAAGAAAAAGTGAATCTGTCAATGAAAAACTGAAGTAAACAAAAATAACTGCTTTGGAAATAATCAAGTGTGTCTTTGCATGCACTTTAAATGACGACTTAAAACAACATGTTATGTATTGGATTATTCAAAAGAAAAACATCAATAAATACTTTCTTAACTGAGGAGTTTTGGTTATAACGCCATTTCGTTATAACGCCATAATTCAGTAAGGGTTGTCGTCTGCTCGGGACCTCAGTACCACTAATGGTACTGAGGTACCGAAGTGGCACTGAGGACCCGGTGACACTGAGGATCCGACAAATTTTTCATATGAACTCCCCGCCCCCGTCCCCGCCCCGAAATTGCCTTATTGTATTCCCACCGCCCCGCCCCCCCGCCACCACCCAAATATGTTTATCTCAATATCTTACAGTTTTTTTCATAATATATACAAATACACATGTCTATTCACAAAAGGCATCGGAGGAGGGGGGGGGAGAACGGGGGGGAGGAGGGGGGCTAAAATGCAAGTTGTCTTTTTGGATTGAGAGAGGGCATATATATATATATGGGGCGGTGGCATAAAAAGTTTTTCGATTGTTAATTTTCAAAATGCTTCTTCTCCCACAATATTGGTCAGATTTTCTTTCATTTTGTAAGATTATTTTTAGGGAGACCTCTCTTTAAAAAATTACTTCATTTGGAGATCCGCCTAATATTGGCTAAGAGGGGGCATTTTTCTTTTATAATTTTTGGCGGGTGGTGGTACTGAGGACCCGATTATTTTTTATTTTAGATTGCGTATTTTCAGTGAGAATAAACCGTTATAATAATGACAAAGCTATCTTTTCATTTCGTAAAACGCTTTTTTACGAGTGAACGCATTGTTCTCGTTTTCAACCTGCAGTAACTGATGCATAAATTGTGACTCGAACGCTTCTATACATGCAGGCGTACCATGTAAATAAGCATTGTCAAAAATTGCCTTATTGGGCAGTAAAACCACCTAATCTAGCATTTTGAAGAGAAAAAAAGTTTGGGTCCTCAATGCCACCAGCGGGTTCTTAGTACCACCACTTTCATGTTTATGGAAAGTAAGCATTGAATTTTAGTTTTGAACGTTTCTTTCAGCTTAAAACCCCCTAATAAAGCATTTTGAAGCGAAAAAAGTTTGGGTCCTCAGTACCACCACCGGGCCTCAGTGCCACCACCGGGTCCTCAGTACCACCACTTTACTTTTTCCTGAAAGTAAGCATTGAATTTTACTTTTTGAACGTTTCTTTCAGCTTAAAACAACTTAATCTAGCGTTTTGAAGCGAAAAAAAGTTTGGGTCCTCAGTACCACCACCGGGTCGTCAGTGTTGTGTTTGGTGGTTAGCAAGAGAGAGAAAAGCAATGCTAACAGTTCGGGTGTATTTATTCAAACCTCAAAATGGCGATAATTTGGTCATGTGATATTTGGCGGTTTGCGGTTATTCACATTAGATTACAAATGATGATCAATACCAAACACAAATAATAATTACCAAACATCTCCCCTTTTTAGAAAATGCTCTTTTCACCTTCCCCTTTTCAAAACTGCCCGTACCCTTACCTTTTTATGAGCGATAATACAGTGTGGTTCAGGTATTAAGACTATTTACATAATTATGAGTTTAAACTATATCCAATAGCAAGTTAAACATATATTCACATTAATTCATCAAGTTATCCTTCAATTAATTAGTTACATTCCGACATTTTTAATGAAATCTCTTTCATTCTCTCCACTCACGTGTACTCGCAGAAAACAGAACTCGCGGTAACGGATGTAAGAATACACTAGGACAAATTTGTTATTTTCAGTATTTACACGAAAAGTTTAACTTGGGTGATATGATTAACAAAATTAACAATAATGAATTTAGAATGAAATACTTTTTTGCGATATTTATGTGACTTTCAATGTAAAAATTTAGGAACTATTTTCCCCACATGTAAAAGTACACCAATGCTGATCACTGATTTGTCGAAATTAAACGGAATGTCATGCGATTTATTTTATAACCAATCACAAACCTTTTTAGGACGATTCTTCAATCGGTCTATCATTTTACATTAGAACTCTATTATGCTTTCACTTCAACTTTCTGACGCAAAATGAATTACGACACATCAACTCAAACATTTATATGGCAAGTTCAGCATGGAATTTTCGTTAAAAAAATGTAAATATATAAATTTACAAAATCTTTTCTTCTTCTTCTTTTTTTTTTTTTTTTTTTTAGAAAAGAGAAGTACTATATAGAATATAAAAAAAATACAATAGCAATTATCAAACACTTCAATGATAACGATACACGAACGAAATGCCCAGGGACCATATCAATAAAATATATACATATATATACTTTTGGATGCTCAGTGTTTTACAGATCTAACTTTTTAGGTTGTCGGATGGTTCTTGTTGACCTTCTTACATTTGGAACTATACTTGGTCTTATTGGATTTACAGCTGCAGGTAAGACAGACGATTTCATTTGCACAATTGTTTGTTGGGGATTTGGACATGTAATTGCAACACTTTTCTTTTCAGGTTTCTGAATGACATGGGAGGAAGCTGCATTGAAATTTTGCATACGTCTGTCAAGAAATTCATTCCATAACTGGTTATTAAAATGTCTGCTTTGTTCTTTGCTAGGTTTCATTTCAGGATTGGAATGCATCGGTCTCAGATGTTTTGTGTTGCGGCGGAGCTGTTTACCATCAGGTGTTTTTACCAAATACGATCTAGGAAAGTCACATTTTTGAACTATTGTTGCAGGTTTCCAAATCTTTTCTTTTTCAGTTTTCACACGCACAGATTGTCCAGTTTGAAAGCTTGTTGATTCTGTCGCACCATGTTTTCTGTTGAACTGTTTCGTCATATTTTGTTTGTATTTTAGGTCACGTTCGCGAACCTGTTGATGAAGAGAGTTTACTGGCTTTAAATTCTCTTTCAGGGTAGGGATCATGGTGCGCAGTTTTCTTCCAAAAAGTAATTCAGCAGGTGATTTTCCTGTCGCTGTGTGAGGAGTATTTCTATGTAACATCAACGCTACAAAAGGATCACTCTGTTTCAAGCATCGTTTTGCGATTTTCACGGCAGATTCTGCTTCACCATTGCTCTGGCTAAAGTGAGGGCTGCTCACAGAGTGTACAAAGTTATACTGTTGTGAAAATTCAGTGAATTCTTTGGACACGAACTGTCGTGCACCATCACTCCTCACTTCCATGGGTATACCATGCCTTGAAAATAACGATTTCAGCTTCATAACTACAGTTCTGCTCGTCATGTCAGGTAAGTATATCACTTCAATGTACCTGCTGTAGTAATCGACAGTCACTAGATAGTTACTCTTATCCAGTTCAAACGCATCTATCCCCAATTTCTGCCAGGGTCCATCTGGTAGTGTGGTAGGGATAAGCTTCTCATGGCGTTTTGATGGTTTGATTTCTTCACAGAATTTGCACTCACTGCACACTTGCTGTATATCTCGGTTTATCGTTGGCCACCACACGCTTTGTGCAGCAAGTTCTTTTGATTTGACAATGCCTTGATGACCTCCATGAAGTTTCTTCAAGACATCATTTCGCATGCTCTGCGGCATAACTATTCTATCCAGGAAAGTAAGTATTCCGTCGATGAGTGTGAATGACGACCGGCTTGCAAAGTAGCATTGTACTGATTCAGGAACGTCCTTCAGGTGCTCCGGCCAGCCATTAAGCGTGTAGGAAATTACCAAAGCGACATCTGGATCTTTAGCACTTTCGACCATGATCTCTTTGAGTTTCTGGTCAGTCACTGGCCACACATCTGCAACAGATTTCACATGTTCGTTCACAAGTTCAGCTATCTCAGTCTCTCCAACATCCTGTGGAATTAAATTTCTGCTGAGCGTATCGGCAACTATCAAGTCTTTCCCAGCTATGTGTTCAGCAACACAGTTGAATCTCATCAACCTCATCAAAAGACGCTGTATTCTGATTGGAGTCTTGTCTAGGTCCTTGGTATTGATGAGTGGAACAAGCGGCTTGTGATCGGTGAGAAGTTTGAAATCGGGAAGACCTACAAGGTAATGTGAAAACTTCTCACAAGCCCACACGAGTGCCAAACACTCTTTGTCGATCTGTGCCCATCGCCTCTCACTTGGTGTCAGTGATCTCGAAGCATATGCTATTGGTTTCATCTTTCCATCAAAACATTGCATCAAACATCCACCAACGCCATAGGAACTGGCATCCGCTGACACAAACGTTGGCTTGGCCATGTCATAGTAGGCCAAAACGATGTTTGATGACAAGATTGCCTTCACTTCTTTAAAGGCCTTCTGTTGTTCAGCACCCCATAGGAAAGCGTTTTCCTGCTTCAGCAGCTCCAGCATCGGTGCCATCGTTTGCGATAAGTTTGGCACGTACCTGCCTAGGTAGTTTACCATCCCAAGAAAGCGTCGGAGCTCACCAACATTCTCGGGCGTCTTGATTGTGCAAATGGCTTCTACCTTTATGGGATCTGGCTTCATCCCTTCTTCTGCAAACACTTGCCCTTGGTATGTCACTTTCGTCATCCTGAACTTGCATTTGGATTTGTTCAGTTTTAAACCCACCATGCGAATTCTATCAATCACCTGATTGAGTATATCATCATGTGTGCCGACGTCTCGAGCGTAGATCAACATGTCATCAACATCAACGAACACGCCATCGATATCTTCTACAAGCTGTTTCAATGTTCGCTGAAAGATTTCTGTGCTAGAGTTCAGTCCGTATGGAAGTCTATTAAAGAAATACCGTCCAAATGGAGTTATGAACGTTGTAAAGTGACGGTCATCCTCATGCAGTGGCAACTGCCAGAACGATTGAGAGCAATCAAGTGTCGTAAAGACTTTACATCCCGACAACTTCGACGCAATTTCATCAACTGTCGGCATGACAAAACGTTCACGCTGCACGGATTGATTCAATTTCTTTAAGTCAACACAGATACGTACTTTTCCAGTTTTCTTTAACACTGGAACCATCGGTGCACACCATTCTGTAGGCTCTGTAACTGGAGAAATGATATTATTTGCAACCATTCTGTCAAGTTCCTCTTTCACTGGCTTTAGCAATGGCTCGGAAACACGTCTCGGGCTCACAAGGATGTACGGACTGGACTGTGGCTTCAACTTGATTCTGATAGGATCACACTTCATGAGTCCGAAATCACCAAAAACATCATCACTAACCTCTTCTATTCGTTGCACAAATCCCATAGAACTTGCAGCTCCTCTACTCAGAAGACAGTTTCGCATGCTGCTTTGCAAGACACACACGGGAAATGTGTATTCCTTTCCCCGATGCCGTACTTCAGCTGTAAATTGGCCTATCGTTTTGATTTCTCCGCCTGGACTGGTGAGAGCTGATGTGCATGGTTGCAGCGTCGGTCTTGGAATCATTCGTTCATAAATGTCTTCTGAAATGCAACTGATGTCAGCGCCTGTGTCAAGCTTGAATAAAATCTTGACATCGTTGATGATCAACTCAGTTCTCCATGGCTGAGCATCTTCACATTCTACTGAACCCAGGAAAAATGTTTCGGAGACTTCATCCTGTTCTTCAACTTCTGCAACAGATTTCTTCTTTCTGCATGCTCGCTCGAAGTGATTAAGTCGACCACAAAAGTGGCACTTTTTACCATAAGCAGGGCAGGACCTGGGCTTGTGTTGCTTCAAACAGTTACCACACACACGATATTGTGGTTTACTTTGAGGTTTATTGCCAGGTTTATTGTTGAATTTACGATATGTTTTTTCTTGCCTGCCTGCTTGTGTTGGCTGGGCTGGTCGTCTCCTCACGATATCCATTGAAGCAACTGGCGTCATGCTTGCCATCTGTTTCTTGACCAGCTCAGATGTTCGACACATTTCAATAGCTTCATCAAGCTTAAGATCCTCCTTGAGTTGCAATTTTTCACTGCAGTCTTTGTCAAGGATTCCCACGACCAACCTGTCTCGAATGGTTTCTTGCTTCACTGCAGCAGGGAAGTCGCATGTTTCAGCCAGCTCGTATAGTGCTCTTATGAAACATTCCACACTCTCACCTGGCGCCTGGGTTCGTTGGTGGAACCGCGCTCTCTCATGGATCTTATTCACCGCCGGTATGAAATACGAGTCAAACTTGCGCATCACAATGTCATAATTGTTCTTGTCTGCTTCATTGTCAAATTGCAACGTGTTAAAGACAGTCTCCGCCTGTAGACCCATAGCATAGATAAGACTTGCCACTTGCACTTCTTGGTCCTCGTCTTTCAGCTTCGTGGCCACATAAAATCTCTGCCAGCGCTGTTTCCACTCCGGCCATGTCTGTGGTTTTGTAAAATTAAAGTTATCCGGCGGATTGAATTTTGGCATCTTCACCCTGCTTTGTTTATTTTCTCCTCTATATTATGTTTATTGCTCAACCACATCTGACACCATGTTGTGTTTGGTGGTTAGCAAGAGAGAGAAAAGCAATGCTAACAGTTCGGGTGTATTTATTCAAACCTCAAAATGGCGATAATGTGGTCATGTGATATTTGGCGGTTTGCGGTTATTCACATTAGATTACAAATGATGATCAATACCAAACACAAATAATAATTACCAAACAGTCAGTGCCACCAGCGGGTCCTCAGTACCAGCGCCTTAATTTTTTCCGAAATTGACCATTGAATTTTGGTTTTAAATGTTTCTTTCTGCTTAAAACAAGTTAATCTAGCATTATGAAACAAAAAACAGTTTGAGTCCTCAGTACCACCACCGGGCACTTAGTGCCACCACCGGGTCCTCAGTACCACCACTTTACTTTTTTCTGAAAGTAAGCATTGATTTTTTGTTTTGAACGTGTCTTTCAGCTTGAAACAACCTAATCTAGGTTTTTGAAGTAAAAAATAGTTTGGGTCCTCATTGCCACCAGCGGGTCCTCAGTGCCACCGGGTCCTCAGTGCCACTTCGGGACCTCATTACCACTGGTGGTACTGAAGTCCCGAGCAGACGGTGACCCCACCTCCCATAATTTCACTGGAGCACATGATGGCGGTATGACGAGGATAGTCTGTATTTCTCTTAAAGGAGCAATAATATACAGTAAAACATCAATAAAAATCAAACAAGGTAAGGGTGAAACATATTTAAGAAGTAAATTTTGCTCTATCAGAGCAAGCTAGCCAATGTAAAGAATATAAAATTCGTTGTAAGGACTAGTGTAGCAGCTAAGAAAAGAATGAGATACTTTAGAACTCGTTGTTCCCATATATTGGGAACCAGATAGCAAAATTGGGGGTATTATCTGTTCCTCAAATCAATAAATTGGCTAGCTAGTAATTTTTTTAATTGCATGCAGGCAAAAAAAAAACAGATTTTGCTCTCAAATTATGAATACCTTAAATTGAAAAACTGTGTTTTCTATATGTTTTGGGCCATTTCTGACTTTGAAAGCAAACATAAAAATTTGCGTAGTCAGGTACCCTTCGCACTGGCAAAACTATACTAATTATTTGAAATACAAACTAAACTTGAAAAGCCATGAATGTTAATGTATGAAATCACGTGATTTTTTTCCTGTATGGGAGTGATTGCCAATAAATTTACAAAAAGGTAAAGAAATGAGTATTTTAATGTTACTCGAAACAGTATTTCTAGAAGTCACTTTCAGCATTCATTATTGAGTTTATGTTTACGGTGAGTTGTCTGGGATCGGTCGGCTAAAACCCCCGAAAATGACACTCGAGTGAAAAGACTGAATCAGAAGCCAAATGACACCATCGGTGTTTCGAATAAATGCGCAAGAATAAGCAGATTCGCATTTGGACTTTTGCCGAAAAATGTGCACGTTTTGACTGAATTCGGTTGGAAATAGGTTGTAAAGAAATGATAAAAAAAAACTGGCAGAAATCGACAAAATTCGATTTTGCCAGACTCGTATAAGCCACTTCGCACTTTCGGATCTTTCCGGTGGAGGTATTGTTCGACTGAAAATGTTGGGGGGTAAATTATAAAGAAATGATAGGGAAAAATATCAAAATTCTAATTTTCTTTCAACATGCACACTTTCAAATTTATAAAGCCATCAGGTGGTCTTTTAAAAAGTATTCTGCATATTATTCAGTCCCTTTAATAACCAACGTGTAAATATGTTTCTGGTAAAATGGAATTTTGTTGATTTTTGTTGTTTTTTCCTATCATTTGTTTATATCCGTATCCCACCTAAATTCAGCCGAAACGCAAAAACTTTTCGGCAAAAAGTTAAAATGGGAATTGGCTTATTAAGATGTTGGCTATTAAAGGGGCTGAATAGATTTTAAAAGATCATATGAAGCCTTTTTAAATTTGGAAGTGTGCATGTTGAATGACAATTAGAGTTTTGGTGTTTTTCCCCGATCCTTTCTTTATAATATATCTCAAAAACTTAACAGTCGAAACGACACCTGCATCAGAAAATCTCGAAAGTACGAATTGGCTTGTTTTGAATGTCGACTGCAAGGGAATCGGATAAAAATGAAAGAAATGATAGAACAAATATTACAAAAACAGCTCAGAGCATAAAAGAAATTAAAACTACTTGTAAAAACGTAATATTTTTTTAACAGGTTGTTAAAAACACGACTACTCTTTGATGCAGAGAAATTTGATATTAAGGTGAAATCTCTCAATCATGTCTTTCATTTTCTCTAGGTAGGCCTCTCTTAAAAAAAAAAAAAAAATGGCGATCCGCGTAATTGCTAAATGGGGGCATTTAAAATTTTTTGTTGTTGCTAATTTTCAAAATGCTTCATCTCCAACAATTTTGACAAAATTTTCTTCAGATTTTGTGCGAATATTCTCTAGGTAGGCCTCTTTTGAAAAATTACTCATCTTGGCAATCCGCCAAAAATTGATCAAATTGGGGGGGGGGGGGGGTGGGCATTTTTTAATTTTTTTGTATCTTATTTTCAAAATGTCTCTCATCCCACAATTTTGATCAGATTCCTTCCAAATTTTGAATTCCTTTCCAATTTTGTACAATTGTTCTCTAGGTTGGCCTCTCTTGAAAAATTACTTTTCTTTTTGGCGGTTCGCCAAAAATTGGCTAAATGGGGGCATTTAACATTTTTTGTTGCCAATTTTCAAAATGCTTCTTCTCCAACAATTTTGACAATTTTTTTTTGAAATTTTGTACGAATGTTCTTAACATAGTCCTGCTTTGAATTTTTTTATCGATCCGCTAAAAATTGGGCAAATAGGGGGGGGGGCATTTTAAAATTTTATGGTGTCTAATTTTCAAAATGCTTCTTTTCACACAATTTTGATCAGATTTTCTTTTAATTTTGTACAAATGTTCTTTAGATAGGCCTCTCTAGCCGTATTTCTTTTTTTGGCGATCCACCAAGAATTGGCCAAATGGCGGCATTTTTTAATTTTTAGTTGTCCAATTATCCGCCGGGGGACGGATATAGTTTTCACTCCGTCCGTCCCTCTGTATGTGCACCTTTAGGCTCACAGGCCTAGAGCATTTATTCGTGGATGGATTCGTTTCAAATTTTCCTCAGGGTGCTTCCAATTGTTGTGCAGTGCAGTGACCTGGAATTTTGGTATAACGACAGAAATTAACAAAATGGTAATTTGTTAAAAAATTACTTTCAAATTTTGCCCAAACCCCGACGGATTCATGCTTCTCGAGTATCTAGTTTTCAAAATGCTTCTTCTCCCACAACTTTGATGGAATTCCTTTCCAATTTTGTACAGTTGTACTCTAGCTTGGCCTCTCTTGAAAAATTGCTATTTTTTTTTTTTTTTTTTGACTAATTGGGTTCATTTGCAATTTCATTATTGCCAATTTTCAAAATGCTTCTTTTTTACACAATTTTGTTTAGATTTTCTTCAAATTTTGTACTAATCTTCTTAACATTGTCCTTTCTCGAAAATATACTTTTTTGGCGATCCGCGAAAGATTATCCAAATGGGGGACATTTTTAAATTTTTATGTCTAATTTTCAAAATGCTTCTTCTCCCACAATTTTGAGCGGAATCCTTTCCAATTTTGTACAGTTGTTCTCTAGGTAGGCGCGTCTCTTGAAAAATTATTCTTTTTGGCGATCCACCGAAAAAATTGGCGAAATGGGGGCATTTATAATTGTTTAGTTGCCAGTTCTCCCACAATTTTGATCAGATTTTCTTTAACTTTCGCAGGAATATTCTTAGATAGGGCTCTCGTGAAATGTTACTGTTCTTTTGCGATCCCCCAAAATGTGGCCAAATGGGGGGCATTTTTAATTTATTGGCGCTTAATTTTGAAAATGCTACTTCTCCCAGAATTTTGATTGAATTTCTTTCCAATATTGTACGATTCTTCTCTAGGTAGGCCCCTCTTGAAAAAGAACTTTTTTTTGGCGATCCGCCAAAACTTGGAAGTTCAATAAACATGCGCACTGGTTTGAAATGCGAGTCGCGCATCAACGCAAGTTAAGTAAACATGACAGTAATGCATATTAAATAAAAATGCGCACTGGTTCGCTTTGCGAACCGCACATCAACGCAAGCTAAATTTCGGACCATGCGCACTGGTCCGAAATGCGAACAGAGCATAACGGTAAGTTTAACAAACATGCGCACTGGTCCGAAATGCAAACCCCGCAGAATAATGCATACCAAAATATTAAAACTTGAGTAATAATGTTTTAGGCGCGGCGTTTTTTTTTCTTTTCAAAAGGCAAACGAAAACGTAATCACATGTGTTTTTTGTTATATCACCATACACTGTTCGTTTCTGCTCCTTGAAATAGTTGTTTATATCCGACAATAAATGTAAACAGTAAACGTGTGTGGATACAATTACACTAGCTCTCGACTGGTCACAATATGCCTGGACATTCTTGTTTATCAGATTTGTATGATTTGGCTGATTTTTAAGGTGGCGGTAATGTGTTTTGGCGATTCGTCCTAATAGTAGTGAGTCACTCCTTGGAGCTAATAAGCCAGTTATTACTGTCGGATCTTTCCAATTGAGGTGTCGGTTCAACTAAAATTTTTGGGTTAAATAATGAAGAATTTTCCTTTTTTCTAATTCTAAATTGCTTTCGAAATAATAAGCCATCTTGTGATGTTTTCAAAACTACTCGACATATTTTTTCGGTCCCTTTTATAGGCGGCTTGGGAATATGTTTCTGAGGAATGGAATGTTGTTGATTTTTGCCGGTGTTTTTCTGTAATTTTGTGCCTTTATCTTGATCGAATTGGATCGACACGCAAAAGCTTTTCGGCATAAATCAAAGTACGACCCCGTTTACAGAAATGAGCCGTTTCTTGTAGTTAACCGTAACGTAACACTAATTTACCGTTTTTGCTTAATATTTCCCTCAATAAATCTGGATATTAAAGGTAAACAAAAAGGTTCCCTTTACGAGGAGGGATGCCCACTACGAGACTGAAGTTATTAGAAAATAAGGGTATCTCAAAACAAGGATTTTACCGTAACATTAGCAGTGGTCATAATACTGTTTGAAGAAATAAAATTAATATGGTAACCCCAAGCCCTGTGCGTATATATTGCATATAGTCGGATCAGTGATCGAGGGTAGTATTTGTCTGACGGATTTGCGAGCGTGTTACCCCCCCCCCCCCCTTCCTCCTCCAAGGCCGACGTCGGTCATTTTGTGTGTCCCTTCAGAAAAAGGGAAATGTAAAATATTTTTCTGTCCCATATATTTATTTGACGAATTTGAAAACTGATGTTTGGCAGGAAGGTGTATACTGTAGGTACGCTAACGGTGCCCTTACATTTGGGGCACAACTTACCGCTGGGGGGGGGGGGGGAGAGGGGTTGATCAAAGTCAGACCTCTGGACCAATATATAGTGTATGGTCGGATCGATGATCGGGTGTCAATGATCTATGCGTAAAATCTTGGGGCCCAGGGGACGTCCTTAATTTTTGCGGAATGAATAGCGTGACTACTGTAAGCCCACCTTTCTGCCTAATGTGATTTTCAAATGGGCACACATATATTTTGGAGAAAAAATGTGGTACATTTTTAGCACCAGCTTCTTACAGAAACAGGGACTATAGCAGTCGTGAAAAGTATGTGCGTATGTACGCTTTTAGGTTGAAAAATCGTGTCTCTTAGGTTTCTAGCCTGAATGTCTTGAGATTTTGCTTGATGGTAGCGGGCGTAAGTACCTTCCTGGCTATTACTCTGTTGGCGATTCGCCAAAAAATGGCGGAAATATTGGCCAAAAATAATCAAATTTCTTTAAAACGTATCTTCTCCTAGGGTTTTGATGGAAATGTTCACCAAAACATTTTGGTGGTAGGTAGGGTGCATAAATGAGCACCTGGCTATTACTTTTTTATGCTATTACTCTCTAGCTGTTATGACCTTTTTTTGTGATTGGCCAAAAATTGGTGGAATTTTGCAGAAAAACCAAAAACCTTTTAGTAAAATATTGAATTTCAAAAAAATAGTCTGACGGTCTTTAAGTTTTAAGGAAAGGTAGCAGGCTTCATACCTTCCTGTTGTAAATGTCTTTGGAACTGATAAAAAATGACGAAAAGTTGGTCATTAAAATCTTACGGAACTCCAGGAAAATAGTCTTAATGTCTCGAAATTTTACATGAAAGGTTACTTTTTTGTGGTGATTGACCAAAAATCGTCGAAAAGTCATGCCGACTTCAAATTTGATATGGATGTTCCTTTGATTAGTCGGACGGCTCTGTCAACTCTTGATGTACGTAACGAAATGGGAGAAAACTTATTACGCAATTACGTAAAAATCTTGTATGTAAGATATCTCAGCCGATGAACATTGAAGGAAGTTAAAACTTAATGGGACTATTGCTTGGTAGCTTCGAAAGATTTTGTCAAATTATGTGTCGAGTACAACGAACGAAAACGTCATTACGTAAAATATGCATATAATTTGAGCAAGATGTGTATTCCTTGGATAAGTCAGACGGCTCTTTCAGCTTTTGATGCGTGTAGTAAAATTAGGAAAAATTTATCCGTTGTTAAGCAAAGTATCTTGATAGCGGAGAGTCAGATCAGTCAGACCTGGAATTTGGTATAGTTATTTCGTGTTAAGTCGTACGGTTTATTTTAAACGTTAAACTCGTATAGAACATTAACAAAGGTATATGTCACCATCCTCCACGTCTTCCCCGCTTTTCTCGACTGTTGTTAACTACATTGGCTGTTTCAGCGTTTTCAAGAAGGATCTCGAGTGTTCCTGCATTCTTTAGAGTGCATGAAAACAGTACATCAGTATCGATCCTTGGCTATTTCATTGCCTGTCATTGACCTTTTTGTGCGTTACTCACAGCTATTACGTAACGAGTCACTCAGTTAGGGACCAGTGTCAGTTGTGGTGCATTGTGAAGTCGTTATCCCCCCTCTCCCACCCAGGCGAATCATCTGTTGCACAATTAAGAAGAATGCCTTTCTGGTGCTTTTTCGACAGTGGAAATGTACGAAGACAAGGTAATATATCATGGCTATAGCTACACCTGAGGGACAGACCGTTGACATAAATTTGGGTGAAAGGGTTAGGGCTCCTTTTACAGTCGTACCTACATTAGACTGAGGGCAGGGAATAACGGTGAGCAGAAAAAAACCCTTCGAGATTCGGATAAAAAGACTTAAACCTGCCTGTCTTGACCAACTTCCAGATGCAGAAAAAAATGTAACGTACAGTAAAACTGCTGCAGTGGCATACTCTCAGATCCGAATAAAACAGGACGCACAGTAAAATCCGTTTTAGTGACCACCTTTCAGATGCGGATAAAAACGACACACAGTGAAATCTGTTTTAGTAACCACTATCTGGTTTCTTGATTTTTTAATTTTTCACAATACAGTATGATTCTTTTATTTCAGTAATAAGAAAAAAGGAAAATGCCTTTTGGGGATTACTGGGTTTAGTCGCGGAAACATTTGTTTGTGTGTACAAAAACAAACTAAGTAAATTAAAAGTGTGTAATATAAGCCTGTACTCTCGTGCTTTGTGTGCACTGCCTGCTCTAGTTGCATTTAAATTTTGTTGATATGTTTTCCAGGCTGAAAAAGTAATCGACGATACAGTTTTGAAGCGTAAAACCTCCAGTTAATATTATTAGCCATGGGGTCGCTGTACCGCAGTGAAGAGATGACATTGTGTCAGCTTTTCCTCCAATCAGAAGCTGCCTATGCGTGCGTGTCAGAACTTGGCGAATTGGGTCTCGTACAGTTTAGAGATGTAAGTTGCGGATAGCTTTTTCTGCAGAACGTACAATATGTTAATAACGCGAAAATGTCACAGCTGAGAGAAACAAAAATGTCACAGCAGAGAAATAGAAATATTTGGAGGCGATATTTGAACGTGCATGCTCGAGTTCATCAAGAGACTGTTCTATTTGCTGTTTACCTTCCATTGTTTTATCGGAATTTTGTCAAAATTTGTATCTCTAAGACAGTTCGAATTCCAATTAAGGTATTTATTTATTGTTGCTTGCAGCTGAACCCGGATGTCAATGCGTTCCAGAGGAAGTTTGTAAATGAAGTGAGGCGTTGTGATGAAATGGAAAGGAAATTAAGTGAGTGTGTTCTGAAGATCGATGCTGTATATCCGATTCCCTGTGTGGACACGTTATCGTCATTTATTTCATTGCTAACACAAGAGAAGGGCCGTACGCGAAACATTTTAAGTAACTACCTGTTTTTTTGAAAAAAAAAAAATCAGATAAACTTGAAAGAACGGTTAGTATTGAAGGTTGAAGAAAAAAAGATTTCGAACTTGTGGGATCTTTGTAGAAGCTCGTTTATTACATTTTTTGATAGGCGGAATGCATGACTCATGGAAACTTGAAATTGCAGGGTTTTTGGAGAAGGAAATACGTAAAGACGAGATTCCCATGCTGGATACCGGGGAAAGTCCCGATGCTCCGGCTCCGCGTGAAATGATCGACTTGGAGGTAAACGTTGTCATAATTTGATTTCTTTGAAATTTGTGCAGAGTCAACCTCTTGCGGAATGAGAGTGGGAAAAATGTAATTGAATAACTCATAGCGTGCTCTGTAAAGCTCCAACCATCACACAAAAAGTTGATAATAATTGTACTTTGAAGATAATGGAAGTGCCACTGTTTCTGTGGATCCCTTTTACAGGCGACGTTTGAAAAGCTGGAAAACGAAATGAAGGAGGTGAATGCGAACAGCGAAGCACTGAAAAGGAACTACTTGGAGCTCACTGAACTGAAGCACATACTGCGCAAAACCCAAGCCTTCTTCGAAGAGGTACTTAATTTTTTCTTTTTTTTTGGGGGGGGGGGGGGGGGAGGGTGGAGAGGCGTCTTCGGTTTCGTACACGTTTATAGTACAGTCAGTGGGCGACATCATAATGAAGTGAGCACGGGGGAGGGGGTAGGGGAAGGGGCTGCTGATTTCATGATGGCCAGCAGTAGAAATGAACAATAAGCAACGGAATACCTCACAAATATGTTTTGCCGTATTTTGTAGCTTGTGAAAAGTACTAACGGTTATATCTAAATGCTTATCTTTAACTAAATAATGTCTTGAAATATTAATTAAAAAAACAAACATGTTACTAACATGTAGCAAGTTCTTGATTTCACAGTAATATGTAATTTTTGTTTTGAGAAGAAACTGCTTGAACTTCGAGGGACCTCTGATTACAGCTACGCGGGAAGGGTGCACGCCTTATTCTGTGTTGATAACAAGTAGCTTTTCCATACAAACGAACATTGCTTAATCGACTTAAATTACATAATAATAATAATAATAAGTCATGGGAATTGGAAAAACGATTAATTAAAATTGTAACACGGAGCGAATGACAATGCACTGCCGTGTAAAAAATGATAATTAGATTTTGTCTTATCTTTCCGCGTACGACATTTCCCTCACCACATTCACTCGAACCTTATCGGTATAAGGGGATATAAGTCCTTGAAATTGGTCTAGTCACGGAATGTCCTGAAAATGAACCTCAACAGTCCTGATCACTCCTTAATGTATGCTATTCGGTCTAGCGGTAGACTTTTGTGTAGGGCTACCAAGCATTGTTTTCTTCTGTCAGTTGACCTCATATTTCGGACCTGAATTATGCAATGAGATTAAGTTTTTTGAAGGGGTTGGGGGAGGGGGATCTGTAATCGTCTTTGTGCCTGCAGATTCGGCTTGAAACACATGGCCATTGTAGAGTCGTTGCCGCTCCAACTACAAGGTGCACGCCGTCCGAGTGTTCGATTGTTCGGATTGAGGGGGGCGGAGCTTAAAGCGCCCCTACCCCCACCTCTCTGAAGCGGCAGTATTGCCCGCTTCGCTCTCAACACTTGCAACCTCCCCCACCTCCCCCCCTCCAAAAAAAAAAAAGAACGCTTTGAGACAGAGAAAAAGATATTTCTTCCTCGCATTTCGGTTCGTTTTCCCATTGATTAAGCGTTGTTCGTCAGTAATTCTCTGTTCCTGTAAATATCCTTCGCTTGCAGTTGATGTCTTCCTTTCGGTGCGAAAATAAAATGAAGCTAATGACGTAGGCTTCGCTGTGTTCTCTAACTCATTTATTGCTGTTTAAATGTTTTGTTGTTGTCATGTTATTTCGAATTGTAACTAATTGCTTTCACTTTCAACGGTTGACAAAAATATAAAAAGTTATGATTATTTTGTTTTGTGTTGGGGGGGGGGGGGGTAGGGGTAGGGGTAGGAGAGAGTTCTATGTGTTTGTTCCAGTTGCTGTGTTTCTAATTTTAGAATTAATGCACTGTTACTAACGCTTTGTAGGGATACTTCAATATCCCGGCCCGCGAAATGTTTCATACTGAGGTGATGTATAGATGAGAGAGTTGCTTCGTCGTGGAAATAAAAAAAACAAGCAGGGGCTTGAAATAAGTCAGTTGAAATTTGAGCTCAATTTCTTTCCAGGGGGAGGGGATAAGTGACTTTACTGTTAAAATTATTTAACAGCGGTTGTACATTCAGATTTGTGAAGGAGAGAGAGGGGAAAAAGAAGGAACAAAATTCAACCTGCATCTAGACTTACACTAGTGAGCTGGGGAGAGGTTTTGTTCTATGTGCTCAAAATATAGTTGTTTGAAGGCGTTTTTTTTTTTATTTCAAGCCCTTAAATGTATATTTTATTCATTTGAAAATATTTTTCCACTAGGTTTTGGTTGCATATTGAGCTTGCTTAATAAAATTGGTTCGAAATTTAACTGTTCTATTAACATTTAATTTAATTAAATTAAACAACGGTTTGGATATCTGTTATTATTTCATGCAGCACCGTGCACAGTTGTCATACGAAATCTGAAATAGTGCACACCTGAAAGATTCTATTTATGTTTGTTCATCATTTGTATCCTTATAATTCTGTGTTGGCTGTAGTGTTGCAAACACAAAAAAGTGAAAACCCAGTTATTTTTAGTATTTTGAAAATCATATGTATATCTGTTCTGGTATTCATCCCCGGCATTGCAAATGAAAAATAAAGCCTCGCTCCCTCTCCTCATCCCTAGGTAGTGAACATGTTGTCTTTTAAATGGCTGTACATCTGTAATTCGTCGGCAGTGGAATATGTTTTGGCTGAATTTTCATGCAGTTTCCTAGACGAATTATTTAGTGCAGTTGACGTTCTGTGCACTGAGCAGTTCACTGTAACTATAGTTCTGTGCAATTATTAAGCACTTTGCCCAAGAATTGTGTTTGCTATGGCAGAGTGAGAAGATTATACGTTTCATAAATAAGAAAAAAATCTGGTTTTTCACTTAGACCAGTCGACTTCGTTGGGCTGGTCTTGTCAAATCAGTGGGAATATCTGTCGTCTGCGTGTACGCGTGTAAACTTATGTTCAAAGTTATATTTCAATGGGATTACTTTCATGTCTTGCCTGCATGATTGCTAGTCTACCCCTTCCTGAAAATTTACATTTTGACGGTGAGCCAAAAACCAAACAGCAAGTAAATAAAAATAAAAATAATAATAAAAAAGAAATCAGAAATAAACGATCAGTCAAAAGTTTTAAATTGCTTTTTTGCGATGAGCAGTTTCACTAGAGTGGGCAGTAATTAGGGTTGTTCAGTTGTTTTGGACTGGATGGGGGATCACAAGAGATTTACCGAATGTTTATTTTGAAATTTTTGCAGCAACCAATTTTTAGGGTTCAGTATTTAAACCTCGATTTGATTACCTTTCTTTAGATTTTATTGGATTATCCCTGCATGAACCTTTCCGTTCGAAAGTGTATTCTTGCTTATTTTTTGTGAAAGGAAAATAATTGACCAGATTGAGTTAAAAGGCGTTTTGGAGGCCATCTCTAAAAGCGCGTGACCTCCTGTGATTTATTTTTATGATTAATTTGATGAGTTATCCCTTGGTGGTCCTCCTCGGAAAAAGATATTTTTTGACGAACCCAGAAGCCTTTTGAAACATTGTTACGGAGATCTCTGCTGGTTACAATGTCCCTGGACATTTGTGTTTTACTTTAATTTCTTGTTTTTTTAATATTTTTTTCGGAAATGAAATTATATTTCAGTATGGATTTGGAGAAACTGTTTGTCACTCAACGGTTTATAATTGCCTGTAGTCTTAAGTATTTTACAACTAGCTTTTAGAAATGACATTTAGAACCCTAAAGGCAAAGAAAAAATAATAATACGCCGTAGCAATCGGTTAGTAACAAATTTTTACTAATCGAGCTTTAGTTAAGAAAATGGCACGTTGTGTAACTTAGAAAACAAACTAGTTTCTTCAAATATCGCTGGAAACTTTTCTGAGGAATTTTACTACGCTCATTGGCGTGATTTATTGGAATTGCATGGATTATCAGCAGTAAATGACCTCAGAAATGCATCTTCTAATCGTGTATTTTAGATGTAAATTAGATAATAAATGTATTTAGTTCCATCTGCTTACGTTTGCGGGTTGGGCGATAATAGAGGGTGCTTTGATCTTGATACGTAATAGGCTGAATACCATTATGATCAGGCGGCGACGGACCCGAGTATGGCCGAAGAGAACATCGGGCTACTCGGCGAGGAGGGCTTGAGGCAAGGCGGTCAGGCACTCAGACTTGGGTAAGCTGGACAGGAGGGGCGGGGTGGGGGGGAGCGAGTAGAGTATGGAAGCGATACGTATAAATGTGCAACAGTGGTTTTTTTGTGGTGAGTAGTCAAATTCTTTCTACGATAAAGGCAGACGGTTTTTGGTAAAGCACCGGGCACTGCGAGCTTTTATGTTAAGTGTGAGTCAAGTGGGGAGGGGGGGGGGCGGAGGTTTTGACGGCATGAATTATTTTTATGAAACCGTATTTAGGGGGAGTGGGAAAAGAAGATATTGTTCCCGCGAGAAACACCCACCGTATGAGGTAAAGTAGACAGTGAGATTTTGGATATTTTGTGGCGAAGGGAAGGGGGATATTGGAGTATTCTAAAGTAACAGGCAGACGAAACCTAAACTGCTGTGGACTGGGATCACGCTGAAACAGGTACGTTTCTATTCTCAAAATGAGCAAGACCCACATCTTTTTATGAGGCAAGTAGAGGAAATTTAGCGTGTTTCTACTACAGAGATGCACACATAAAACAATTGATTTCACGATGCAGTTAGCGCTTTCAGTGTTCGCTCTTCACGCCAAAGCATGTATACATATCTGTATATATTTATATAAGGCATGTACGCTACTTTATTGTACGTATGACTCTTGTCGTGTTTTGTTGCATCATTCAAAAGCATCTTTAGGTACACTCGCCGTGTACGTTTATCATCATATCTAAAAAAAGCGTGTGTTTCTAATTCGTTGTGATAACTGTCACTGGTTAAGGGTTAAATAACGTCTCTGGTTGATGAGATATGGGTTAAAATCCCAAGCTCATATTTCAAGCCACATTTTTCGTGCAGATTTTTGGTTTGGTTGTGGGTCCTTAATCAAGTTTACATTCGAATTTTAAGTATACTGAGTTGTGTTTGGATATTTGTGGCATGACGTCATAAGTGCTGATATTTCTACGTACTAATAAGCACCTGTTAAAAGGATGCGTTTTACCTGTTTGCGGCAATTGTGCATTAACTTTATATAAGGTTTATATTTAGGATAGTTTGTGTAATAGAGGGTGCGGGTGTCGCACTGGGGTTGGACAGGGAGGGGTCTCTATGTCATGGTGAACTTAACGTGGACACCAACCCTGTTTTTTTCTCCCTACTTCAAGCAGTTTCTCCTTTGCTTCAAAATAAATAAATAAATAAATAAAAAAATATAAAAGCAAATTCTGAGTGACTGAAATGTCAAGGTCTGCGGCAAATTTCGAAGTATGAATCTGCTTATGATAAAATAAAAAAATCATGAAACCCCTTGAAGGAAGAAGGGCTGGAGCAAGTTGAACATTTTGTGTTCGATGCCCAAGATACGACACTGGTACAACCAACACCCAGTGGATCCACCCATTTGCAGTGAGTATCCATTATGTATGTGGAATACGTACTCGAGATCTCTAGCAAAGTCTGTAAAGTGCTTTTCCGTTAGTTCAGTGGCCTGTTCAGCGGCGAATGCATCGAACAAGTGACAGGTAAGAACTGATTTATTGCAGGCGTTTTCTCGGAGCAGAAAAATATTTCATACCAACAACTCCTGTTGTTTTCAGGGTTATTTGGTAATCAGAAGCCTGCCAGTAAACCTATAAAGCCTCAAATCCCACCCTCCCCCCAAAAAAAAAGACAGTAAAAAGATATTTTGGGGCATATTAATCCCTCCTCGAAAAACAACAGACGCGAATTCCAGACGCGAATTCCGTTCAGTACTCTGAGATGATGGGCTGTCGATCGTGCTTAACGGTCCCAATTTTTCACACAAGTCAGATACCTCGATCAGTCAAACTTTAGGTACCGTAAAATGTCTGATGTATCTTGATATTGGTTGAATAGATTGTCGTATGTGCAGGTGCATCTGCACTGAAAAGCGTATTGTTGGAAGTGACTGTGTGTGTGGAAGGGGGTTGGGGGTGTGCAGCTATGCGCCAGTAGCATGTGATCATATTATTATAACATTATCATTAGTCAAAAATAAGACACCGGCGCACAGCTGGTGCGGGTGATGGGGGAGAGGGGTTGGGGTGGGGGCTAGAGATAGAGCAGGTGTTTCCACACTGACATGGTCATGTGAAGAAATGAAGAGTTTGGAGGGGTGTAATTAAAACATGTTTTTGAGGGGACCTGTTGTATATATTAAAATGCAAAAAAATATGACTCTCTGAATTGCTCAAGCCAGGTGCATAAAATAAATTGTGTAGTGGATTGTAAAAATATGCTACAATAAACCGATCTAATCTTTAAGTTCTCCTATACCCCCCCCCCCCACTCCACTCGCAATTCCTCGCAGTTCATCACCCCCTACCTCACCCAAAAATAACACAAACTTACAATTGATCGACGAAAAATCGAAGTGTTCAAGAATAAATAGCTTTATTTTTTTTCGATTTAAAACTGTAGTATATGATTTGTTGGTGGTCGAAATAATCGCGATTGATTGAGAAGTTATTGCCTCACAAATTGCAGGTTTGTAGCTGGAGTGATTCTACGCGAACGCATACCTGCGTTTGAGCGCATGCTTTGGCGCGCATGCCGCGGGAATGTCTTCCTCAAACAGGCTGAGATCGAATCGCCACTAGAGGACCCTACCACAGTAAGTCATCTGTGACTTTACATAATCTTAATTAGTCGCTTCTCTTCTCTCTCTCTCCCCCCCCCCCCAAAAATAAATAAATAAAATGTGCAAAATATAGTAAAGGCTTTTTGGAGTGTGTAAAATGATGTTGCATTTTATGTCGCATCTATAATCGTTCTTTTGCCAAGAGGGGCTGAAAGAAAAGAGGATAAATGATCTTCACAGCGATAAAATTTGGTGTTTGGTCCGAAAATTACTGGGTTAATTTTTCTCGGTGGTCCCAAAACCATTAAATCAAATGTTAGTATGTTAGAAAAATCCCTGTTTAACACGATAAAAATCCTGTAACTGCCTCTTCAATATTTCGGATAAAACAGGTTTGACTGCTCTATGATTACACTCTCGGCTTGATTGTTTGATATTACAGGGAGACCAGGTGAACAAGTCTGTGTTTATAATCTTCTTCCAAGGGGACCAGCTCAAGTCACGTGTCAAGAAAATATGCGAGGGGTAACTTATTTTTTATCGCTCGTTAGGCTGACTCACGAGCGCTTACGGGCATTCCCAACAGAAAGAACCTGGTTAAAAAGCGTGTACGTGTGTGTGTGGCGGGGAGGGGGGCTAAGGAGTAACTTTACTGACCAGTCTGTGTTTGGTTAGGGGTAGAAGAGTTTTGGCTGTTGTGATTCGAGCTGATCTGTCTGTTGTTTAACCTGAGAGTTTGGCAAGGTGTTGGAGAGGGAGGGGGGCGGGGGTTAGGGGATAGGGCAGGAGTTGGCCTGACCAGTCTGCATGGGGATTTGGTGGATGGCGTCACAGGTTCGCAAAAGCGTATATCCTTGATGGTTTGGCGAGGTTGTGGTGGGGTTGATTGATAAGGTAGAAGTCGGACTGACCAGTGTGTTTTGCGTGCAAGTTCCACGTCAGCCTGTACCCCTGAGAGTTTTGCGAGGTTGTGGGGAGGAGGGCTATAGGAAAAAAGCCGGACTGACCAGTTTGCGTTGCGCCACAGATTCCGCGCCAGCCTGTACCCCTGCCCCGAGACACCCGCGGAGAGGCGTGAAATGGCCATCGGGGTGATGACGCGCATCGAGGACCTGAACACGGTGCTGTCTCAGACCCAGGACCATCGTCAGCGTGTCCTCGTGGCAGCCGCCAAAAACATCAAAGTCTGGTTCATCAAGGTAGGCTCACCCGCGTCACACATAACACTGTTTCACCTTTTTTTACCATGTCATCCTCATTGCCATATTACCATGTTCGGTGTCACTGTCACCCTCGTTAGCATGTTACCCTCGTTACCTTGTCGCTGTCATTTTCGTTACCATGTCACCCTCGTTACCGTATTACTGTCGCCGTCATTACCGATGTGCCACTGGTTACCCTGTTAGCTACCCTGGGCACCATGCCAGTGTTACCCATGCCGCACTGGTTATTTCCTTACCTTTGTCAGATGATGTTTATTTATTTAATGTTTATTTCTTGTGGCGTCACCAACAAATAAGAGAAAATTGGAAATTGTGTATGTTGTTCGTATTCTGTGTATCATCTGCTTTTCTTGTTCAAAGTTCGATATCTCCAAAAAAAAAAACGGATTCCGGTCAAACGCAAAGTTCACGCTAAAACAATTCTCCCCCCGTGGAACGGAGGGATATAGTTTTGAACTTTTCGGTTCGTCCGTCTGTCTGTCCGTCTGTCACGCTTCAGTCACACGCGCCTACAGGCCACATTATCCCCCGTGGAACGGAGGGATATAGTTTTGAACTTTTCGGTCCGTCCGTCTGTCTGTTCGTTGTCACGCTTCAGTCTCACGCGCCTACAGGCCACATTAATAAATGGATTCCGTCCAAATTTTGTACACGGCTTCTCTGGATCCTTCCGCAGTGCAGTGACCAAGAATTTTCCGGATCGCAAAAAAATTGACAAAATGGCGGACTTTTGAAAATCGGCACTGGACTTGGCGTATATACGGCAATCTCGACCGCCTACAGGCCACATAAATAGATGAATTCGTTTCATATTTTGTACACGGCTTCTCTGGACCCTTCCGCAGTGCAGTGACCAAGAATTTTCCTAATTGGGCAAAAGTTTACAAAATGGCGGACTTCTCTGGACCCTTCTCTGGACCCTTCCGCAGTGCAGTGACCAAGAATTTTCCGGATTGGGCAAAAATTGACAAAATGGCGGACTTCTGAAAATAAGCACTGGACTTAGCCTATATGCGGCAGTCTCACACGCCTACAGGTCACAAAAGTGGATGGATTTGTTTCATATTCTGCACATGGGTTCCCTGGGACCGTCCGCAGTGTAGTGATCAAGAATTTTCCGGATAGGACTTGATAAAATGGCGGATTTTTCAAAATCGGCGCTGTACTTAGCGTACCTACGGCAGTCTCACGCGCCTACTGGTTAATGGATTGATTCGTTTAAATGTTAGACACTACGTGTACCTATCCTTCCACTTTTAAATTTTGCGTTGTCAACACGCAACAGCCTTACACACCATATCCCCCACGGGGGATAGACGTACTCCTCGAGACGTAGTCAAGTTGCTTAAAAGTACCAAAACTAAGTAAATAAACAAATCAATAAAAAATAAATAAATGAAGTATGAATAAGATCGTAAAAAATGGTGATGAACCTGGAGCTCTACTTTTTTTAAAATAAAAATGCTGTTTCATGTGAACTGTGAACTGAACCACCTGAATTTCAGGCTGCAACCTTTGGTTTTCTATTTAAATCTGAGCCTCGTTTATAATACGCGTAATAGGTATATACATTGATGAAATCATGGGTCTTTGGATTGAAGGTGCGCAAGATAAAAGCCATCTACCACACACTGAACATGTTCAACTTGGATGTGACGCAGAAATGTTTGATTGGTGAATGCTGGTGTCCTGTCGCTGATCTGGACAGCATTCAGCTCGCCCTTAGACGTGGAACTGTAAGTGTAGAACACAAATGAAATATTTAAAATAAATAAGTAATTCAATATATTATTCATTTATGTCAGTGTTCTTGTTCCTAACAGTTATGGCGCAAGTGTTTCAGTGTAAATCTCGTAGTGACTGCAGGTGTCAAGTGTTATCTACGCGTAATAAGTATATAGTGTTCATTGATGTACTCCTATCAGTGGTCTTTCGAATTAATTCTGATATCAGTCCTTATATCGATATTTACAGATGTGTTCCTTTTATACGCTCATGTCAGTGTTCATTTCTGGATAGTATATATATATATATATATATATATATATATATATATATATATATATATATATATATATATATATATAATGTACAGTGTGAGTGTGGATATCAGTGTTCATATCAGTTTGAGTGTTCATATCAGTGCCATAATATAAGTGTTCATATGCATTTGCTACAGGAGCGCAGTGGCAGCAGCGTGCCGTCGATCCTGAACCGTATGGCAACCAAACAGAAGCCGCCCACCTACCACCGTATCAACAAGTTCACCGACGTATTCCAGTCCATCGTGGATTCCTACGGAGTGGCCACGTACCGCGAGGTTAATCCGGGTCAGTAGCTCTCGATGGAAAACAAATACATGTATATTTTGGGTTTTTTTAATTATTTGTTTTTTTTTATAATTTTAGTTTCATTTTGAGGTGGGGGGGGGGGGGGAGGGGGGGAGCGGGGGGGGGTTCTATTTGGAATTTGCTGTATATGGCACTTAGACCTGTGGTGTATAATTGTTGCAGGTCCTGGGATATGCTTATCCATAATAGGTGTAGCGAAGTTAGTTATTTCCTGGCATTTTTTAATCTTTTAAATTATTTTGTTGCTAATACTTTTTGATGGGTCGTGATGAAGGGGGGGGGGGAGGTCGGAGAGGGGTGGCAGGTAAAAATGTGCGAGAGGTTTCAACAGCTAAACCCCGTTCCATTACTATACGGTGGGCAAAAATTGTCTAGATTTATAGCTCTGTATGAAATATTTTACACACAATCCGGCCATATTACTAATTTCGTATATCAAATGAGGGGGGGGGGGGGGGGGGGGGGAGGTGGCGGTTATGGGAGTGATTGGTATTTGCTCGTACCCAGGAAGGGTTTTGTTTATTCTCTTTTTTTTCTTTTTGCCGCGCCGTTTACGATTATCAGTTTCCCTTTTGATACTTGATTTACTAGATCTCGGCTGTTTACAATGTCCCTGGACATTCTTGTTTTATTTCTGCAGCGCCGTTTACGATCATCAGTTTCCCGTTCCTGTTCAGCGTGATGTTCGGGGACGCGGGGCACGGATTCATCATGTTCCTCTTCGGGCTCTGGATGGTGTTGAAAGAAAAACAATTCCTCGCCAAAAAGAGTGACAATGAGGTGGGGTAAATGTGATGCTACTTTTTATTTAACCTTGTAAAAAAGTGGACAAGCTTTTCGAAAATGTTAAATTCAGTTTCATCCTCCCCCCAATCCCCAACCCAAGAGCCCCAGGGTTCACGTTGGCGGAGTTTTTGTCCACTTTTTGGGCATTTTTTTTTTACGAAATGACTCACTTTTTCAGAACCCACCGAGTCTTCTGGACCCAATTGAGTCACACTTTCCTTTTTTGGCTCACTTTCCTGAGAACCCAGCGGGAACCCTGAGCCCGTTCACAAACCTCGTGATTTATACGTGTTTGCTGTGACATCAATTTATGCGGATCCGAGCTAACCTCACCGCTCCCTCGCACGCCTCACTGCAATACTGTGTCTGCTAAAAATTGTGAAAAGTATATTTCTTGTAAATGTACTTATTTTATTTTAACAAAAGAAATATTCTTGTTTCTTTTTCAGATTTGGAACATGTTTTTCGGTGGACGATACATAATTCTCCTGATGGGCGCGTTTTCAGTTTATTCTGGTTTTCTCTACAACGACGCGTTTTCAAAATCTTTCAATATCTTTGGCTCCTCGTGGTCGGCGAGTGAGGAAAATTATCCTTTGTAAGTACATGAATTAACGGACAATAATTAGGGTAATTTGAGTTGTCAGTTGGGATACAAGGCAAAAAAACTGAGATAAAAATGGTTGGTGTACTGTTTGTAATTAAAATAATGAGATACATATTTGATATGGTATTTTAAATAAGAATAAATAATAAGGAATTCACGTTGCTGCTTTTGTGCCAGAATAAAGAAGGAAAAAAACGTTTGAACCGTGCGATCTAGCTACTCCTAATTGGTGTTGCAGCCGATCACAGAACCTGAGCAAAAAGGCCATTGATCCATCCAAGCACGCGGAAATCATGCTGACGTCAGTGGCGAAGCACACAGCTTCCGGTCAGGCCGATTATGACGGAAGCCCGTATCCGTACGGCATTGATCCGGTCAGTGTCAATCACAGAAAACGCTTCAGTTTACAATAACAATAACAAAAGACTCTGAATTGAAAAAAATAAAGGAATTGACAATGATTCATGTCATTGTTTACTTAAAGAGCATTCATCCACTGTTATTTTATTATTTTGTTTTTTTATTCTTTGGTTAAGCCTAAGCACATTTCTGTACTTCTCGATAACATTTTCAGTATCAACCAATCAAAGCACGAGTTAAAGTAGGTCAAATCAATAATGTAGGTCAAGTGGGATAAATTTTCCCACTGCATACAGGGAAATTATACTGACTGAAATTCAAACATTGCTACTTCAACGAGAAGAGACAGGCAAATGATTGTCCGCCAGTGTTTTCAGAAAGTTCTCTCAGAGAAAAAGGTGATTACACCTTCCAATGTAATTCCGCTGGTGATCCCGGTTCACCAGATGATAAAAGTGTGATCTGTCTTATTTACTTATTTTTATTTGTCTTTTTTTTTCTTTTTTGTTTTTTTTTTATTTGCACAGATTTGGCAGCTTTCGTTGAACAAACTCACATTCTTGAACTCGTACAAGATGAAGCTGTCAATCATTCTTGGCGTGTCGCAAATGCTGTTTGGTGTCATCCTCAGTTTCTTTAACCACACGTAAGTCACCCATGCTTGTAAAAAAAAAATCGGTGCCCTTGATTTAGTACGTTTATTAGATATTCACCTGCCTTGGTATTCACAAAAGTTAACTGCGCAATTATCTATAGGGCTACCCCAGATGCGAAATCAGGTTGGTCTAGTGGTGTCTGGCAAATATTTTATTTATTTATTTATTTTTTTGACAGACTTATTTTGCTTAATAGGACAGATCGGAGTATGGACAACTCGCCATACTCCCCTATACTAACTCGCCATAAACCAAGTCGCCGTAATTTCCGAAATGTATATGTATAAATGTATAAATGTATAAATGTAAATATATATATATATTGGTTTTTACCGAAAAATGGTGTGTAAAATATTAGAACTAGAGTGTGCATGTATAAGAAAATTGTTTACTACCGAAACTATGACTATGAATAATTGCAATTTCTCCCATTATGCATTGCAATGTAAAAGAGGTTTCAAAAGCCTTTTATGTCCCTATAATGATTAAAAAATTACCAATATCAAAATTGCAATTAATTATTCGTGTGATAATAAGGAGTATTGCATTTTAATAGAAATTTTAAAAAAGCCTTTCATGTCCCTGTAATGATTCAGATATTACCAATCCCGAACTTGCAATTAATTTTCACATTAAGAAAAATGGGTACGTGTTTGAACTTAAAAGTCAAATGTAATCAAATGTAAATTTTAGGTATATTCTTTGTTGAACAGACGATTGGCTTCCTTTTAGAAATATTTAAAATTAGGGTCCGAGTTGGCAGTTAGGGGCCGAATCGTCTTTCGCAAGGGGCCGAATCGTCTCAAGGATTAGGGGCCGAGTTGTAGAAAAGGGACCGAGTTGGCGAAGGGCCGAGATGGCAAATTGCCGAGATGTCTCAACCCCTTTCCAACGAATTGCTTCTCTCTCGGTTTTACTGAATTACTTTATGTATTTCAATTAAAGGAATTGCGATCCATTGTTGCTAAACTTAAAATGGGCAAAACGTAAAATGGTGTGTAAAATTGAAGCAAAAAAAAAAAAGGCATTAAGTTAAACATGCATAAAAACTGAAAACATGAAATTACTGTTAGTTTCATAATGAGGCCATTCACACGAAAAGGTGTGCAAAATGTGAGCAAAAAAAAGTTTGGCGAGTTGGTATAAAAGTATGGCGAGTTGGATTTATGGCGAGATGTCCTGACCCCGGACAAGTCTGCTATTTTACTTTCGGGCATTCTGATTGATAATGGAGCAGTAATAGCATTCAATTAAACTGTACAGTTCACTTTCGTGAATACGACCATTGTAGTTTTGTTTTTTTTCTAACGCACCATATGTGTGTGTTTTTGTTGTGTTTGGAAGACGGGGGTGGGAGGGGGGGAGGGAGGAAGGCCGGAGGGGGGAGTAGGGGTGGTGGAGAAAGCGGTCTGCACGTTAATGATAGATACTCAAGGGGTGACGTCACAATTTAGGTAAAGAGGCGTGCTGGTGAGTTCGAAAAGCCTAACATTCTTCTTTATTGCATCTTCGTGATATTCTTATGTCGTAATTTGTTTTTTTTTTCACTTTCAGATTTTTTAGGCGACCCATCAATCTGTTTTTCGAGTTCATCCCTCAAGTGATTTTCCTGCTGGCTATCTTTGGCTACCTGATTGCTCTCATTTTCTTCAAGTGGATCCATTATAATGAGGCACATAGTTGGGATGCGCCAAGCTTGTTAATACGTGAGTTTCCCGGTGCCCCCCCAACCGCCCCCCCCTCAACCACAGACTCCAGGAATTTCTCCGTACCACGTTTTGACATGTGCCAGCCATTCATCATATTGTACTTTTCACTAAAACAGTGTAGTGCTAGATTGTACCAGGAGCCATTCACATACAAATTGGGAACCAATACGTGGCCGTGAATTTTTAAAACGACCCCTTAACCCCGTAACGAGTGCAAAATTTGAAGTAATAGCACCATTTTGGACCAAAACGCGTAGCGCAGGGCGGAAAGAACCCGATTTATTGTAAAAGCGGATATCATAAAAAATGCCCAACCTACGCGTATTTTTTTAGAAACACGTGGTAACACATATGATACGAAGCGGGTACTTTGTTCAAGGCTCCATCACCCCCACTGCCTTCTCTAAATAGGCTTAGGTATATACAGTATATAGACATTGGCGTATCTGTAGATTTTGTGAGCACGCTACCAAGTTATTAGAAACATGTATGATTTATTCCCCACAGGTAGAACCTGTGGGGAATATATGCGATCAACCGCATGTCGGTTTGTAGGTCGGTCGGTCGGTCTATCATCAAGAGCTTGTTAACACGATAACTTAAAACCTGCTGCAAGGATTTTAATGAAACCTATGTAGCTTCTATGGGAGCAAACACAGATCGGTATTGTAAGTGAGCCAGGTTCGTCCAAGGAAAATGCACCAGCTGGACTTGGAAAATTTCAGCTCTTGATTGACTATTGATGGCCGTGTTTAACTAATGGGGGGCCTGTAGGGAATATGTGGGCTATGCATACTGCTCTAGTTCCGCATTTTGTCACCATTGCGTCGTGACGTCATTGACAGATTTGATCAACATGTTCCTGATGTCCTATTGCGAGCGGAAGGACGACAACACGAGCACGTGTGCCCTAGGCGCGTCCAAGTTCTACACGGGTCAGCAGGTGGTGCAGACGGTTCTCCTCCTCCTCGCTGTCGTCTGTATCCCCTGGATGCTCTTCCCGAAACCGTTCCTTCTCAAGCGCCAGCACGAGGGCAAGCAGGTCAGTGCCAGTCTGTGGGATTGAAGCCCAGTTGATCTTCATCGATGGGCTATTCCCATCACTTTTATCCCTTCGTTATGCGTTTGAGGTTTAAAACATTTTTTTTCAATATGCTACTGCTCCCACGGTTCTGGTCCAGATTTGGCAGAAAGTTATCCACCCAGCTAGTTTGGTGAGTTTGGTCAAAGTTATTGGCCGAAAATGCCCACATTTCACAAAATGCACTAAAAAGCTGCTCTTTCTACAAATGCGGTCCAATCGCTTAAAAGTTTGATTAGATTGTTTCACAGAAATTACTCTACTGAACATGTGTTTTGTTTGACGGTTTGTTCAAAATGTTCATCAAATTTCCAGAAAAGACACAAAATTCTGCCCTTCTGATAACTGGCTTTGAAATTTGACAGAAATGTTCCGTACGAATCGTTTTCCTACATGGCTTACATAATGTGACCCAAAGTGGCAAAATCTTGGGAAAAAAAAAAACAAAACAATACAAACAAAAAAAAAAAAAAACAAAGCAAAAAAAAAAAAAAAAGAGGGTCACACGCTGGGAAGAACAGAGCGTACCCTGGTACTCGTTTCTGATTCTAAGTACAAGATTTCGAGCGGAAAGCGCCTACCAGTGAATTGCATTTCAAGTGAGAAACAAATGGGAATTATCGTCACTGTTCGCCTGACAACATTATTTTTTTTTTCCTAAATTCATTTCTGCAGCGTTTTGAACGGTGTTTTGTTTGGGCGTGTAGAAAAGCCGTTTGAGCGAAGATCACCAGGCCGTAGTCGTGCCGTACACGGATGAGGAAATTGTGCACCATGAAGAGGTGACGTCATCACATTCTGCGGCCCGCAGTGAAGAGGAGGAGGTATATGATTGGCTGAGGAGCGCGCATGTCCCCTTCGCCACATATAACTACGACAACAAATTATGCATGCTAATTAGCATATTCTTCAGTCAAGTCTGATACCGCTGGGAACTCACAAAATATTACTTTTTACGGAAGGGGCTATAGCAGTCGTTGAAAGTATGTCCGTGTGTACGCTTTTAAGTAGAATAATTGTATCTCCTGTTTTATCCCCCGTTAAACGGAGGGATATAGTTATGAGCTGGTCCGTCTTGAGGTCCGTCTATCCGTCCGTCCGTCCGCCTCCACAGAAAGTACTAATTTTTGTCCGGCCGACTTTTCATAGAAGTAATTGTTGTAGGAACCTGAAACCTTGCATGGTAAAAATATATATATTGAAAATGTACAACGTGGCATTATTGTTTAAATCGGCCAAAAATTGACGTCGTGGGTAATTGTTAAAAATGTTGAATTTTTGGCTTGAACTTAACCGTGACGCTATGTTTTGTCAGACCGACATTTCATCTAAGGAATTGTCGTAGGAACGTGAAACCTTGCATCATCTATTGAAGATGTTCAACGTGGCATTGTCGTTAAATTCGATTAAAAATTCACGTCGTAGGAAATTGTTAAAAATGGGGAATTTTTTGCTTGAACTTAGCCGTAAGACGATGTTTTGTCCGACCGACTTCTCATAGAAGGGATTTTAGCAGGAACCAGAAAACTTGCAGCGTGACTTGACCTCATTTTACTTTTACCGTTTCACGGGGGATCCCGCCTTACTGAGGATCTAGTTTAGTCTGAATGTCTTCAGATTTTAGTGTATTGAAACGAACATTAGATTACAAAAATTGGCCGAAATATTTACCAAAAAACAAGATTTCTTTAAAACATATCTCCTCATAGCGTTTTAGTGGAGACACTGCAAAATTATGTGGAAGGTAGTGTGCATAAGTGTCCACCTGGCTATTACTTTTTTGGCGATTCGCGAAAGATTTGCGAAAACATTGCCGAAGTTATCGGCGAAAAACCAAAATTTTTCGTAACATCTCAACAGTCTCCAGGAAAATACTGTCTTACTGTCTTGAAATGATAAGTGAAGGTAGTAGGCGTTATTAACTGTCTGGTTATTTCATTTTTTATGATTGGCAAAATATTCGTAGAAATTTTGGCGAAAAATTAAAAAAAATCAGTAAAATCGTAAATAAGAGGTGGAAAATAGTCTTCCTGTCTTGAAATTTTACGTAACGGTAGCAGACATTATTACCTATCTGGCTATTACTTTCTGATGATCAGCCCAAAAAAAATTGGTGGAAATTTTGGTGAAAATCCAAAAACTTCAGTAAAATCTTAAATGACTGCTAGAAAATAGCTTTGAAATTTTAAGTAAAAGTAGCAGGCATTACTACTTCTTTTTTTGGTGATTGACAAAAAATTTGGTGAAAACATTGGTGAAAAACCAAAAAAATTCGGTAAAGTCTCATACCAGAGAAAAGGCCTTACTATCTTGAAATTTTGGACAGAGATAGTGGTCATGGGTACTTACCTGATTATTGCTGTTCGTTTTTTCGGAATGTTCGTAATTGTATAGGAATTCTGATTAAAGGTGGCATACTTTGGTACCATAACGTTTTTTCGTGATTCTCCTTAAATTGGTGGAAATATTCCCTGAAAACGTATGTCCTCCTAGGATTTAAATGGAAACGTCCCAAATTTGGATGGAAGGTAGTGGTATATATGACCGCTTGGCTGTTTTTTGTTTTTTGTTTTTTTTTTTGGCGATTCGGAAAAAATTGTCCGAAACACGTGGCCATTACTTTTTTGACGAGTCGCCAAAAATTGGCAAATATATTGGCGCTAAGCCATATTTGTATTAAGATCCTGAATGACGCCAGGTACATAGCCTTACTGTCTCAACATTTGTGAGCTGGGGCATTGTCCATGGACGATTTTGCTCGTTTATTTTCAGAGTTTTAATACATATTCTTTGAAGGACCGTCAGTCCGAAACAAGCGTCAAGTATTGCCTAATATTGCCACATCATTTATTTATTTATTTATGTGTTTTTTTTGTTTTTTTTTTTGCATTTGGTTTTTAGATTGGATTTCACCATGACAGGCATCCGAATTGTGACGTCATAGACTAGAGCGAATTTATGAACATGAATTAATTACGGTTTTCAGATTAGATTCACCATGACAGGCATCCGAATTGTCACGTGATAGACCACAGGGAATTTATAAACATAAATGACTGTTTTATAAATGGTTTGCTAACCTTCGCTTATTTCCAGCAAGCCAAAGCGGTATTTACACGAGTATGCTGCAAGTAAGAACCTGTGAATCGCGTGACAGCTTACTTACCTGCGATTGGGAGAGGAGTGGGGGGGGGGGGGGGGGAAAGACGGGAGGGGAGGGGAATGGAGGGGAGAGGAGGGGAGTGGATTCGGCAAGAAGGCAGCAGACATCGCTTTCACTTGTTATTATTCATTATTCACCACGTGACCGTATCCCGTCATATTTGATTGGTGCGCTTGCAGTTGCCGGACATCCTAATGCCGCCCGCCGAGCCGTTGTCCGTACGGAGCGGCGACATAGACGGGCAGGAAGTCACGCAGCATGACAAACCAGAAAGTGCGACGTCAGCGCAGACTGCACAGGAAGAGGTGATGTCAGATATGACGTCACATCGCAGTTATTTTATTGTCTTCTCTTTTTCTTTGTTTAGCGTTTCTTTTAGAGTTGTTGTACAGTGAAAGTTGAGTAATTTTATTTTTGCCGCCCCCCCCCCCACCTTTTCTAACCCAGCCGACTTTGTGGGACTGGGTTAGTCGTATTACTATAGGGGGCTTGAATGTATGTGCGCATGTGCGTATGTTAAACTTTTTCTTTAAAAGGCTACTCCTACAGTTTTCCTCCGTTTTGATATTACGCAGGAATGTTTCCTGGGTGGTCCCCCACCCGGCTATTACTTTTTTTGACGATTGACGAAAAACTGACAAAATGGCGGCACTTTTTGTGCCCGTTTTGACTTATTTTTAAAATGCTACTCCTCCTACAGTTTTACTCCAATCGTTTAGATGTTACGCAGGGATGTTCCCCAGGGGTTCGCCTACCAGGCTATTACTTTTTTTGCGGTTCGCCAAAAACTGCCGAAATGGCGAAACTTTGAAATTTGGCAAAAACTAGAATAAATGGTAGTAAATAAGTGTATTGTGAAACCATTCATTTCTCTCAGTCTTTTTCAATTAGTTATAAAATTTTTATCGAAAGTTTCTTAGGTGCTTCTGCACCTGGATTTTCTTTTTTCGCAATGACAAAAAAATGCCGAAATGGTGGAATTTTATTTAAAAATTTTGTAAAATTGTGTAAATGTCGACCAATACGTGAATCGTCAAAACGCAATCTCTCCACCATTCCTTTTCGGGTAACTTCCACCCGGGAAAACTCGTTTTTCGTGAATTGAAATTTTGAAAAAGTTACGTTCAGAAACAAATTTCATTTTTTGGCCGAACAGTATTCGATTCATTGTTTTTCTCTCTTTCCTTGTTTGGTAACTCGGCTGGGTCATGTCCTTGGACATGCTTGTTTTTCTTCTTTTTTTTTTTTTTTTTTTTGCTTTTTTTTTTTGCTGTTTGTTCCTGTTCTGTATTGAATTCACAAAAACATTTTTGTTATTTTTATTTTGTGTCTTTTCGTGTTGTGTTTTACAACATACCATCTGTTTAGTACCTAAATATAGAAGCGACACTTTAATTTTGCCTCTCGCCGTTTTTGCATGCTGTTTTTAAAGCTGAGTCGTAATTTTAGCCTCGAAACAAATTCGGCCTGAGCCTTAGGTCATCCTGGTCTCACAATGACTCAGCGAGAGTGAAGAACTTAACGCGTCTCAGACATCGGTATAAAACATGTATGACAAAAGTCGCATTCTAAACTTTAAAAAAATGTGTAAATGTAATCGATAAATCGGTGACTGATTTGGCGTCATATTTATCCAGCCGAGTTTGTAATATGGCTCAATTTTCAGGTCAAGTTGTCGTGGCAACTCTATACCTAGATGCTAAATAGATGCCTGAATTGTAAAATTAAAATTGGTGCTCATTTTTGTTTTGAGGTATTTGTGGACAGTTGCACCGAGAAGAGATCACATCTGACAGTGTTTACATTATTGCAGACCGTGCGATGGCTTGTATGATGAGCTCATTTAGGACTCGTAGTTATACTTAAAATGTAAAATAATAACTCAGTTGGTATCAGTCTTGCCCCCCCCCCCCCCCCGTCCGCACCCCCCCCCCCCCCCCCCTCATGTTGTTTTAGTTGTATATGGTGTGTACAGTTACATTAGATCCATTTATTGTTATTTGTGTTTTTTGCTTTATGTATTTTTGTGAGTAAATATCTATAAAACAATCTTTGCGAAATTGGGTCTGTTTGGCTTTAAAATGACATGTGTGTTGAAAACTTTCCAAGGAAATTATTTACAGATCCATTCAATATAAAAACTAAGATTCAAGAAATAGTTTGGTTGTAAAATGAAAAAAAAAAATATTATCATAATAATTATTAATAATAATAACAATAGTAATAATAATAATAATATAAATGTTTGTTTAGTATATCGAGAATTGTAGTAAACATTTTATATAATGATTTATTTATGTGTTTATTTTGATTTCAGTTTAATTTCAGCGAGATCTTTGTGCATCAGTGTATTCACACGATAGAGTACTGCCTGGGGTGTATCTCACACACAGCCAGTTACCTTCGTCTGTGGGCATTGTCCCTCGCTCATGCAGGTATGTGCCGTAGGTGTACTATATGTGTACTGTATGTGTACTGGATCCTGTTTCCTCGATCACGCCAGTACTTATACCAGTGCACCAAAAAAAAAAAAAAAAAAAAAAAAAAAAAAAAAACACGTATCATCCCCCACCCCCACACCCCGACCCCTTAAGCTTTGAATGTACTAGTGCCTGCATAAGACTGGGTTGAATATTGAATTGGAATTCATCCGCTTACCTCCTGTATTCTCACTGCATAAGACTATCGTTTAAATTGTTACCATTTTATATACTGGGTTGCCACGGTAAAAACAAAGTCAGGAAAAATTTCCCAAGAAGTCAGGAAAAAAAAATCAAGAAATTGCAATATCGAAATTTGTCTTTTTTTAATTTTTAATATTTATTTTATTGTATTTATGTCTTCTAATGTGGTTCATTTCACTAGATTTGTACTCCTGTTGATGACTGTGTCAAAATTTTTGAACATTTTAAGTGCCTTTTATCGGTCTGGAAACTTAATCTTCATATATCGCTTTTAATGTTAAGGAAAAAGTAAAAAAAAAAAGCAACAAAAAAAAAAAAAAAAAAAAAAAAAAAACAGGAAAATTCATTTTGAAAATTACATGGCAATTCTGTAATTATATATAGATGTATATGTATTATAAATTATAGTTATTTATTTTATATATGTATATTATTTATGTAGTTGTTTATTTATGTTTATTTTACAGAGCTGTCAGAAGTTCTGTGGAACATGGTATTTAAGATCGGCCTGGGGCTGCCCGGCTACCCTGGCGCCATAGGCATATTCTTCGTCTTCGCGCCCTGGGCGGCCTTGACCGTGGGCGTCCTGCTCGTCATGGAGGGCTTGTCGGCATTCCTGCACACCCTCAGGCTCCATTGGTATTTGCGCCCATTCCGAACTTCCACTTGAATAAATCCTTTATATTTATAGCTTTCGAGTGGACATTCTATCACTCTGTCATTTAATCACTTTGTGGTGTGTAAAATCTATTAAAAAGTATTCAGCTTTCCAGTTTTTTCGTTCAGATGATCCAGTCTAATGTTTATGCGCCGTCATATGTTTGTGTGCATGTGTGTCGGCAAATAGAATCCCTCTACATGTTTTAAGTTCTTTGTGCCCTGTTACATTGCCCCCACCCCTCCCGCCCCCCCCACCCCCACCCGCCGGTTTATTTTTTCATTTTTTTTTTTTTTTTTGCAGTAGCTATGTCGCTTTGGACATGTGGTGCCACGATTATTTTGGTGTCTTGAAATTGTCCTGAACTTTTGTTAAATTCAATTGCAACCACTTTGTGGAATCTTTGAAATCATTCAAAAGCCAAAAGATTCCTTGGTACCCCCTTCTGCTAAGGGGCTATCCATAAAATACGTACGCAAAGATTTGTTAATTTTTGACCCCCTCCTGTACACAGTGCGTACGCAGTGGTCTACACCCCCACCAACCCCCCCCCCCATACGCAGTGCATACGCACCGACCGTGACCCCCCCTGCGCGTCCGTGCTTTATGGAGAGACCCTGAAAAAAATATACATACTTGTAGCTTCCGTCCCCCTCCCCGCCTTCCCCGCCACAAACACCCCCAACAAATATCAGTAATTTATTAACTTGCTGTCATACGATTATCATACTCCTGGATATTTTCTTAATTCTTTGTCATTGATTTGATTACATGTAATTGTAAGATGAATATTTTGTCAAAGTGCAAAAAAAAAAAAACAAAAAAAAAAAAAAAAACAAAAAAAACAAAAAAAAACAAAAACAAAAACAAAAAAAAAACCGCACATTCGTTGTGTTTGTTTTAAAATACTGCACATTATGTAAACATGTGACTGAAAATGTTCTGTTTTTGGTTGTGTTGCAGGGTTGAATTCCAGAGCAAGTTTTATGAGGGAGAGGGATATAAATTCATGCCTTTCTCATTTGCATATATTATTGAAAACGACGTGGATGAAATGACTATGTAGTGACGCCCCGAGATATCGCATGGGAATGACGTCATCATTGAAAATGTGTGTCACGGCATCAGACATCCAACAGTTTTGTGCGAACAACGATTTGGAAAGAAACCGCACCAACATCATCTAAAAGCTGCTTTATTTGAACCAACCAGAAAAAGAGCAAAAAAATATGTCAAGAAATCGAATTCCGACGGTCATTAGTGTTGAATTTTGAATTTGGTGGGTTTTTGCTGTCATTAAAAATCCAGACACATCCAAATTTTCTGCTAGAATTGCACATCTGGTAAAAACATGTAAAAAAAAAACTTAAAATTTATGTATTTATTGGTATCAAAGTTCTTGATACTAATTTTGTAATAATTTTGCCGAGGCAATTAAAAGTGTTTTTTTTTTTTTAAATTTACCTCGACATAATAAAAACGCATTAAATATATAATAATTTCATTGACTTGTGTGATTTGACACAATTTGGATGTAGCTGTATTTTAATGAGTTGACAGTAACCCGGATTTAATTTTTTATATACGCCATCTATTTTTCTTCTTTTTTTTTTGTTTTTTTTTTATTAAAAAAGATGAAATTGTAAAATACATTATGAAAATATCTCCAATCATTATCATAGAGCTGTACTGAACTGCAGAATACGATCAGTCTAAGAAATTGATATAAATATAGAAATATGAAAATTTCGTTCCAGTAAAATAGGCTTTTCAGCAAGTATTATGTTTAGCTTAAAACCTATGGCGAAAAATTGGAGATATTGTCATAAAAATACACACACAAGCGAAAAAGATTGTTGCTGGAATAAATAATGTCTAGGAAAATAGAAATTATGTTGTAAGATTTAAAAAATCTGTGTTTTCTCAAGGTTAGGGGAGAAAGATGAAAGGTCGGGGTAATTTTCTGTCGAAAGTTCGAAAACGAAAAAAAAACTGAGACAAATTTCTCGGATATTTATAATTCTATTTACAAGTCTGTTCGTGCGAAAGTTCAACAAGCCCCCCTCCCCTCGCCAAAAAAAAAAAAAAAACGGAGACAAATTTCTCGGGATATTTATACTTCTATTTACAAGTCTTTTCGTGCGAAAGTTCGACAAGCCCCCCTCCCCTCGCCAAAAAAAAAAAAAACGGAGACAAATTTCTCGGATATTTATACTTCTATTTACAAGCCTGTTCGAAAGTTCGACAAGGCCCCTCCCCCTCCCCTCGCCAAAAAAAAACGGAGACAAATTTCTCGGATATTTATACTTCTATTTACAAGTCTGTTCGAAAGCTCGACAAGCCCCCCCTCCCCTCGCCACAACAAAATTTCTCGGATACATATACATCTATTTATAAGTCTGTTCGAAAACTCGACAAGCCCCCTACCCCTCCCCTCGCCAAAAAAAAAAAAAAAAAAAAAAAAACGGAGACACATTTCTCGGGTACAGATACATCTATTAACAAGTCTGTTCGAAAGCTCGACAAGCCCCCCTCCCCTCGCCACAACAAAATTTCTCGGATACATATACATCTATTTATAAGTCTGTTCGAAAACTCGACAAGCCCCCTACCCCTCCCCTCGCCAAAAAAACAAAAAAAAAACGGAGACACATTTCTCGGGTACAGATACATCTATTTACAAGTCTGTTCGAAAACTCGACAAGCGGCCCCACCCCCCCCCCCCCCCGCCAAAAAAAAAAAAAAAAATCCAGAGACATATTTACAGCGTGCACATACTTCTGTTTTCAAGTCTCCATTTCTGGTTAATCAAAGTGAAAAAGACTACAATATGCAAAAAAAGCTACTAATAAAATAACTTTTCGCACGGGTCATCACTCTGTTTTCAGTTTGCAGTTTTCTTCACTGGGGGGGGGGGGGGGGGTGGTCACAAACCTTGAGAAAACACATTGTCGTGGATAAAATACATTCCGTAAACCCATAATATATATGCGTGCATATAACTGTGTTAGAGAGAAACATTTCTAATCGAAAGGTGAATTTGCGTATCTTTTTTTTAAATACGCGTGAGCTGTTTTTAGAAAAAGGTGTCTAAATTTTAGAGCAGTCTGGTTATAATTCATCATTTTCGATCTAAATTTTGTGATTAATCATGGAAATTTGCTGAAATATGCAAGCATTTGTTGAGCACTTTGGCTTCCATATTGCCAGAATAAAAAAAAAGTTGCACAGAAAATACAAAATTTCAAAACAAACTGTTTTTTTTTACTATAAAACTGAGTGTTGTATGAAAACCCAGTGTGTTGATTATCAACGCCCCCTTCTTCTAACCCCCCCCCCCCACCCCCCACCCCACCCCTCCCTTCCCCTCCCCTCCCCTCCCCCACCTTATTTCACTTGTAAATTGACCTTCCTGTCATACGCCAACCCCCCCCGCCCCCAACACAAGTTGTCTTAAAACAAACAAACAAACAAACAACAAAAAAACACCGTTCAATCCTATTTTGTAAACAATCATGTGAACGGTTTGTGGTGTGTAAACAAACAACACAAATCTGACGATCACAATCACTGGTGTTGCTTAGGGTTGTGTTTTTTTTTTTTGGAGGGGGGGGGGGGTGATCGTTGGAATCGATCCTGGTTTATGTGTACATGGAGAGTTTGTATTCGTCTCCGGACGATACAACAAACAGTTTGTGGGCGGTATACAGAGCCCAATCCGGGTATTTCACGCCTGGCTGCCACTTCACGACGCTCCAGTGTCCGCGCGTGTCCACGGTCTGTAGCCGATCGTTGCCGCAATCCGCGATCAACATCATTCCATTGTCGTCATGGTTACAAAGGAATGGATACTTGAGTTCGCCTGCATTGCCTGATCCGTGTTTGCCGAATGTCTGCAGATTTTCGCCTCTCAGTGTGAGCGTGATAAGCTTGTTATCATGAGCACTACATGCCGTTATCGTGTTGTCGCTGACTGCGAGTGTGACCCAGGCGTGTTGTGAAAATGGTAGCTCCAGCTCGTCGTGTTTCCGCCACGAACCATCATAGCCATACACACGGACTGTCCGTGGTTTATACGTATAGGCATAGAGTCTGTCGTTGTAGAAGGCCACACTGGTGTACACACCACTGTCTATGCGGCTCACGTGTTGCCCGCTGCGTGTTATTTCATTCAACCCTTCACTGCACGCGATCACGAGGTCTCCATGAGGCATCTCTGTGACATCCCAAACCCATCCCCAGTCCTTGTTTGATATGGTGCGCTGAAGTTGTAAATCGTAGTCAAAGATTTGTATGCAGGAGTCATACTGACATGAACACAGTTGTTGTTTAATTACTCGCAGGGCATTGGGATAACTTTTCAAGTCCACTTGTTTTTGTTGATGGAATGTTTTGTTAATCAAGGCAGACAAACATGGGGTATTCCCACCGACGCGAATCCCTCCCGTTCTCAGTTCTAATCTCACCGAATCCGACACATTCAAAGCCCTTCCCTCCAATACTTTGATCTCAGATTGATCTATGATCAAGTGATCACAACGAGTGTTTTTCTCAAGTTTGGCGAGCTCGTCCAAGATGTCACGTCCTTCCATTGCTAGTTGTCCACTCTCTTCTAGCATTTCTTCAAGTTTTTGGCGTTTGATGTTGATGACATTACAGTGTTTGACAAATTCTCTTTTCTTTTTTTCAAGTTCATCGGTTCGTTTGGAAACAAAGTCAATAATCCGGGCGTCAAGGGAGTCGTAATATTCCATTACTTCCTTCATAAATTTCTGTCTAAGGCGATCCGTAATTTCAAGCGCATCGTTTTTCAGTACTTCAAGTCTGCTAATTTCCTCCGTAATTTTCTCGATATTTCGCGATTGCTCTTCAATTTTGCTCTTAATTTTGGAAGAGTCCTTTTCGAAATTGTCCTTTATTTCTTGGCACTTTATGGCTATTGGTGTTACGGTGTGATGCTTTGTGGCTTTGGTTCTCAAGTGAACCTTCTTGCAATCCATACATATCCATTGCTCGCAGTTTTCACAAAAAAATGCCACCGGCTGCTTACAGCATAGTTCACACTGGGCTGCTTCACCTAAAATGAAATATTGTGTTTTTTTCGCGATACAACCCAAAATAAATTTAGAGCAGAGAGGAGCCAGGTCGCCTCCCAGCTGAAAAGGAGCTTGCTCCGGGTGCAGCTGGCTCCTTTCAGTCGTGAAGCTTTGGCAGCTCACTGCATCTTCACGCGAAGTTGATTATTTTACACACCATAATTCGTAGTTTTAAATGCTTACATATAGTGAACGTGGCAAATTATTTATGAGGAAAATCACTTGAAAATCCAGAACAATTGTACAGAATTTTTCTCTTCGTTCTCCCATATTTTTCGATTTGTGAAAAGTAAATACAACCGAACCGCCTCCTGTCACAATTATCTGAAGGCAACAGAAAAAATGAAGTCAATTGGTAGTCCCGAGAAATTCCAGATAACGAGACACAACTGTAAATATGAAAGAAGTGATAAAGTAAACCCCCCCTCCCCCCAAAAAATTCAATCCTAGCAATGGAAGGCGATTGGTGTGTTATTCAGTTATTCATTATTAAGGTGTTTTCGAAAAAAACTTGACAACAGAACAAATTATCAAGACTATTCTTGTTTACCTTCTTCTTCTTCTTCTTCTTCTTCTTCTTCTTCTTCTTCTTCTTCTCCTTCTACTACTACTACTATTCTACTACTACTACTTCTTTCTCTTCCTTTTTTTCTTAAGCCCCTGCTTGGTATGTTGTCAGTTCGTGTCCTTTATCTTCTCTTTCTTCTTCTTATCATTACTGTTGTAAGTTTTTAGCCCCAGTTTCTTACAGAAAAATTGTGACTCCTAGGATTTTAGCCTGAATGTTTGGAAACTTCGGTTGATGGTAGGCGACATAAGCGCCTACCTGGCATTCCTTTTTTGGAAATGTGCCAAAAATTCGCGAAATATTGGCTAAAAACCAATTTTAAAAAAAACCTGCTAGATTTTTTATTGAAACGTTCTAAAAGTTTGGTAGGAGGTAGGGTGCACAAGTGTCCACCTAGCTATTACTTTGTTCGCGATTCGCGAGGGATAGGCGAAAATACTCGCGCAAAGCCAATTTTGTTTTTTTGTTTTTTTGTTTTTTTTTTTTTTTTTGTTTTGTTTTTTTTGTTAAATCTTAGTTCAGATGAAATAGGCGCACTGTTTTGAAATTTTAAGTGAAGGTAGCAAGCGTATTTGCATACCTGGCTGTTATTTTTTTATGATTTAAGGAATTTAAGGAATGCCAGGAAAATAGTCTTACTGTCTTAAGTTTTAAGTAAAGGCAGCAGGCTACCTGGCTATTACTTTTTAGACCAGCCGACTTTGTTACTTTTGATAGTGATCGCACTGGTCCGAAATGCGAACCGCGCTCCGACGAAAGATAAATACACATGCGCACTGCTTCAAAATAAGCACCCAACATCAACGCTAGTTAAATAAACATGCGCACTGGTTCGAAATGCAAACCGCACATTAACGCAAGTTAAATAAACTTGCAGACTTGTCTAAAACAAAACCGTGCATCAATGCAGATTAAATAAATATGCGCACTGGTTCCAAATGCGAACGGGGCATCGACACAGGTAAAGAAAACGTGCTCTTGCCCGAAATGCGAAACGCACATCAACTCGAAATAGATAACATGTGTACTGGTCCGAAATGCCAACCATGTATCAACGCAAGTTAAATAAGCATGCGCACTGGTCTAAACTAAGATGCGCGCATCAATGCAAGTTAAATCAACATGCGCACTGGTTCGAAATGCGAACCGCACATCAACTCAAAGTAAAAAAAAAGTATGCACACTTGTCTAAAATGAGAATCGCACACCAAGGCAAGTTAAATAAACATGCGCATTGGTCTAAAATTAGAGTCGCGCATCGATGCAAGTTAGATACACATGCGCACTGGTTCTTAGTACGGGCGACGCTTCGACACACGTTGAATAAGTATGCGCACTCGTCCAAAATGAGCACCCAATATCAACTCTAGTTTGAAGTGCGAACGCAGGTTAAGAAAAAGTGCCCTTGTCCGAAATGCCAAACGCACATCAACACTAGTTAAATAAACATGCGCACTTGCTCGAAACGTAAACCGCACATCGACACAAGTTAAGTAAACGTGCGCATTGGTCCGACAACTGTACCGAGAATCAAGGCAAGTTAAAAAAATATGCGCTCTGGTTCCAAATGCCAACCCCGTATCGACGCAAGTTAAATAAACATGGACACTGGTCTAAAATAAAACCGCGCATCAATGCAGATAAGTTAACATGCGCAGTGGTCCGAAACGTGAACCACGGAAAAACACAAGCTGAACAAATATGCGCACGGTTGAAATAATTGTTTATGTTTGACCAACAGTACACAGATGTTGATACGATTTCGATACCTTGTTTGTATCTCTGGTAGACTATCCATCTCGGAAGCAAATCTTTGTATGTATTTATAGGTCTATGTTCGGGTCCGTTGCTAAATTAATTGTCTAGCTAGCTCTTTACCATCTCGTCTTTTAAGCCCAATTTCAGTTAAATTCCCTTGCTTATGCATGCTGAAATAGGTCGTAAGCCGGTACGTAAGCCGGAACTTTGTCCTTAGGCATACTTGCGCTCTTCCAAATTGTTAATGGGAATGCCCTCAAAATGTTGCATAGCTCTTCACTAGCCTGCAATCGTTTGAAGAGTGACGTTTATAGTGATCCACAGAAAATGGGCCAAATGGAGATGGAGATTCAACGACTTTGATCGGATTGTCTTCAAATTGTTGACAAATGTTCAAAAGTTACTTTTCTGGCGATCCGCCGAAAATTGGCTAAATGAGCTAAATGTTTAATAGTCCATTTTCAAAACGCTTCTTGTTCAACAATTTGACCGTATTCCTTTATCAATTTGTACGAATTTTCATCATCCGGCTTAACAATATAACACTTTTTGCGACCATGCAAGACCATAGATAGGTGATTTACTAGGTCTCGGCTGGTCACAATGTCTCCGGACATTTTAATTTCGGTGACTGGCTAAAAACTTTGGCGAAATGTTTGGCAAAAAAACTCACGGAAAATAGTCTTGCTGTATTAAAATTTTAAGTAACGGTAGCAGGCAATATTTCCTTACTGGCTGTTAAGATTTTTTGTGATTGGCCAGAAAAATTGCAAAAATTTAGGCGGAAAACCAAAAACATTTCAGTAAATTTTTCACGAACTCCAGGAAAATAGCCACTTCGCCTTGTAATTTTAAGCAACTGTAGGATACACATTGCTACCTAATTGGTAATTAATATTCCCTCAAAATTTTTGCGGTTTGCCTAAAATGTAGTTATATAATTACATTGTTGGCAATACGCCAAAATTTTGCGGGAATATTACTCAAAAACCAATTTTTCTTAAAAAACGTCTCTACTAGGGTTTTGATGGAAACATTCTATAATTACGTTGGAAGGCGGGTTGAATATTGCGCATTTTTTGGTAAACTGCTTTTTGAGACCAGCCGACAGTAGACGGGTGTCCGTCGTCTGTCGTATGCAAGTATATAAACTTTTATTTAAAATGCTTCTTCAGTTTTTGTGCGATGTTTTTCAAAATTTGTACGATTCGCCAAAAATTTGCCAAAGGGAGGGGGGCATTTAAACTTTTTGGTTACCGGTTTTTAAATGCTTTCCACAATTTTGAACCTATTTTCTTTAAATTTTACACAAATGTTCTTTAGGTAGGTCTCTCTTGTGAAGTTACTTATGTTGGCGATCAGCCAAAAAATGGCCAAATATGGGTCATATTTTAATTTATTTGTGGTAATTTTCAAAATGCTTCTTCTTCCACAATGTTTTATATTTAGTCCCCTCTTAAAAATTACTTTTCTTGGCGATATGCCAAAACCTGACCAAGTGGGGGGTGGGGCATTTTTTTATTTATTGGATTCCAAATTTAAAATTGCTCCCTCTCCACAATTTGTATCGGATTCCTTTCTAATTTTATACTGTTGTTCTCAAGGTAGATCTCTTTTTTAGAAGTTACTTTTTGTCGATCCAACACAAAATGGTTAAATGGGAGGCATTTTTTAAATTTACTTGTGACCAATTTCAAAATACTTCACCTCAAACAATTTCAGTCCTATTCCATTCCAACTTTGTGCGATTCTCTGGCTTTTCTTGCTTTTTTTGGCGATCCATCAGAAATTGGCCAAATTGGGGGCATTTATAATTTTGTGGCTGCTAATTTTCAAAATGCTCCTACATTTATGATTTGATTCCTTTCACATTTTGATCGGATAATTTTCTAGGTAAGCCTCTCTAGACAATTTACTCCTTTTGGTGATCCGGCAAAAATCGGCGAAATGGGGACATCTTTGGTGATCCGCCAAAAATTGGCTAAATAGGGGAGGGGGCATTTTTTTATTTTTTGGTATCTAGTTTTCAAAATGATTCTCCCACAATTTTGATCGGATTCCTTTCCAATTTCGATCATTTGTTCTTTAGGCAGGCCTCTCTTGAAAAGATAATTTTATTGGCTTTCCGCCGAAAATTGACTAGATAGGGGGATTTTGAAAAATGTTTTGCTGCCAATTTTCGAAATGTTTCTTGTCAAACAATTTTGATCAGATTAGCTTCTAACGTACGTTCTTAACATAGGTCTCCTGTGAAAATTAACTTTTTCGACGATCCACTAAAAATGGCCAAATGGGGGCATTTATAATTTTTTGCTTGCCAATTTTCAAAATGCTTCTATTCACACAATTGTGATTTGATTTTCATTAAATTTTGTACTAATGTTCTTTAGGTAGGCTTCGCTGGTAGATTTTACTTTTTTTTTGGCGATTCGCCAAAATTGACTAACTGGAGAATTTTTAATTTTCGGGTGTCTAATTTTCAAAATGCTTCTTCTCCAACATTTTTATTGGATTCCTTTCCAATTTTGCACAATTGTTCTCTAGGCAGACTTCTCCTGGTCGTTCCTGCTTCTTGAAATAATTGTGTATGTCCGACACTACATGTCAACAGTACACGTGTGTGGATACAATTTCGATACGTTGTACGAAAGGTATCTGTGCTAGACTACCCAGTCCACCAGAGATACACAAGATCTGTTTTCCCAATTTTCTGGGAAACATATCTTTGTATGTATTTATCGGTCTATGTTCGGGTCCGTTGCTAAATTAATCCCAGTTTTGGGGGAAATTCCCTTGTTCATGCACGCTGCAATTGGTCTTATCGCTTTTCGTAAGCTGTGGCTTTGTCCTTGGACAAACTTGTACAATGTGACTACCACTTTTGGCAACCATACAAGCTTATTCATTGATTCACAAGATCATATTTTAATATCAAGAATTCATTTTTGCAATCTAATTATATTTTTTATATCTCTAAATGTATTCTTGGTCTGCAAAAATAGCAAAAATGAAATATTTGATAGCAAAATATCAATTTTGAGCTCAATATTTTATTTATTTTCCCGTTATTGACACCAAGAATTGAGTTCAGATGCCATAACTTCAGAATGAGACCTTTTAAATTTCGAAATCTGCAAGTAATTTTTTAATGTCAAAAATTATTTTTTGATATCAAACTATTAGTCTATTTTTCATATAAAAATTTAGAAGCACACTCTGTGAATAAAATAATGACTAGTCTTTGTGTGCAAAATCTGTACAAAAAAGGAGCAATTCATGATATATAAAATTGTGTTGTTGTTATTGATATCAATAATTTATGTTTGCATCTCCAAAAGCTAATTGACGATTCGTTAAATTTGATAGAAATGTGTGTCTTCTTTAAGATTTTGTAAGTTTGTAGAATTGCATTTTTGATCTCCAAATGAAGTTTTGTCATCTAATTGTACATTTAATTATCGATAGCAAAATATGAATTAATGAGATCTACAATGATTTATCGATATTTTTATCTTTATTTATATTTTGATATCGAAAATGAGCATTAAATGTTAAAACGGCATTCTTCAAATCTTCCAACATTTCTGGTCCGATTGTTTTTAAATTTGGTAAGAATGTTCCCCGGATAGTCATAAAGTTTTCTTTTCTTTGGCGATCTGGCCAAATTGGGCAACATATTGACTAATTTGGGGGAAACATAAAAAATGCTACTTTTGCTATAAATCAAGCCCGATTGCTTTTAAAGTTACTTTTTTATTGCCTTTGTCGGTTTCATAGGCAATATTTACAGTTCTTCCGCACATGGAAGCAGTGATTTGCGTCATTTTCCGTGAAGCAAGAAGCTGTGAGTTCAAACCCCAGTCAGGAATAAATGTATTTTTGTGTATGTGTTGCTTGCCTTCTCTGTCTTTAGTGTTATTTAAGGTAATGATAACACTTAAGTATCAATGAAACTGTGGTAATTTTTGTTATCGGTTCTGCAAAAGTTAGCCAAATAAACGGATAGCTTTAAGAGAAACACAAAAGAAGCTGTTCGTCCAACAAATCCTGCCCGATTACTTTTCATAGTAGAGTTGCCCGTGGGGTCTTCTATCAAATCGGAATTTTGCCAAAATTTGTCGCTTTCTCATTTTCCCTCTGTAATGTCTTTGCTTTTACGACTGATCACAATGTCCACGGACATTCTTGTTCTTTTCTTCTTCTTCTTCTTCTTCTTCTTCTTCTTCTTCTTCTTCTTCTTCTTCTTCTTCTTCTTCTTCTTCTACTACTTCTTTTTCTTCTTCTCCGAAGTTCCTATTTGCTTCTGTTTTTTCTTATTTTCTCTTCGTTTCTTCGGTGTTGTTCTCCTCTTTTCCTTTCAATTATTAATTAATTTCTTTCTTGGCGTTCTTTTTAGTTTTTCAACTACCAAGAGACGAGTTTAGTTTCATTGTTAATCTGTACTATTATTTTGGTATTACAGCCAGTGCTATTTTTATTTTATACTTTTATCTGCCAACCAGCTGTTTGATGTTTAAACTAAAAGTATTCATATGACCAATGTTATGTCATCAGAATAACAATGAATCTGGCGTAATTAAATTGCTCAAACGTGTTCTATACGACACTAACAGAAATATCCTAGTCTGACACGAATACAAAAAGTTTTATAGTTAATAAAAAGAGAAAAAAATAAGCGCAAATAAATGAAATTTCAATAGGTGGTATATATATAAAGGCTTAGGAGCATTGTCACACCTTTTTAAGAGGACCCAGTTCCGTTTAAATTGTGAAAAAAAGATCACGTAAAAATGTCGTAAATCTTAAAATTTGGTTAGTAAGCTATTGAGCGCTTAAAACTTAGAATTTTGTAATGTTCGATGAAGATGATATCTGATAAGTTCTTCATTTTGGGTTACTGGAGATTTAGAAATCCGTCCATGCCGCACCCACTCCTTCGCTCATACCATCTTATTCGACGGTTTATCGCAGAATCGCAGAGTCGTTTTAGTAGACATGTTTTTTATCGAATTGTTAAAATGCACCATAATCACATAAATATCAGGCTACTACAAACCCAGCACTACGTAAATAATTGTAGCTCTGTGTCTTAACCATATGAAGTCGATGCTATATTGAACACAAAATAAACGAAATTTGCTGCCCAGAGCAAAGTAAGCCTAAGCTGCCAAAATCGCTAATAATAAATTAAAGCGTCCAACCAATCTCCAACAATGCCAAGTGTTTTGGGGAAAATAGCAGTTCAGTTGTTTTACTTTTTTGTAAACTAGACATTGTCCTTCGACAGTCTTGTTCTCAAAGCACTTGGTTTCAGTAATTGGGCGGTTTTCTGAGGATTAAAATGTCAATTGTTGTCAAAAGTTACCTTCCATTATACTAAGTTTCCTCTCACGAAAAATATGATTCGCTTAAATCATTTAAAAAAAGAAAAATAAACCAAACATGTAAAGCTTAATGTCACGTGAAATTCTTCCAGGAAACAGCCATATAAAGAGGAAGACATATTTCATAAAGGTATCTCCAAATGTCCACTTTTCGGACAATCAGTTTTCCGAAGCAATATTAACTTTCGGAATACTGGGATTTCGAACGATTTCTTCTTACACATTAGGATTTCTTGCCTTTAGAATTGTTGCATTTCTTATGTTATTAATGAGTCTTCGAGAGTACCGAATTTTAAAAATACTGAACCATCGAAATTTGCATGTCCGACAAATTGTTTTTTTCCCTGGGGGAATGTCCTTTAAATCTGCTGAACTAATAAACATTCAGAGTACATAGATATTGTATATAAATGATCCTTCTAACTTTTTTACCCTTCGGAAAAATCAGTTTTGTTCACAAGCAGGTTTTTTATTTAAAACTATAATTTACCTGTTTTTGTGGATCTCTTCTCCTTTGTTTTCTCCTCCAGGGCTTCGAGAAATTTAGCCAGTCGGAAATCTGGCCGTACTTTGTTCGAACTATGCGTCTCATTGCACATGGGACACTTGATACGTGAATTTTTCGTCATCCTTCCGACACAGTTCGCACATAAGGTATGATCACAAGGTAAAACCTTCGGGTCTTTAAAATCCGTCATACAGACCGGACATTCAGTTATTTCTGTCAATGCTGTAGCCATATTACTAATTTACAATACTCCTTTTCGTGAATAATTTTCTAAATACAACTATGCTACGTTAAGAAAACATGGCGGATCGTTTATATACATTGACTCCTTGGAAACCTTGAATTCATTGATCGTGTACCTTAAACAGAGACGTACATAAGCAGCCATAGTTGGCCGATCATTTTGAAAGAGCGATTAGATGAACAAAGTCTTAAGCCCACGTCAAGTACAAACCAATATCATAACGCTATATATGTAGTCACACGATATTGATATTCTCAAGCGTTTTACTGCTTTGGTTGTTCTACTATATCAATGCATATATTTTAATCATGTGTTCCGTGAATGCACACTTATTTTATAGTCCTTATTATGTTTCAAGTCCCTTGTTCACTTGATGCCGTTGGGTTAGTCCTGTAAATGTCCTTTTAGTTCTGATATTATTATAAATTATTATACAAATTATGCAAACGTACTGAAACATTTGTCATAACTTTTAACCAAACAGAAGTTTTGAACAGTGCAATTTCAATTGACAAAAACTTGAAATTTACAGACCAAACAGACGACTTTCATTTTAAATATTTGAAGGGTGGCAATACCTAGTGAGTACTCTTTTCAATTTTGACGTAGCCTCTGCCCTTCCCCCTCCCCCACATACCCTAGTACATGATATCAAGCTAAGGCGAATCTCTCAAATCCTGTGGCAAAAAATGCTCTGCTAGGCAAGCCGCCTTCGCCTCATCCCGAATAATATTATATCAGTGGTCTCACGGCGGCATACACGACTTTCATACTGTTGACCAGGAGTACGTAATAAATAACTTCAGTGACTTCAGTTTCTTTTAGAATATTTTCCATTTTAGCTCATAACTAGTCTTGTCTTTCAGTTCCGACAATCGACTTTATCGCCGGCTATTTATGTTTATTTTAAAATATACCATTTTTACACTAACCATCTGATTTAATTTGTTCTCAGTTTTAAGCCTTTTCGTATTTGGGAGATTAATGAGTAGCCTGGATGAATTTGGGGCTTGACATAATTTCTCTTAATGGTGGAAGAGACAATCAAAATTATTGATTTCATATTTTTATCTGTTTTATAACTTAACTCGATATTTATATTCAAATATTACGTCAAACAGTACAATGCCATTCCATTTTCGTTGAGGGTTTTTTTTCAAGAAAGTCAGAGAAAAAGTCCCATGCGAGTTTACTCTATTCACATACCATTAACGGTACTGCCATTTCTTTCGTCTGGTTCAATTTTGGCACCTGTGTGGAACGCAGTCAGCAGAATTTAGTGGGTTGGGTTGTGGGATCGATTTATTTACCTTTTCCACGCACTCTCTTGTTGTCCTGGACAAACTGATCCCGTATAAGACACTGAATATACATAGGAAAAAATAAAATAAAGCTAAGCTTTTGGCGTGATGGTGGTTAACGTTGAATAGAATATTTTTCACAGTTAATCAAACAACAATAGCAAAGCAGTCGAACTGTGCATTTGAATCGCAGAGCGCTCAAAGCACTCAGCCTGATATTTGCTTATGTGCCTTGGTCGATGTGGCATTTCAAAACACACATAGGTACTTGAAACACTCTTGTGACACCAGTAAATTTAATACAAGGTTATTATTTAATATGAATAGTTATATATTATGTTATCATTCAGGACAAATTGATGATATAGTCCACACATTGTCAGATTAAGAGAACGAAACGGTGTCAGTTTTAACCCTTACATGTGAATATTTTTCTCTCTCTTTTCTTTACGAGTAAAGTGCCAATGTTCTTTAAACCAATTAGTTATTTCTTTCAGTAGTCCACGGATATCAGAAGGTTTCTATAGACCTAGCCTGCAGCTTAGTTTAATATTTAATGTTTGCCATGTGTCTTTTTCACACTCTACTATTGCGTGTAAAGGCATCTTAGAATAAAATAATGAAGGTGTGATAGTGAGATCAAATGCGACAAAGAATTTCAGTCTATTATATCCGAATTAGCTAAATCGATAGTATTACTTGTGCTAAAGTAAAAGGCAATCCTGAGTTAGATCGTTTTTAATTCTGTTATTCAACTGAAAATACTGTAGAAAATATTTCCCTAAAATGATCTGATATAAGATATGGTTCAACTAAAGCACATTGACGACAGCTACCTATATGGAGAGAGTTGTTGTTATCAATCGCTAGAATGAACGAGTTGCTGCATTATATGCTTTTCTTCAGAATATACCTTAATACAAATGTAAGCTACAGATTGAAACTACACATTATTTTTCAGCAACACAGAGTACTTGTGTGACGATGCATAAATGTCTTTAAGTTGCGGCTGCGATACAGCTTTTTCCACATATTGGCTTTGCAGTGTGTAGCATAGCATCAAAATATCTCGGTTAGTACCTTCAAAAAATGAAAAAAAAATCAATTTGTATAGAAACATATCATGTTGGAAATACATCTGAAATCAGTATTAATATTTTCTCATGTAAATGTAACAAAACGAAAGGCTGCTTACTCATTAGATTGTAATATAATAACTTAGAAGTCAGTTTATTGAATATAAAAATACAAATTGTATTGTAAATTTGCAATTCAAGGACGTATGTTTTCAAAACAAGATTGAAGTTTTAGATAATTTTACGGACATGAAAGTAAAAGTTTATAGATGGAAATAAATTATATTTAAAGAAGAGGCTTTCCCTTCCTATTTAGATCCTTTAGAAACTGTTTAGACGTTTTCGTCAGTGATTGTCTATTCGTATGAATACTGTTTTTGTCTGGCCTGATGTATTTTTGCATGTCAAAATAGAATTTGATTTCCACATAAATGTTTCTTATCATGAGGTTTAGAATTCTAACTCCATGCTTCTAATTTCAAGGGCTGACAAGAAATATTTTCTATGTTGAGGGACGGGGTTTCTGCGTGCGCTCTTAGCACATTGAGAGAGTAGAGTAGATTAGACAGAGAGAGAGAGAGAGAGAGAGAGAGAAACAGAGAGAGAGAGAGAGAGAGAGAAAGAAAGAGAGAGAGAGAGAGAGAGAGAGAGAGAGAGAGAGAGAGAGAGAGAATGCTTAATTTATGGACCAGGCTTGAACTACTCAGCTAGTGCCAACTGTTTTTCTAGGTGCTGTCTTAGCTTATAGTTTCAAGGTTTTATCGCGATATAAAGTTTAGATGAGCGAGCCATTGTAAGGTCTCTTCGGAAAATCCCTATTCTTTTGACAGTATTTCAAGCACGATTTGAAGTGTTGCTCTCAAACTTGTCTTCCTGGGTGTAAACAATGGCGATCGTAGAAGTATTTTGGAATTTGAGTAAGAAGATCCTGTTTCTACTTTAATTTCTTGTTTTTATATAAATATATTTATAAAAATATAAAATAATTTTCTTTTCGTATTTATTTAAAAAATATTTTGCCATTTGAATGTTTGAAATCGCTCTGTGGTCCTAAATATGTCACAACTAGCCTTTAGAAATGGCTTTTGAATCTTAAAGATGAAATATGATATATTATAAATAAATTATAAAATATTCGGTCAGAAACAATGTGCAGTTTTTGTTGTCAGTGTTTAATTTTAGTGAGGAAGAGGCACGATATGTAATTTAGAAAATAAAACCGGCTTATTCAATTGTCACTTCACTCTGAGGCATTTTACTGTGTGCACTGGCGTAAACATAACCCAGGGGGGAGATATGGATTTCGGCGGGATCGATAAAAAAGTCCTTTCATATTTCAGCAACAATTGCATGATTTATCAGCAGTAAACGACCTCAGGAAGATGTCTCTAATCATGTATTTTACATTGAAATTAAACAATAAGTTGTTTGGTTCCATCTGCTTACATTTGCGTATTGGGTGTTATCAGAGGGTGCTTTGTTCTTGTAACGTAATAGGCTGAATGTCATTATGATCAGGCGACGACAAACCAGAGTATGATCGAACAGATCATCGGGCCACTCGGCGAGGATGGCTTTAGGCAAGGCAGTCGGGGGCTTAGACTTGGGTAACTTGAGCAGGAGGGGACAGCGGTTCGGCGGGGATATGGGTACAGTGTGGGTTCGAGACGTATAACTGCAGCAGTGGTTTTTGATTGAGAAGGAATTTTTTCTGCGATAAACGCTGTCGGATTCAGGTAAGACACCATATATGCATAGGAGGTATATTGTGTAAGGGTATAGAAGGCTATTATTTGTGAGGTGAATGCTATGGATTGAGTTAAGGCTGTAGCTACTGAAATTTGGTGGTATGGTTTACGAGAGGTTGCGGAGACGGGGGTGGAGATTGTGTAGAGAATTCTGATGAAATCGGAAAAATAATCTTAAGTGCTTTGGACTTGAATCACGGTGAAACAGATTGAGCAAGACCCTGCAAGTTTACAGTTGCATTTGAAGTATACTTTGGTTGTTTTTTCGATATTATTGAAGTCGGAGGCTTCACCTCAAAAATATACCTGGCACAACGTTTGGCATGGCGTCATAAGCGTTGAAATTTCTAAATACAAATAAGCACTTGTGGGGAGTACGTGTTTTATCTGTTGGAAGTAAATTGTGCACTGACTTCACATGAAGTATATATTCACGTAAATGTGTGTGTTTGAAGCCTGGGGGTGGGGGGAATCTCATGGTGTGTCTGACGTTAACACCAATCCTAGTTTCTCGCTACCTCAAGCAGTTTCTCCTTTGCTCAAAATACGTTACAAAACAAATTCAGAGTGACGTTTATGCCAAGGGTAACTGCAATGAGACAACTTCTGTTCTTCCACCGAGAGTCAATCGTGCAAACTCGTAAAACTCATCAATCCATTCGTACCTTCGGATCTTTCCGATGGAGAAACAAAACGTCATAATTCCATATCTCTATCAACATACACACTTTACAATTCATCAAACTTTATTTGAGTTCGCTAAAATATTTTACATATTTGTCTGCCTATTTTGATATGTTTCGAGCAAAAACCGAGGCTTTTAATTTATCACATGTTTCCCTATCATTTTTTATGTTTAGTGTAATGTTACAATCGAAATGAGAAATTCATTTCGGTAAATGGAGTGCGATTAACAGATAGCGATAAATGGACGGATAAACGGACCAAATTTAAGCATAAAGTCCTCTCCAAAGGCAACTGAATATTGAAGTGATGCCAGTTATAACCTTGCCACCGAAAACTGCAAAGAAAAGCCGTAAGAAAAGTATTTTATTTTTATCAATGGTGTTGCAATAAATACGAAATGTACAACTAACAATAGTGAAGCAAGCTATCACACGAATAAACCTAGATATACAAATAATGTTTTATGATGTTATCTTTTTTCAAAATACCGAAGTTGTTTTTAAAAATATTTTGCTACAATGGATAAATTTAAGCTTATTTTATTTCTCTGTTGTTGTTTTCCCCATATCAAAATAACAGAATATATTTCAAAAAATTTAAAAAAAAACAGAAAAAAAGATAAACACTATAAGAAGAAATAACAAAGCAAAACGAGCAAAGAAAAAAGAAAATGCCAGCAGACATGAGAAACATTGAAAAATAGTGAGATACAAGACAGTTTTGGAAAGACAAAAATAGTTACTCGGATGGGCACAGAAAGCTAAACAATCATTTCTTTCGTCAATAAATGTCAAGCCACGCATTAACAGTAGATCTTATTCTCTTCTTTGAAATACCAACAATTTGGACAAACACATTAATTATGTTCAGTTATGCGCAATAACTTGCGTTATTGTTGTCACATATACAGTAAAAATTAATCCATCGATCTTGTTTGCACAACAGTTCCTGTCATTCTTGCCTATTATTTTTGAATCTGTGTCTGAGCTTATGCCTTTTATATAATCGCCGTTTTTGCAAGACAGTAAAAGTCCTCCTTTCCTTAGCAACATTTCACATAATTTCCTTCAAATTTTACAATTTTTTTCTCAAAAACGAAAATCCCAAAGTTCCAGTTTCTCAGGAATATCGTACCTAAATACATTGCGAACATTAAACACTGAGGTACTAATACATGAATCACATATCTGATCACAGATTAATAAAAAACCATAAATCAATATTATCCAGATCATTCCAGTACTATTTTTAAGCAAGATACACTTATGGAACAACCCTTATTACCAAAAATTAGTCAATACAGATTCGAGCATACCAAAACTCTGAAAACAATCAGGTAGCATACTTAAGATCCGGATTAAAATGTGAGATTTATCCCAAGCTCTCAGGAATTTAAGTACTCAGGGTGTGGCCACCAGGCTATGAAATTAAAAGAAGCTGTTGATATCATTATTACTCTCAAATAGTCCCTTTTAATGAAAGAAGCCGTTCCAGCACTTTTTGTGGAAAATACGGTGTACTGAACGAAAATGACCACGGCGGTCCGTGTGGGTCGCTCTAGCCGCAAAATTACCCGTCTTTCGACTCGCCTTTTCTGGAAAGATAACACATGTGATAGAAAGTGACCACTTTCCCGATTTCAGATATTAATGACTACAGCATGCAAAGTCCAGCTTATTCTATCAGCTGCGAGATCTACTCTCAGGAAATATTGACTAACAAATTTTGCTTCTGAGAAATTGAGGCATATAATTAGCCACAATCCAAACAGGACTTGAACAAACACATGACCCAGAGCGTTTTATTCACCCGCCAGTGGCTGATTCTCATGCTATCGCAGCCTCGTGATGGATCATCGAAATACCGCAATCACGTAACTTTCGTCCAGTCATAGCTGTTCCAATGCTGTATCAGCGACCAATACAATTATTATGAATTTGCCATAACACCTCTCAGCGTACACTCCAAAGTTTATCGCCCGTTCTACGTCATCAGCAGTACCGAGTTTGCAGTGCCCGAATTCATATTGATTGACTTCGACCTTCACACTATATCACATCAATTTTGGGCCTTCTTTCAAACTTTCAAAACGATGTGTTATTTGGTGCTCAACAGGTTTGATTTAATTGCATATTTACCCGCCTAGATTTCCACACACAAAATTGGTAGTGAGTTTGGGGGAGAGGATGGCGCTGCTTTACTTTTTGAATTTGATTCGCATTGTCCACAACAGGAAGTTGTCTGTGTTGACACTCAAGCGTGTGACGTCATCTGCCTACGTGCTGGAGGTACTCAATAGCTCACGAAAACACAAACGCTGATCGTCTGCAGAGAGAACAAGAATAAATAAATAAATCACCATCGTCATCGTAATGATCATCATCAGCTGCAGTCAACGGAAACGAGACCGCGCCATGTGCCTCGGTCAGGCAAATCCACGCTAATCACGTGCTCGCCCTGTAACGCAGGTGAAATAACAAGTTTTTCAACGACAAAGTCCCAGCTTACGAAAAGTAATAAAACCAATTCCAGCGTGCATGAGCGAGGGAATTTGCCTGAAAAATTGGGCTTCAAAAGATGAGACGGCAAAGAGTGCCTATGTTTATTTAATTTGCGTTGGTGCGCGGTTTGCATTTTGGACCAGTGTGTATGTTTATTTAACTTGCGTTGATGCGCAGTTCGAATTTCGTATCATTACGCATGTTTTTTTTAACTTGCGTTAATGCGCGGTTCGAATTTCGGACCAGTGCGCATGTTTATATAACTTGCGTTGATGCGCGGTGCTTATTTTAGTCCAGTGCAAATGTTTATTTAACTTACGTTGGCGCGTGGTTCGCATTTCAAACCACTACGTATGTTTATTTAACGTGCGTCGATGGGCGGTTCTTATTTCAGGCCAATGCGCATATTTCTTTAACTTGAGTTGATGCGCAGTTCTTATTTTGAATAGTGCGCATGTTATCTAAGTTATGTTAATGGGCAGTTCGCATTTCGAAATAGTGCGCATGTTTATTTAACTTCCGTTGATGCAAGGTGCTTATTTTGGTCCAGTGTGCTTGCTTACTTAGCTTGTGTTGCTGTGCGGTTCGCATTTCGAACCTGCGCGCATGTTTTTTAACTTGTGTTGATGCGTGGTTCGCATTTTGGACCATTGCGCATATTTATTTAACTTGTGTTGATGATCGGTGCTTATTTTGGACCGGTGCAAACGTTTATTTAACTTACGCTTATGTGCGGTTCGCAATTCGGACCAGTGTGCATGTTTATTTAATTTGCGTTGATACCCGGTTCGCATTTCGGACCAGTATACCTGTTTCTTTGGGTTGCGTTGATGCGCAGTTCGCATTTTGGGACAAGTGAGCCGGTTCATTTAACTTGCGTTGACGCGCGAATTGCGTTTCGGACCAGAACGCATGTTTATTTAAGTCCCATCGATGCCCGACTCTTATGTCTATTCAACTTGCGTCGATTCATAGTTCTTTCTTCGGACTACTGCGCATGTTTATTTAGCTTGCGTTGATGCGCGGTTCTCATTTCAGACCACTGCGCATGTCTATTCAACTTGCGTCGATGCATGGTTCTATTTTTTGGACAAGGGCGCATGTTTGTTTAACTTGCGTCGATGTCCAGTGCTTATTTTAGACCGGATCGCATGTTTATTTAACTTCCGTCGATGCGCTGTTCGCATTTCAGGCCATTGCCCGTGTTTATTAAACTTGTGTTGATGCGTGGTTCTCATTTCAGACCAGTGCACATATTTATTTAACTTGCGTTGATGCGCGGTTCGCATTTCGGACCACTGCGCATGTTTATTTAATTTGCCGCGATGTGCGGTTCGCATTTCGGACCAGTGCGCATGTTTCTTTAGGCTGCGTTGATGCTCGGTTGGCATATCAGACCACTGCGCATGTCTATTCAACTTACGTCGAAGCGTAGTTCTTTTTTTCGGACCAGTGCGCTTGTTTATTTAACTTGCGTTGATGCGCAGTGCTTATTTTGGACCAGTTCGCATCTTTATTTATCTTCCGTCGATGCGCAGTTCACATTTCGGACCAAGGCGCATGTTTGTATAACTTGCATGGTCTGTTGTTGTTTTCCCCATATCAAAATAACAGAATATATTTCAAAAAATTTTAAAAAAAACAGAAAAAAAGATAAACACCATAAGAAGAAATAACAAAGCAAAACGAGCAAAGAAAAAAGAAAATGCCAGCAGACATGAGAAACATTGAAAAATAGTGAGATACAAGACAGTTTTGGAAAGACAAAAATAGTTACTCGGATGGGCACAGAAAGCTAAACAATCATTTCTTTCGTCAATAAATGTCAAGCCACGCATTAACAGTAGATCTTATTCTCTTCTTTGAAATACCAACAATTTGGACAAACACATTAATTATGTTCAGTTATGCGCAATAACTTGCGTTATTGTTGTCACATATACAGTAAAAATTAATCCATCGATCTTGTTTGCACAACAGTTCCTGTCATTCTTGCCTATTATTTTTGAATCTGTGTCTGAGCTTATGCCTTTTATATAATCGCCGTTTTTGCAAGACAGTAAAAGTCCTCCTTTCCTTAGCAACATTTCACATAATTTCCTTCAAATTTTACAATTTTTTTCTCAAAAACGAAAATCCCAAAGTTCCAGTTTCTCAGGAATATCGTACCTAAATACATTGCGAACATTAAACACTGAGGTACTAATACATGAATCACATATCTGATCACAGATTAATAAAAAACCATAAATCAATATTATCCAGATCATTCCAGTACTATTTTTAAGCAAGATACACTTATGGAACAACCCTTATTACCAAAAATTAGTCAATACAGATTCGAGCATACCAAAACTCTGAAAACAATCAGGTAGCATACTTAAGATCCGGATTAAAATGTGAGATTTATCCCAAGCTCTCAGGAATTTAAGTACTCAGGGTGTGGCCACCAGGCTATGAAATTAAAAGAAGCTGTTGATATCATTATTACTCTCAAATAGTCCCTTTTAATGAAAGAAGCCGTTCCAGCACTTTTTGTGGAAAATACGGTGTACTGAACGAAAATGACCACGGCGGTCCGTGTGGGTCGCTCTAGCCGCAAAATTACCCGTCTTTCGACTCGCCTTTTCTGGAAAGATAACACATGTGATAGAAAGTGACCACTTTCCCGATTTCAGATATTAATGACTACAGCATGCAAAGTCCAGCTTATTCTATCAGCTGCGAGATCTACTCTCAGGAAATATTGACTAACAAATTTTGCTTCTGAGAAATTGAGGCATATAATTAGCCACAATCCAAACAGGACTTGAACAAACACATGACCCAGAGCGTTTTATTCACCCGCCAGTGGCTGATTCTCATGCTATCGCAGCCTCGTGATGGATCATCGAAATACCGCAATCACGTAACTTTCGTCCAGTCATAGCTGTTCCAATGCTGTATCAGCGACCAATACAATTATTATGAATTTGCCATAACACCTCTCAGCGTACACTCCAAAGTTTATCGCCCGTTCTACGTCATCAGCAGTACCGAGTTTGCAGTGCCCGAATTCATATTGATTGACTTCGACCTTCACACTATATCACATCAATTTTGGGCCTTCTTTCAAACTTTCAAAACGATGTGTTATTTGGTGCTCAACAGGTTTGATTTAATTGCATATTTACCCGCCTAGATTTCCACACACAAAATTGGTAGTGAGTTTGGGGGAGAGGATGGCGCTGCTTTACTTTTTGAATTTGATTCGCATTGTCCACAACAGGAAGTTGTCTGTGTTGACACTCAAGCGTGTGACGTCATCTGCCTACGTGCTGGAGGTACTCAATAGCTCACGAAAACACAAACGCTGATCGTCTGCAGAGAGAACAAGAATAAATAAATAAATCACCATCGTCATCGTAATGATCATCATCAGCTGCAGTCAACGGAAACGAGACCGCGCCATGTGCCTCGGTCAGGCAAATCCACGCTAATCACGTGCTCGCCCTGTAACGCAGGTGAAATAACAAGTTTTTCAACGACAAAGTCCCAGCTTACGAAAAGTAATAAAACCAATTCCAGCGTGCATGAGCGAGGGAATTTGCCTGAAAAATTGGGCTTCAAAAGATGAGACGGCAAAGAGTGCCTATGTTTATTTAATTTGCGTTGGTGCGCGGTTTGCATTTTGGACCAGTGTGTATGTTTATTTAACTTGCGTTGATGCGCAGTTCGAATTTCGTATCATTACGCATGTTTTTTTTAACTTGCGTTAATGCGCGGTTCGAATTTCGGACCAGTGCGCATGTTTATATAACTTGCGTTGATGCGCGGTGCTTATTTTAGTCCAGTGCAAATGTTTATTTAACTTACGTTGGCGCGTGGTTCGCATTTCAAACCACTACGTATGTTTATTTAACGTGCGTCGATGGGCGGTTCTTATTTCAGGTCAATGCGCATATTTCTTTAACTTGAGTTGATGCGCAGTTCTTATTTTGAATAGTGCGCATGTTATCTAAGTTATGTTAATGGGCAGTTCGCATTTCGAAATAGTGCGCATGTTTATTTAACTTCCGTTGATGCAAGGTGCTTATTTTGGTCCAGTGTGCTTGCTTACTTAGCTTGTGTTGCTGTGCGGTTCGCATTTCGAACCTGCGCGCATGTTTTTTAACTTGTGTTGATGCGTGGTTCGCATTTTGGACCATTGCGCATATTTATTTAACTTGTGTTGATGATCGGTGCTTATTTTGGACCGGTGCAAACGTTTATTTAACTTACGCTTATGTGCGGTTCGCAATTCGGACCAGTGTGCATGTTTATTTAATTTGCGTTGATACCCGGTTCGCATTTCGGACCAGTATACCTGTTTCTTTGGGTTGCGTTGATGCGCAGTTCGCATTTTGGGACAAGTGAGCCGGTTCATTTAACTTGCGTTGACGCGCGAATTGCGTTTCGGACCAGAACGCATGTTTATTTAAGTCCCATCGATGCCCGACTCTTATGTCTATTCAACTTGCGTCGATTCATAGTTCTTTCTTCGGACTACTGCGCATGTTTATTTAGCTTGCGTTGATGCGCGGTTCTCATTTCAGACCACTGCGCATGTCTATTCAACTTGCGTCGATGCATGGTTCTATTTTTTGGACAAGGGCGCATGTTTGTTTAACTTGCGTCGATGTCCAGTGCTTATTTTAGACCGGATCGCATGTTTATTTAACTTCCGTCGATGCGCTGTTCGCATTTCAGGCCATTGCCCGTGTTTATTAAACTTGTGTTGATGCGTGGTTCTCATTTCAGACCAGTGCGCATATTTATTTAACTTGCGTTGATGCGCGGTTCGCATTTCGGACCACTGCGCATGTTTATTTAATTTGCCGCGATGTGCGGTTCGCATTTCGGACCAGTGCGCATGTTTCTTTAGGCTGCGTTGATGCTCGGTTGGCATATCAGACCACTGCGCATGTCTATTTAACTTACGTCGAAGCGTAGTTCTTTTTTTCGGACCAGTGCGCTTGTTTATTTAACTTGCGTTGATGCGCAGTGCTTATTTTGGACCAGTTCGCATCTTTATTTATCTTCCGTCGATGCGCAGTTCACATTTCGGACCAAGGCGCATGTTTGTATAACTTGCATCGATGCGGAGTACTTAATTTTGACTACTGCGAATGTTTCTTTAACTTGCGTCGATGTGCGGTTGTTAAATCTGACTACTGCACAAGTTCATTTAGCTTGCGTTTATGCGCTGTAGGAGGAGATGCATTTAATTTTTTTTCTCAAAAATTCCGAAAAAAAATTCAAACGTTTTCCAATTCACTCAAAAAGCACAAGCCGTATGCATGACCCCTTAGAATTTTTTTCTTCAGAATTTTTTTCTTCAAAAATTCTCTCATCGACTGAAAAAGACAGGCCATATTCACGACACCCTAAGCATGCCTCAGCCCCAAAATAAATGATGTTTGATGAAAACTGCAGGAGAAAATGTATTTTGAGGAATTTTCATCAAAAATTCCCCCCGAAATCAAAAATTCGCAAGTCGAGTCAAATAGCTCAAGCCGTTGCGAGACCTACCTAAAGCTGCCTCATAGCAAAAATAAATGAAATCGGATAAAAACTGTAGGAGGAAATGCATTTTGAAGTTTTTCTTCAAAAATGCCCAAAAAATACAGAATTTGTCGGATCGACTAAAAAGCGCAAGTCGTATTCTCAACCCCTTAGGGATGCCTCAAACACCCCCCCCCCCACCCCACAAAAAAGTTTAAGACTGTAGAGGGAATTGCATTTTGAAGTTTTTTTCTTCAAAAACTCCCTGAAAATACAAAAATTGCCCAATCGACTAAAAAGCACAAGCCTTATGCACTCACACCAAAAGTAAATGACATCGAATCAAAATTGTAGGGGTAGATGCATTTTGAATTATTTTCGAAATTTTCGCTTAAAAAATTCCCCAAAAATACAAACTAAAAAAGCAGAAGCCGTATGCACGACCCTTTAGGGGTGCCTCATACCAAAAATAAATGACATCGGGTCAAAAATGTAAGACGAGATACATTTTAACATTTCTTTAAAAAAACCCCTAAAAATTCAAAAATCACCCGATCGACTAAAAAACACAAGCCGTATGCAAGACCGCTTAAAAAATCCTCACACCAAAAATAAATGACATCGAATCAAAATTGTAGGAGTAGACGCATTTTTTTTTAATTTTTGCTTAAAAAAATCCCATAAAATACAAAAATTGTTCGATCGACTAAAAAGCACAAGCCGTATGCACGACCCTTAAGGGATGCCTCATGCCAAAAATAAATTACATCGGGTCAAAAATGTAGGAGGAGATACATTTTTAATTTTTTTATTTAAAAAAATTCAAAAATCACCCGATCGACTAGAAAAGCACAAGCTGTATGCATGACCCCATAGGAATGTCTCACACAAAAAATAAATGATATTGGATCAAAATTGTAGGAGGAGATGCATTTTGAAACAAAGTTTACAGCGAACTAACTAACTAATTAATTGTTCGATCGACTGAAAAGCACAAGCCGTATGCACGACCCTTTAGGGGTGCCTCATGCCAAAAATAAATTACATCGGGTCAAAAATGTAGGAGGAGATACATTTTTAACTTTTTTATTCAAAAATTCGCCAAAAATTCAAAAATCACCCGATCGACTAGAAAAGCACAAGCTGTATGCATGACCCAATAGGGATGTCTCACACAAAAAACAAATGATATGGGATCAAAATTGTAGGAGGAGATGCATTTTGAAACAGCGAACTAACTAACTAATTAACTAACTAACTAAATAACTAACGGACGCCATCCGCAGACCGTTTGACGTAAGCCTGGCTAAAAAGCAAGAAAATAAAGTTTAAACAAATTAATGGCGAACGTGCAGGAGAGCGGGTTCAGGGACTGCACCGCTCCTTCTAGCAAAATAATAATAGACTGTTACACTTCGCAAAACGAAAAAGGAAGAAAACGGGATTTGTTTGCACAGTAAGTGAGTGAATGACCTAGTTTTTCACTTCCTCCTTCAGTATATGTATTTCCTTCCTGTAAGGTCTGGTGAAGATCCGTTGAACAGTTTTTGTGATATCGCCTGGACAAGAAAAATGTTTAAAGTGTGAAACACGGACAGACGGACAAGGGTTAAATTGAACCGCCGTTGCACATCTACATTACATATACTTCTTTGGTTTGGTGAAGATCCGATAAAAACTTTTTAAGAAATCGCCCTGACAAAAAAGACGGATGGATAAGGGACAAACTGAACCCCCACTGCACATTTGCACTATATGTATTTCCTAGGCTTGGTGAAGATCCAATGAATATTTTATGAGATATCGCCCGGACAAGATAAAAGCTTAAAGTGCGACGGACGGACAGACGAACTGACACGGGATAAATTGAACCCCCGTTGCACATCTACACTATATATACTTTCTTCCTGTGAGGTTTTGTGAAGCTCCGATGAATAGTTTTTGAGACGAAAAGTTTACGGACAGACAGACGGATGGACAGGCGGACCTACAGACCAATAGCAATAGCCTTCAGCCAATATTGGCTGAGGGCTAAAAAGCCTTTTTGCATAGCATAAATGTACAGTGTCTTCACTGCAACGCAGCCTCCTTCAACGCCCCCCTCCCACCACCGAGTTTAGTAAAACCTTTGTTGGAGAGAAACTTGAATATAGGAACACCTCTAACTAGACCGAATTTCGCTACACGTAGAATATACACTTTAGTCCCATTTTCTATATTTAATCAATATTTTCCGGTCCAAAAGAGGCTTCAGGTTTTTACTGTTAACCTCCAATACACGTCATGACAGCTATTCCTACTCCCCACACCCACCCCATCGCCCACCCTCTTCATTGAGCACTTACTTCGTTGACCCAAACAGAAGGAGAGGTCTGTCGAGGGGTGGGGTAAGGGGGCGAGAGGGTGGTTTTCGCCATGACGAGACTGCACTGACTGTTCAGGTGTGTATCCATGGAACGTGTGGGGGTGGGGGCATTGGTAGTGGGGGGAGGGGCTGCATTTTTCTTTACTTATCAAACTCAGAAATCCCTTACACATTCTGAATAATGCAATGCCACGATTTTTGAAAACAACAATCATGAAATGCATTCGCCAAAAACAAGCCTTACTTTGAATCCTTAAATACAGAAGCAAATATTTACCCAGCACATTCTAAAGACAGACGCAACGCCCCAGTCATTCATTTTTTTCCTTTTGTTGCTCTTTCTTTTATCCCTGATCTTGTGTGTTATTACAAGATCACGATATCCATTTATCCTCCAAACAATTACTTTATTTTACAACCATTGTCGATTGCGCGGCGGGGGGGGGGGGGGGGGGGGGTAAGGGGTTGTTGAGTGGGGAGGGACACCTTATTAACGGCACTGCACCTAAGCTTTATTTCTATTATCATTTTATTATATTCCGATAAAATCAGAACGACTGAGCGCTTGTCTGGGTTTGATGTTTTGATTTCTCCGACAACACGAGAAGCTTTTCATTCATGTTTCCTCTGAGGATGCGTGACTCCCCAACACTGCCTTTCACGCAAACTACTCAAAATGTCATAACCACACGTTGTACTTTTTTGTTTAAATCAAATACAGAAAATAGTCCAAAACTGTACCGGATTGCTTTGAGGATGTATTCATACATCTATACACCACCCACTTTTCAGAGTTTAACAGGATTATGGTGAGTAAAATTCATTTCTCTGATCGATTTTTGTTGCAGATTTTACATCCCGGATCAACTTTAAATAAATAAGTAATAAGATATATTCCAAACAATCTAGTATATTTACTTCAGGTTTTGGATTTCTTCCTTAGATTTTAGGCTTCTTTCTTAAATTTTAGATTTCTTCTTTAGATTTTGCCTTAGATTTTAGATTTCTTCTCGTTTCAGGATGCTTCGTGACTGGTTTATTCCACATACCTGAATTTCTCAGGACACGAAATAAGCGATATTTTACACACTATAAATTATTGATAAGAACCCATATTTTCACTCGCCTTTTTCCAGTTTCCTGTAACAAGCCAGGCCGGTATCTAGGTCACAGCTCAGCTGCCTAAAACAGTACAGCATTCGCTTGCGTTAGATTTACTTCAGATATGCCCTTTTGCCTTTATAACAAACATAATTTTTTTCTTTTTGTTATTTCTTTTTTATTTTTAATTTCTTTGACATGTTATATGCGGAAAATCATCTGTTATCCGCGAACTAAATTCAAACAGTTAAAACTGTTTCATTGCTTTCGTTTTACCGCTTTACTGATTTTCCTGTTCCCGGTGTCGAAAGAAAAAGAAGTTAATACAGAAATATTGTTACTTTCATTGCAGTATTTTAAAGATATTTTTCTTTTCTAAAATACGATTGTCGCTGTTACTATCAAAATGGCTATATATACAGCCATGTTTCTTTGGTTGTGTTTGTTTTGTTTTGCAAACAGTGACCACAATACTGACGTCACGTCCATATGGTGAGACCATACCTTCACTGTCTAGATCAGACAGCGTGTGATGCGGATGACGTGACCGCTCTCACATAGGTAGAATGGCGTCCAGTTTACAACACCACCTTGCTTCTCCACGAAACCGTTCATGCCTCGCTTGAACGTAGCACCTAAAAATAAAATTCTGGATTTTATATATATATATATATATATATATATATATATATATATATATATTTATATATATATGCACATATATATATAAAACTATTTTAGGCGTTATGGGGAGCAGACACCGATATATTATATATATGGCATTAGCGGGACCATATATATGTTTTTATTTTTAATTTTCTAATGTATTTTTCTTTATAAATTTTGAGTGATTTTGATTGAAAGTCAATGTAACAGATGTAACGTCAAGGTCACCGAGGTATCTCATACGTGACGTTGCTTAGGCCCAAAGGGTCGAAAATAAGCTCGAAATCGCTCTATCTCTAAGCGTATCCGAGATATTAGTCAACTTCCGGTTTTTGACACTAACCGTGACCTAGGTCAAGGTCACCGAGGTACCTCTTGTGTAACGTTGTTTAGGCCCAAAGGGTCGAAAACAAGCTCAAAATGGCTCTATCTCTAACCGTTTTCGAGATAATAGTCAACTTCCCGTTTTGACCTTGACCGTGACCCAGAAGGTCAAGGTCACCGTGGTACCTCTTTTGTAACGTAATTGAGGCATAATAGGGTTGAAAATGACCTCAAAAGCGGTCTATCTCTAACCGTTTTGATATAATAATCAACTTCCGGTTTTTTACCTTGACTGTGACCCATAAGGTCAAGGTCACCGAGGTACCCCATACGTGACGTTGTTTAGGCCCAAAGGGTCGAAAATGAGCTCAAAATCACTCTATCTCTAACCGTTTTGATACAATAATCAACTTTCTGTTTCTGACCTTGATCTCCAACCGTTTTCAAAGTAAAAGTAAACTTCCTGTTTTTGACCTCGACCGTGACCCAGAACGCCAAGGTCACCGAGGTAACTCTTATGTGACGTTGTTTTGTCAACTTCCTGTTTTTGACCTTGACCACAACCCAGAAGGTCAAGGTCACCGAAGAACCCCATACTTGACGTTGTTCAGGTCAAAAGGGTCGAAAATGAGCTCAAAATCACTCTATCTCTAACCGTTTTGATACAATAATCAACTTTCTGTTTCTGACCTTGATCGTGACCCAGAAGGTCAAGGTCACCAAGGTACCTCATACGTGACGTTGTTTAGGCCCAAAGGGTCGAAAATTAGCTCAAAATCGCTTTATCTCTAACCGATTTCGAGGTCATAGTCAACTTCCGGTTTTTGACCCTGACCGTGGCACAGAACGATAAGGTCACCGAGATACCTCTTGTGTAAAGTTGTTTTGTCAACTTCTGGTTTTTGACTTGGTACCTCTTTTGTAACGCAGTTGAGGCATAAAAGGGTTGAAAATGACCTCAAAATCGCTCTATCTCTAACCGATTTGATATAATAATCAACTTCCGGTTTTTGACCTTGACTGTGACTCATAAGGTCAAGGTCACCGAGTTACCCCATAAGTGACGTTGTTTAGGCCCAAACGGTCGAAAATGAGCTCAAAATCGCTCTATCTCTAACCGCTTTTGAGATAATAGTCAACTTCCGGTTTTTGATCTCGACCGTGACCCAGAACGTCAAGGTCACTGAGGTACCTCTTATGTAACGTTGTTTATGCCCAAAGGGTCGAAAATGAGCTCAAAATCACTCTATCTCTAAGCGTTTTCCAGATAATAATCAACTTTTGGTTTTTGACTTTGACTGCGACCCTTGATCCTCAAGGTCAGGATTAAGGATGAAAGTTTACCTCCCACTTAATACGTTTTATGTGTTCAAACTGGGATTTTAGCACCTTTATGGCTACTTTTTGTGATTAATAGGCGTTTAAAACAATATTTTGACCTCACTTTGACCTTAACCTCTGAGATTCAAGGTAAAAAATCTGTGGATTTGACGACAACTCATTGCCCTCTATGTCTCTGCCAAATGCCGTCTTTCTACGACAAACCCTGTAGGAAGAGTTTTCTGGAAATCACTTTGATGTCAGAAAAACTTTGACCTCAATTTGACCTCAAGGTAAAAAAATTATGCAGATTTGACGATATCTCGTCACTCTCTATCACTGCCAAATTCCATCCCCCTACGTCAAATAGCGTAGAAGGAGTTTTCTGGAAAAAAGGAGAAAAAGGGCAGAAATTTCGAGAAAAACTACAAACTCATACCCGTTTGCAAACGAAATTTGCAAGTGGGAATAATTAATAAAAATTATCTAGATATATTATATAAGATGTAAATTCGATATTTTATTGCGGTCTCGCTAATGACTATTATATATATTATATAATATACACAACACAATGCCGTTAATGCCGAAACAAAAATACAAAAATTGTCCGATCGACTAAAAATCATAAGTCGTATGCATGACCACTTAGGAATTCTTCATAGCAAAAATAAATGAAATACGATAAAAACTGTAGGGAGAAATGCGTTTTGAATTTTTTTTTGCTTTTTTTTTTTTAAATTTCCGCTCAAAATACAAAAATTTGCTCGATCGACTAAAAAAGCATAAACCGTATGCATGACCCCTTAGGGGTGCCTCATACCAAAAGTAAATGACATCGGATGAAAAAAAATGGAGGAGATATATTTTTTTCATAAAAAGTTTCCCAAAAATTCAAAAAGAACACAATTGACTAAAAAGTAAAAGTCTTGTGCATAAACCCTAGGGATGTCTCATGCCATAAATAAATGACATCTGATTAATATTGTAGGAGACATGTTGAAACAAAAGTTTGCTAAATAAACAAAACTAACTACCTAACTAGCGGACGCCGTCTGCAAACCGATAGGTATACCCCAGCTCAGGTGTAACATAAGTTGGGCTAAAAATTACGGTGAAACATTCAAATGTGGTGATTGGACTCCCAATACTGAAGTAATATCATGACAGGTATCACCATTCGAAAAACGTTACGATAACCATCCCTACAGCGATATTGCAGTAATCACTTGGCTGTTCCCTTTTGGCATTTTAATCAACGCCTTTAGACCCGGGAACCTTTAGACATTTTCGCCAACTAATAACTGTGAGCGCATTAACGTTTTTCTCTAATTAAACAACCACCAATACAAGAAGCCACGTCGAAAACAGACGCAGCCAAAATGCCTGTCTCATCCTCAATCAAAGCGCGCTTTGTACTCTAATGGAAAATATAAAGCTGTGCCAAAGCCCACTTAAGGCAATGCTTACGTAACTGACGGGACCAAAATTAGAATGTGTTTTTCTTTTCAATTTATTTCTGTCTTCATCTTTGTTTAAGACACGTTTAGTTCAAAATCTTGCTCCAGGCATGCTCCATTACTACTTCTCGTTACGAACATCCTTCACCCCCACAAAAAAATTGGAGAAGTAAAAATGGAACAAGGAAAAGCCACTACGGTAAAGTAACCGGCGTCCTGAGTAGGAAACCAGCGGGTTAAGAAACAGAAAAATTGCCGGGGTAATGTCGGAAGCTGAATTATCTCAAAGGGATTAAACCGCGATCCCGAAATTTCATTTTGCTGACTACTTGTTAGCCACGTCCATTTACCACATTTGCTGACCACGCCCACTTGTCGTATTTGTTAGCCACGCCCAGTTACTATATTTGTTGACGACGCCCACTTGTCATATTTGGTAGCCACGCCCACTTACCACATTTGCTGACCACGCCCACTTGTCATATTTGCAAGCTTATCACATTCTCTTGCTTGCCCACTTATTCCAGGCCAAACCAAAATTAAAGAAAAGAAACAAGTTAAAAGGGACAAGGAAACCAGAAAAAAAACTGTTGCTCAAAACAAAGAAATGACTGGACAAGAAAATAAGACACGAAACCCATAAGAAAAATGTTGTCTCTGTGCTTAATTACCGCTAACATACTTTCTGTACTTAAAACACTGCTGTGGGGAATGTTAAGTCTGTGATCGGTGCATCAGTATGATTTATTTTAAGGCAAAAGATCGGTTGGGTTGAGAGAAGGTTTCAGGGTAGATGGGTGGGGGAGGTAAGAAAGCTGCTCAACATTTTCAGGTATCACAATAAAGTCTTTCGAATATAGCGCTTCTCCAGAACAATAAAAAATGTATAGCCCTAAATATGTGTTCATGTGGGACTTATTTCGTGTGGGTCTTATTTCTTTCTTTTTTTAAGGGGGGGGGGTACCTTCTCCATGGCAGGGGGTAGAGAGAATGAGAGTGACGGCACCGGGGCAGACTTGTTACCCATCGCCACTGTGTTAAACTTATGAACGTACACACATAACCAGATCTACCATGTGCAATACGTTTATATGACTTTAAAAATTGCATGTTTAAATATTAAGTTAATGCTACTTTTTCCAACTCGGAATTCTATTTCATAGTCTGAGGAGCAAAACTTCATTTTCCTTAATTAATTTACCCCCACCCACCCATAACCCCACTCTCTCTCCCCCTCAGGCCGTCATAATTTCCTAAACTGTCGAACTGTCAAATTCCAACCGAAATAGAACATTTTAAGGATTTATCCAGCGTCACCTAATGACAACCATTAAAACCTTCCTCCTCCAACCCACGACCCTCGAAGAATGAAAAGGAACAAAATTCGGAACAGCCCTTTTTGCAGCACTTTGTAGACCACAAAGGCTCGAGTATCGTGCGTGACTCTGACCTCTGTGGCCGTAACATAAAAACTTGTTTCACCAAGAACGGGAGAGAAAATCTAACTACCCTGGAGAAACGTGTTCTCGCATTTCGTTTCAGCGTCCAATTAGTGTAATTGAAAAGAATCCTGAATCAGGGGTCTTTTCAACCGATTTCATCCTGAGTTCACTCAAAATAGTTAATGCACCCTGTGTCAGGTATTTCTTCTACACAGGAAAAAGGGCTCGTGTTTTATTTTTACACCTTGATTTCAGTTACGCCTTTTGTTTATTTATTTATTTACTTTTTTGGATGGGAGGCGGGTTGACTTAAAAAAGCACGCAAAAAAGTGAAATGAGGAGAATTATATATATTATATAGGAGTTTTATATTTTTTACAACCAACAAGGGAATGGCGGAAGGTACAGGGGAAGGTATCCCGACAAAAGGCCTCGCGACAAAACGCGTCGCGACATAACGCCTCGCGATAAAACGCCTCGCGACATAAGGCCTCACTCGTATAAACTCCCTATTTCCCCAATTTTTCTTACTTTGAATAAATGACTTGTTTTGTAGCCAGTCTGGGGACTTTCGAGGATTAGACGCCATGCAATACTCCGATATCTCAGACATCTAGTGACTCTGATCGGACTATTTGAATGCAAGACCAGCAAAGGAAGCATGTCTTTGTTTTTGCTCTTCTTCCGTTGTAGAATAAAATATATAACAAGCATCTTGGCGTAGAAAAAAATGAGCAAAATGGAAAAGCAGTTCGAGCAAAAATTCAAATTCAATTACAAATGTGTAATGGGCGAACAATGAGCGTACAAAAAAGTAAGAAAATGGGGGAAAATAGGGAGTTTATACGAGTGAGGCGTTTTGTGGCACTTAACATTTTGAGGCGTTTTGTCGCGAGGCGTTATGTCGCGAGGCGTTTTGTCGCGGATTCACAGGGGAGTAATACTGACCAAACTCCCACGCAATGGCATCAGTTGCTGCGAACATATGTGTCCAAGGAAAGGGAGCTCAGATGCAGCAGCGCATTCCAAGATCTAGTCACTGCCATTGCTCTTTGCCCATTTTCATCTACAAAGGCAAAAAAGATATCAGTAAACTCCACTGAATGCCTCAGGTCTCCACTCTCTTCTCTCCTCCCAACATCCGCCTACCACCTACTCCCCTTCCCGTCATAGAACTTCATACCATTAGCTTCTTAATCGAGGCAACTTGTTCAACTTGCCTTTGAAAACAAATTACAACATAGTATAAAGAAATGTCGCTGATAGAGAATATTAACTGGACGCAGGTAAAAAAATTGGGGGTACTATTCTAGAAAATTGTCAGCGAGCAGTCTGGTTGTTCAGATTTTATGATTGAATAAAAGTAATTTTGAAGATGACAGAGGCGAGTGACAGGTTGAGAAAATGACCCGCACTGCCATGGTTTGACAGTTATTGGTTTCGAATTTCGAGGAAGGGGTTGCAGCCTCCGCTCCCCTTGGATCTGCCACCGTTCCCTTCAGCTACACTTTTTCCCTCTCAAGTGCGTGCAAATACCCGATTCGTGGTCCTTATAACGACGTGTTTATGAAGTTCAATGAGTGAGCAAAGCCTATGTTTTTTACAGGGTAACTACCCATAAAATCCTAACTACACTTATTACCCCTCTCACTATACATTTAGTTATTTGTTTGTTTGACATTTTCTTTGATGACGTCAGACATCAAAAGATACCTCCTTTCTTATGCAATCGTGATCAGTGTGGATAACTTTCTAAGGAGTAATAAAGAGTTATTAATTTATCACTAAAGTTGCTGCGACCGGTCGGTTCGAGACAATCGGCGAGTGGGGATGGGGGGGGGGGCAGTCGAGACAAGTGTTGATTAAATGTCAGAATCGGACTAGTGAGAAACTAGAAATGTGTCCGTTGGAACTCGCCAGTGCCCAGACCAAACTGCCATATGATTTTGGGGAATAGGGATTCCTAGAGCAACAATTATCGGGTTATATTTGTCAACAACAAAAATGATAATTAAAGTATTAGGCCTCCCACACAAAGGCTTAATAAAACCAGAACGGAAGTTGTATAGTTATATGTGTCTACTTCAAGTATGAAACTTATGTTAGTATATGCCTTTTATAGTTATACCCATTTTCCATGCCTTTATTAACGGCCGATAAGTGGTCGCCTTTCATTCCAGAATCTCGGCCTAAGGTATCCCGGAATTTTCCACGATCTCCGCCTAAACCACAGGAATCCCGGAATTTTCCATGATCACGGCCTAAACCACAGCAATCCTTGAATTTTCCACGATCTCGTCCTAAACCACAGGAATCCCAGAATTTTTCACGATCTCGGCCTAAACCACAGGAATCTTGAAATTTTCCAGGATCTCGCCAGAATAAAGTGTCATTTGTACAGGGAACCTGCAAGGGGCACGATTTCGTTTCCACTTGCAATGGGTTACAGCTCCAAAATTTAAATTTGCGTAATTTATTGAATAAAGTTTTCACATGAGAAAGTTGTGACATTTCTTAGTCAACTATGGAACTGATTATTATGCTCTATAATTTTTAGAATCTGTGTTTAACTTTAGAAGTTATAGCTTTTCCTTTATTACACGGATGACTATTCAAAATGAAACAATAAAATTTACGTCAAGTGATTTTCAACGCTGTTTTATTCGATTAATACCGTCGGGTAGTGTTTCCAGAATACCGAAAGTAAAACTACAGCGGCCAGTGTTTTGCTAAAACAAAAACGGATATGTATCCCCAGCCTCCAATCATTTTGAACAGAATGAATTCTGAAGAAAACATGCCAACAGGATGATCTTGCTTACCAGTGAGTATTCTGTTGCGAAAAGGGTGGTTCACTCACTGAAAATGTCACTTGATTAGTTAAAGAAGGTTCATTTGTCTTCTAGCTGGGCTTTCAAACATTAATGACGTCATAGCTCGTAAATCATGACATCATAGCTACAATGTTGGCTTGCCAACAAAATCCATAAAAGTAGTCTCATAATGCATTTTGTATCAAGCCCTAGGTGTGTATTTTTTCGAGTTATTCAGCTAGTAAACATAAATGGCGCCATAACTCGTAAATAATGACGTCACGGGTAAAACGTTGGCACAACAAAAAATTCATTGCTTAAAAGCAGTCTTATAATGTATCGTGTGCAGAAGCGCTAGGTTCATTAGTTTTTGAGTTTTTGAGCTTTAAAGCATAAATGTCGTCATATAACTCGTAAGTGATGATGACATAAGCAGAACTCTTTTGAATATTGAAATCGATCTCCAGACTCCCGTCTCAATTCGAAAATTAAAAAATCAACTAAAAATAAAAAGTGGCACAAAGTGCCATCGTCAATTCAATCCGGCAAAAACAAATTTAGCGCCCAAGCCGGGAATCGAACTTGGGCCAACTTAATTTATTTACACTACCGATTCTTGTTAGTGCCCATAGAAGCTACATACCAAGTTTCATTAAAATCCCTGCAGTTACTCTTGAGTTGTGTAAACAAAATCATTCCGATGCTGAATAATTCCTAGTATTTGGTAAATTTCAAAGTCCATTTGGTTCATTATTTTTGGGCCAACGTAACCCATTTACAATACCGGTCCTTATTAGTGCCCACAGAAGCTACACACCAAGTTTCATTAAAATCCTTGCAGTTGCTTTTGCGATATCGTGTTAACAATAGTCAATCAAGAGATGAAATTGTCTAAGTCGAGCTGGTCTATTTTCCTTGGACGAACCTGGCCCATTTACAATACTGATCTGTGCTTGTTCCTTCGCATAGAAGTTACATACCACATTTCCTTAAAATCACTGCAGCAATTTTTAAGTTATCGTGTTAACAAGCTCTTGATGACAGACGGACAGACCGACCGGTCGCTCGCATATCGGCTGCACACTTTTAATATATATTCTATTACTGTTCAAGGTATAGTGAAGATTCAACATGCCGTCGCTCAATTATGACTGAAACTCAAGCATTAAAAAAAATCGCAAGAATCCCTTTTTGACGCAAACAAAGAATAGCGCATAATTGTACAATTGCACTCTATGGTCTTTCTTTTTGGAAGGTTTGAGCAAAATCCAAAGCACAATGAATAGGTTCGGAGATATCGTATTCACGGAGTCAAAAACACACACAAGTCAAAATTTAAAAAAAATCGCCAAAAATACAATTTTTAACGAAAATGAAAAAATAAAATAGTAGTAAACATTTGCGCTATATGTGTGGTTTTTTTTCGCAACGTGTGAGCAAAATCCAACCAACTGTTTTGGATATATCGCCTCAACAAAGTAAAAATTGCACGAGCCCCCCACCCTCAAACCTCAAGTTCTAAAAATGGCCAAAAGTAGCATTTTAGAGGAACGACAAAAACTTAATGTGGACATCATCTAGACATGTGCATGCAAGTTTGAGACAATCGGCTCGTTAGCTTCTGAGAAATCGCTGCGAACAGACAGACGGACGGACGGGCGCAAGGACGTAAGGACCACGAACACAACAAAATCTATATATCTCTCCCCTTAGGGGGAGACATATAATAACCGGTGAGTAGCAACTCATATAAGTGATTGCACACAACGTCGTGAAATCTTCTTTTTCCTATTATACTGAAAGCCTTTCGCTCAATATTTTGTTTTTTGTTTTTTTTGGTTTGTTTGTTTTTTTCACGTGTTCATTTACACAAGGCTCTGAACGACAACTAGACCGAATTTTGCTACACGTAGCAAAATGACACCCACTTGCAATGGTACAATCTATCTGGTCAAAGACACATTTTTCAGTTTTTCGACATAATTATCAGCTTCCTAATTATTATCTTGAACGAGGACATCGAATTAAATATAATGTAATCTCTTTTGGGTACAAATAATCAAATTCAGTTTTCTAACCTGTTTCGAGATAATGGTCAACTTCCGGTTTTGACCTTGACCATGACGAAGGAGGTCAAGGTCACCAAGGTACCTCTTATATAACGTCTTTTATGCCCGAATGGTCGAAAATAAGAACAAAATCGCTTTACCCCTAACCGTTTTCGAGATAATGGTCAACTTCCGGTTATTGACCTTGACCATGACGGAGGAGGTCGTCACTAAGGTACCTCCTTATATTACGTCTTTTAGGCCCAAGGGTTTGAAAATCTCTAACCGTTTTCGAGATAACTGACAATTTTTCTCTAAGGATTTTGATATACAAAGGTCACATGGCCTTGACATTGAACCTTGAATGTCGAGATTCAGCCCACGATGCTACAGCCTACTTTCACTGTACACATGTTGAAACAAAGATTTGAGAGCTATTTCCATCTAATTTTCCTGTTGACTAGGGGTTTTAAAAAAATTTTTGACCTCAATTTGCCCTTAACCTTGATGGTCATGATAAAAAAAATTGCAGATTTCACGACAACTCATTACCCTCTATTACTCTGAAAAATGCCGTCTTTCTACTACAAACCCTGTAGGAGGAGTTTTCTGGGAACCACTTTGAGGTCAAAAATATTTTGACCTCAATTTAACCTTGACTTTGAAGTCAAGGTAAAAAGTACGGATTTCACGACATCTCATCACCCTCTATCTCTGTTCCGAATTTCATTGTCCAACGTCAAATAGCGTAGGATGAGTTTTCTGGAAACCTCCGAGACGATAAAACAACAACAAAAAAGCATGTCCAAGGACATGACCCAGCCCAGTTACCAAACAAGGAAAGACAAAATCTCTGAAACGATTACTGTTAGGCCATAAAACGAAGAGCTTTGTTTCTGAACGTAACCTTTTCATAATTGTTAATACACAAAAAATGAGTTTTCTGGGTAGAAGCTACCCGAAAAGGGATGCTGGAGAGGTTGGGTTTTGATGATTCACGCATTTACCGACATTTACATAATTTTACAAAATTTTCAAAATTCAACCATTTCGGCATTTTCTCCATTTGCAAAAAAAAGCCAAGTCCAGGTGGTGAAGCACCTAGGAAACTTTCGATTAAAATTTTTGAAAAAGAGAAATGAATGGTGTGACAATTCAGCTATTTACTACTATTTATTCCAGTTTTTGCCAAACTTCATCAAAGTTCCGCCATTTCGGCAGTTTTTGGCGAACCGCGAAAAAAGTAATAGCCTGGTAGGCGAACCACTGGAAAACATCCCTGCGTAACATCTAAACGATTGGAGTAAAACTGTAGGAGGAGTAGCATTTTAAAAATGGTTCAAAACGGGCACAAAAAGTGCCGCCATTTTGTCAGCAAGTAACAGCAAGGTGGTGGACTACCCAGTGAACATTCTTGCCCAATATCAAACAGATTTGAGCAAAACTGTAGGAGGAGTAACATTTTAAAAAGTTTAACATGCGCACATACATTCAAGCGCCTATAGTGATATGACTAACCCAGCCCAATAAACTGGGCTGGGTAAAAAAGTAATAAATAAACAGCCAGAATTCTTCAAATAGCATACCCATTTGCAAACTATATTTGCAAGTGGGAACTAGAAATAGGATCTCGCAAAACCGATCGTATTCATCGAGAAAAACATTAAATAATCGAAGCCAGGCGTGGCTGTGAGAATAACGAAATAACGAAGAATACATGAAAATAATCAGACAAAAGAAAAAATGCTGGGCAATCCGCAAACTAGGGTTTGAGAGCAGGGAGGGTATGCAGAGATGGGGGAAGGGGCGGTGTTTATCTTGTCAAACATACTCAAAAGGATATTCAATATTGTATCGCATGACTCAGGGAAGAGGATATTTTCAACCCCCCCCCCCCCCCCCCCCTTGAAATAAGGAATGTCTACAGCAACATGGCTTAAGGGCTGGAAGGGTGGTACGGTCTGTGGATGTGTGAAGCAAATAAATAACGTCTAGAAGACAGGTCGGCGGTGGGGGCGGGGGAGGGGTGAGGGGCAAAAAGCTGACACTGTTCAATGCATGCTCTTCATTACACCATTACACCATTAAAGAAGCCAGAGCCTTGGGCCTAGAAGCAGTCGGTGAGGGTTTCTGAAGAGGGAGGGCATTTAGTACTACATGTGGTGAAACGTGTAAGTATTACGAGGGACTGTCTTAGGGAAAGGAGTAAGCATTAGGATCGGGTTTGAGACTGGGTCCCCAACATCATTCAGTTGGTCTGAGACTGTACCAGCATATATGGAACACATAAGGAACATATTTTTCGAACCCAAAGCGTGTTCCACTTTACCGGGTTCATACTGTAGCACAATGACATCATCGCAAATCCGTCGCTTAGCAAATTATTCCTCTGGTGGCAGACAGCCAAAACAACATTTCAGCTCTAGATACGTGACATGCATTTTTATAATATCACATGAAAACAATTCAGGGATTTGATTGGACACCAACTGAAGAGCGAGTGAGCTAGCCATTATTCTTGCAACCATTTCTTTCTTTTCTTTTTAGGAATAAATAAAACAGTAAAAACTATTAAATACACAGCCCGCTTTCCACAGAAAGTGTTTATCAGTCTAACGTGATTAGCTGGTATATATAAAGCGTGAAACTAGAACAGAAGACCAAGTGTGTAATAAATCGCTTTGTGCGATTGATCGTTTTATATTATTATTGCAATATTATTATTATTGCAATTAATTATTATTATCGATACTATATTATTACCATTCTTTGACCCACCTCCGACAAGCGGCATTACTCTACATTTGCTCAGAAACATTTGGAACATGTAGCCCTATTCCATCATAACAGAAGCATTGTGAGCAAGCATTTGGCAACACTAATTAATCTATTTATAGCCGGTTCCTGGCAGCCTGTCAGGCATATCTCTCTTGTCACTTGACTGAACCGCTGATATGGGGGGGGGTGGGGGGAGAGGGAAGATCGGGGTGAAGGGGTGAAGGGGTGGGGACTCAAAAGCTACCTTCTTGTCTTAACTCCATAAATTGTTGCGAAAAAAAAGAGGTTAGAGCCACAGGGCTTCCTGTGGTCCAAGGTAAAAACACGAGTATTTTTAGTATTTTGCCTTGTGTTTTTCAAACGACGCGCAAATAATTGAGCTTTTTTACGTCCCTCGCTACTAGACGAACTTCAGACACAACTACATGATTTAATTAAGGTCGGAGGTTTCAGGGGTTGTCAATGGAAGGTGATTTCCGGCAACACCAACCCCGCCCCCTTCTCCCGGCACACTGTTAAAAGTTTAGGGATCGTGGGGTAGCCACATCCACTGGAAATGAGGGTAGGGGTGGGGACCGAACTCCCGGTGAAAAAGACAGGGGTTGTAGGGAGAGCCTCAACTTCGAGGATGAGGGTAGAAATTGGGGGAAGTTGGGCGCCCACAGTTGAACAATCAGATGTGATAGTAAATCTCTGCTATTTTTGTTTATAAACGACCTGCTAAATAATCCCTTGCTTAACTGGATTTTGGCCTTTGCTTTCCGATATTAATTTACGATCGTGTCTTAAAATGCACCTGTGGTGATTCGAGGACAGCCTTACATCACAAACTGGCTTTTGTAAACACATCATCAAAGTCACTTTCAACATGTAAATGATGGCGGATGAAAAGGGGGCATGTTGGGACATGGGGACCAGTTGGTGGTTTGTAAGCAAACAACTCGCCCCTTCCCCACAAACCCCACCCCTTCCTCAGTCAATCCGAAGCACTTACCAGGTAAAAATGGAACCATACCAACTACCGTAATTTCGAGAATATAACCCGCGGGTTATATTCCGAATTTGCAAACAATCAAGTCTGGTGCGGGTTATATTCTGGACCATGTTACAATATCAGAAAATGTAATAGATTTTTTTTTTGTTTAAAAGGCAATTATTTGTGTCATGAGGTAAATATAAAAAAGGATTTAAACACAAATACCTGTGTTTGCACACAAGTGAACTGTAATTTACATGGGAAGTCTCAGAATATTTTCAGTGAGGGACTACAGTTGAGAAGCTCAACGGTCACCATCGATTTTCCAAAAATGTCGGTGCAGGTTATAGTCCGAACAATGAAACATTTTCTTCGTTTTTGCGGGGGTGCGGGTTATTTTCCCGAAATTACGGTACTTACAAATGTGCCAGGACAGACATTTTCAAAAAATGAAACAATCCATCTTAAAAGTTTTTTTTTGTTTGTTGAAAAAACAAGCCAATTCCTTGAAATTTAAGCAACCTTTACACATATAATAGTTTAAAGGAAACTGATTTAAAAGTTGCTGCAGTTCAACTAAATTCTGAAACATCATCTCCCCTTCCTCCCCCAGCCCAATAAAAGAATTCTAAAACACTCACAGTAGTTCTCCACTTTCAATAAGTACTAATTTCACAGAAAAAGAAGAGTGAAACGACGCAGAGGTGTGCTGTTGGGCAACAACAAGGATCGTCGTAGAGGTTGTCTCTTGGACAACAACGCCAACCATCGGAGAAGTTCGCCGCTGGACGACAACGCCAACCGTCGTAGAGGTTTGCTGTTGGCAGCAACGAAAACCGTGGCAGAGGTTTGGTGTTGGAAAATAACGGGAACCACTGTAGAGGTGTGCTGTTGGACAACAACACTAACCGTCGTCGAAGTTTGGTGTATTACACAACACCGTGTTGCAGCCACAGTAACACACTGCCAACGCTGCATCGCTTAATGACTTCGAGACAGGCAAATGGGTATTAACTAGACAGAAATTCGCACAGCGAATTAGCCCCACTTGGAATGATAACTTAAAGCGGAAGGTAGATGATATTGCAGTTTGTTGACAGTTTTCACATTTCTGAATGCAGAATATCCTCCTAAATACTACTAACTATACCGGTAAGGTCAAGGCCAAAAATTTGCTCTATCTCTTACCGTTTTCGAGATAAAGGCCAACTTCCGGTTTGAGGCTCGAAAGTGACATGGGGGTCAAGGACACCGGAAGTTATACCTTACGTATCGTCGTATTCGGGGTAGAGGTCGAAAATGAGGTCAAAATTGCTCTATCTCTTACCGTTTTCGAGATAAAGGCCAACTTCCGGTTTGGGGCTCACAAGTGACCTGGAGTTCAAGGACACCGGAAGTTATACCTTACGTATGGTTGTATAGGGGGTGGAGGTCGAAAATGAGGTCAGAATCTCTTTCCGTTTTCGAGATAAAAGCCAACTTTCGGTTTGGGGCTCGAAAATGACCTGGAGGTCAAGGACACCGGAAGTTATACCTTACGTATCGTCGTATATGAGGTGGAGGTCGAAAATGAGGTCAGAATTGCTCTATCTCTCACCGTATTTGAGATAAATCATTGTTTTTCTTAAATAACGTTTTTCGCGATTTCAAGGTCAAGCCCAAGGTCAAAAATTTTTACCGGTTACTTCAGATCACATCGCCCTTTATATATGTGCCAAGTTTGGCTTTTCTAGCTTCAATGGCCTTGCTGTAGATGTCTGGAAACCGATTGACCTTTTTCGCGATTTGACCTTGACCAGTAAGGTCAAGGTCGAAAATTTTTATCAGGTGCACCACTTCAGATGACCCTCCATACATGTGCCAAGTTTGGTTGGTCTAGCTTCAGCGGTCTCGGAGGAGATGTCTGGAAACCGATTCGGCGGAAGAAGAAAAAAAATTTTAAAAAAGCGAGAAAAAAAAAGGAAAAATAGGTGAAGAATTCGAGGCAATCCATCCCCATTTGGCATTTTCAATGCCAAGTGGGAATAAAACACAAAGAACTGCGGGGTGCGAGACACAATGAAATAAGACAACATTTTTTTGGAGGCAAAAGAAACGAACCCTGGAATTCATTTTAGTCTAACCTTTAGACATGTGGGCAAACCAATTTACAACCCTGGGTAATACGAATGAAATAAAATGTACTATTTTACATTTTGATGACGTTGATATGCTGACCCAGTTATCCAACACTTTCTTACAGCCACACCTCCACCACGGAAATGGTTTAGGAAAAGTGTCTCTCACACAGAGATGTTGTTGTTCAAAAACAAACCTCTGCGGATGTTGTTGTTCGACAGCCAACCTCTACGGCTCTAAAAAGAGATTAACTATTTTTAAAATCTCCATCCAGTCTGTGCTTACACATACCAGATAGATCCTCAGAGGTCAGTTATTTTATAAAAGGCGCATGTAGAGGTTTCCAATAGAGGCTAAACCTTATCAAATCAGATCAACGGATGCGTTCCCCTATTAGAAATTATTTCTTTAACTATTAACAGGTGTTCCTAAATTAAGGTTTTACCGTATAAAACTTGGTCCCCTTATTTGCGTTACACTGACCATTAAGCCTTTTCATCTGGTAGAATTTTGCGCAGAATGCATTCTACTAAGATCAACCTTGCAGGACGAAATACGGATATTCCGAGAGTTATCAGAAGGCGTGGGAATCCTTCCCTGACCGCAAATCCCCTCCTCCGAATTCCCGTGCTAAAAATGGAAATGCCAGGTCCAGAGTGGTTATGATTCGTCTTGTGCCTTGTCAAAGAGAGACAGCGAGAGAGAGGGGGGACAGAGAGAGAGAGAGGGGAGGAGACAGGAGAGAGAGAGAGAGAGAGAGAGAGAGAGAGAGAGAGAGAGAGAGCGAGAGGGAGAGCGAGGGAGAGAGGTAGGGGAGAGAGGAGAGAGGAGAGAGAGAGAGAGAGAGAGAGAGAGAGAGAGAGAGAGAGAGAGAGGGGGGGAGGAGAGAGGAGGAGAGAGACAGCGAGAGAGGGAGAAATGGGGAGGAGAGGGAGAGAGCGAGAGAGGGGGGAGGATAGAGAGAGATAGGGGAGAGAGAGAGAGAGAGAGAGAGAGAGAGAGAGAGAGAGAGAGAGAGAGAGAGAGAGAGAGAGAAGCCAATGACGGCTAAATGTTTTAAATCTCTTCACTGCATCAGACCTCTAAAAAGTAACCCACATCGCAAGGGTTTAAAATCCTTAATGATCACTTTCGGATATGTGCGTCGCTCATTGTCTCGCCAACAAAAACACCATGTATTTTTCTTTTTTTTTTCTTCTCCCCCGTCACACAGAGCAGCAGGCTATAAACTGTCTTTGCCTACGACGCAGAAACAGTTGCAATTTGCGAAAGTTTCATTCAAAAGGCCAAACAGCTTATTACTCCTAGGAATTGAATAATATGCAAACGAGACCCCTTCGGTATGAACACCTTCGGGACTTCAAGTGTTCATCAGGTGTTCACAAAAAAAAGGAGGTGAAAATTAGAAAAAAGACTAAAATAGTAATTATTAATTACAGGTTGTTCAGGTGATCACAATCGATTTGACGTCTCAAAACCAAATTCATTTTACAAGAAAAAAATGAAAATCTGATGTGTAACAGCAGCTGAGGTGGAAAATCATCGTTTTCCAAGAAATTGCCTTGCGTATTATAATTTGCAGCAATAATGGATATATATTGTTCAAAATAAAATTGTATGAAATCAATAACAACTCAACTTTCTCTCTCTCTCTCTCCATTTTATTTGTTTTTTTTTTTTCTATTTATTTATTTATGTGTTTGTTTTGTATCTACGAAATAACGCATTGTTGTTAAAGTGTGCCTGTTACGACATGGACAAATGAAAGACGAGACTGAGCATACTGAGTCTATTCCGGAATGGACTCACGGTGTCTATCTCTCTTATTTGCCTGTTACATTCTAATTATTAAATAGCAGGGTGTTACTTGGTAACACAATAGAACCCAGCTACAGATAGTCAGTTTGTGTTTTCAATATGGATAGCATTTGATGAAGTGCAAGACAACACAGCAATTTCCAAGACCTAAAATAGAAGTTCTCCATTGGACCCAGATATAGGTAAGAGAAAAAATTAAAAAAGAAAACTTCATAGCGATAATTTCAAAAATGGCTTTCTGCTTATCAATTTAAAGAAATTAAATCAATCAGTTAAATCAATTAAAAGGTCGGGGCATTCTTCCTACCCGTCCATCGCCATCAATCACACCAATAACAGATTTGAAAAGAGCTCGTTCATGGGAGGACATGAGGGGTGGGGGGGGGGGGGGGGGAAGTGTAACTTACGGATAAAAAAATGGTGAAAAACCTGCAAAGGACTGCCCATTGTCGAGTTCTATTTAATTTTAAATTTTATTTTTAGTTTTCAGGCATTTCAAATCTGAGTGGATTTGATTTTCTATCAAAGTGGCATTGATAGAAATGCAACGTCATGCGACTGACCCTTCAGACAGTTAGACAGTCAGACTCTTTTTCAAAATGTATACAATTACAGATTAGATCGCAAAAGAGCTTAATAAAAACCAGTTCACTGCATACGGTTGTTAAATCTATTAACTTTTTTTTTTTTGCTTTAAATTTGCTGGATAGTATAGTAAATTGATTTGGTAAATGGTCTGCGCAAGTGAACAAAATCGGTAGCAACAGGAATGCTAACAAATTTAGTAAATTACAGCAGCGTTAATGAAAGATACACTTCGGTGCACTTATTTGAAACCGGGTTGTTTATATTTTGCTGACAGGATAAGTTTGAGGGGGGGGGGCACTTATATGCTGCCATTTGTGCCCCTCTGCGTTTGGTTTAAAAATGGGCTGTTATTTCAAGATTAGAACTCTGCGTTTAGGGGTCGTTTTTAAAGTCATTGACACACATGGTAACTAGATGTTACGTAAATGCCCCCCCCCCCCGGGTTTTTTGTCTTTGTGCTTAACATTTGACAGAATTCTGTCTGTAGAAGCTCAGTGATGAGCTATCTAATAAGCAGCACATACACCCTTCTCTCCCCCGACCTCTCCCCGAGTCCCCTCCCTCATCCCGGGCACCCTCCCTCTCCTCTCCCCTCCCGCTCCCCAAGCGCCCTCCCCTTATAACCACATCGGCTTAGTAACATCTTGGCAAAAACTGTCTTGGGTAATTTTTAACATTCCAGGCAATCCCCTCTCAACCTGATCTTGATTTTTTGGTACACGGTTTTTGCTGTTATTTATTTATTTTTTTTTTTGGTTATTTTTGTTTTATTGAGGCATACAGAGAATTCTCCAGCTTGTTATTTTAAAATGTTAGGTAGCTCCTGCTTAACAGTGCTAAGTTGTTTTCTGTACTAGGTTTTTCTGATTTTTTGTTTCAGAAAAAAAAGAATTTTCGTCAAGTTGTCAGAGATCTCAGGGAAAGACAAAAGGCGGGCCATACAAAAACTGGATTTATTTTTAGCGGTAAAGATAACCAGAGCCTTGAAATATAGCTAAAATTATAGCGAGAAGCAAATAAATCTGTTTACATATTTTTATTGGATGGATAAATACAAGGCATGTATTTTTACAGACAGGTTGAATAATTAAATAAATGGATCAATAAAAAATCAATATGGCTAAGGAACTCCCAATTGAAGAAACGGAAGAATGGGAAGAATTCTACGATCAATACATCCACATGTTCCTCTCTAACGCCACCAATGTGACGTACTTTGACGACATAGAGCGTCGATACTCGAGTATCAACAACAGTACCTTCAAAATAGCCATTGACTACATGGATATCATCCTCGTCCCCATAGTCGCTTTAGTCGGATTAACTGGTAACTTTTTAAGTTTCCTAGTTTTCGTGTGTACTTACATGAGGAGACAATCCTCGTGTATTTATCTCGCTGCCTTGAGCGTAGCAGACACTTTGTTTTTGTTGTGTGTTGTATTATCATGGGCCAAACACACGGGTGTGCATCTGTACGACAGGGACGGCTGGTGCCAGACGTTCATGTACGTGACGTACGTCTCGAGCTTCCTCAGCGTCTGGTACGTTGTGGCGTTTACGTGCGAGCGCTACATCGTCATTATGATGCCGCTTAAAAGGACACAACTCTGCACCACGCGGCGCGCCAAAATTGTCGTCTGCGTGCTGGGGATAGCGGCATCGCTGCTTTACAGCTTCGGAACGTGGACTTCCGGTGTCGTCGAGCTACCTATTCCACCCGACGGGGTGAGGGAATGTGTGCCACTGCCGCAATACACAACCATCGTGGATATTTTCTACAACATCGACACGGTCATGACCTTGATCGTGCCCTTCATCGCTATTGTGGTCATGAACTTGAAGATCACCTTCAAGGTCGTTCAGTTCTACCGAGTGAAAAAAAAGTTACCGGCATCGCTGGACAGACGAGGCCAGCGGCAGATCGACCTCGCTATCGCCTACAGCTACGTACGTCAAAGTCACGTGACTTCTCGCACGCGCCTAATGTACACAAAAACACAGGTGCGGGTCACCAAAATGCTACTATCCGTCTCCACCATCTTCCTCGTGCTCAATCTACCGCGCCACACGACACGCACAATCTCGTTCGTGACGAGACTGCTGGACGAGAACCACACGCCATCGCCTTATTTCATGCTGTGGGACAAACTCTTTCAGTATCTCTACTACATGCATTTCTCTGTGAATTTGTTCCTCTACAGTGTCATTAATCATAACTTTAGAAAGGCATTGGTGTGGCTATTTCGCAGACTGCGGCATTCGTGTAGAGAATTCTTCACGCGACACACACCCGTGTGTAGCTCACAGAGTGACAGTTCTACGCGTGACGTCAAGCCATTCGCCTCCTATCGTAGCAAGCTCGAGAATCAATACGTATAGGATTTATAACATTCCAAAAAAAAAAAAAAAAAAAAACTCGCCCCCTAATAAAAATGTCGAGGGACACTAACCCAGCTTTCTGTCTTTCACAATTTAAGCGTCTAGAGTCACTATAATCAATAATGAGATCCCACTGTCTGGATCTAAAAATGGTACAGAAAATAAACAAATCAACCGTAAAAAATGAAGGTTTTTCTTTCGCACAAGTATAATTGCACTCACTTCGTCTCATATACGAAAGAGTTTTGCGTGTGGATTCATTCTGACTCAGTGATATATATATATATATATATATATATATATATATATATATATATATATATATATATATATATATATATATATATATATATATATATATATATATATATATATATATATGTGTATATATATATATATATATGCGAAAAAAACACACTATTGCAAAGTGAGTCTATTCCGGCATAGGCTCAGGTTGTTCATCGTTCCCAGAAAAAAAACAGATATTAAGATTTTCATCATTGCTGGAGGCTGATCATCACATACAGTATTCACACTACACGGTCACCAACACCCCCCTCCCCCACCCCTACCCCCCCCCCCCCCCCACCCCACGGTTAACTTTTCCCCCACAGAGAAACAGAATTCAGATTCGTGATCTGGGTCCGTGTACATTTTGTCCTTTCAATGTTTCAGTTTAAGTGTAAAATCAAAGATGAAAATCGACTGGATAAAAGGGAAATTGAAATAAAAACAAGAAAGGAAAATTTCGAATTTCCACAAATAGTTTAAAATGAAAAATGAAAATTTGGGTAACGTTGCGGTCCCTGGTATCAGCGACATAAACAAACATACATGGTATAATGGATTTATGAAAGCAATTTCATTTTTCAATTTCCATTTTTCCCACTGGAAGGAAAATAAAAATCAGTAAAAATTCATTTTCTAATGTGTTGATGTACGAAGAAAATAAAAGTACACGAAGAAATGTACAAGGACCGATCAATCGTCATATCACATACAATATTCATATTACAGGGTCTCGTCATCACATATCTCGGTCCTCGGGTACTTTTTTGACGTTCACAGAAACAGAATTCAGACTGATGTTCTGTCGTCTATGTATTAGTTCTACGAAATAAAACTACTGCGGCTTTGTCACTTGCATTGCATGGTGAGAACTATAACAAAAAAGAATAACATTAAAAGAACTAGAACCTCATTTCGCTAGCGAAAGGTTAAACACTTGACAAAAATTCAAACTCAAAAATACTTCCTTCAATGGGTTATTTCTTGAATTATATGATGTATTTTACAACATGCATACAATGGCCCCCCAGCCATAAAAACTGGGGACAATTTATAGAATCTGGGGGCCATCGCGGCCCCAGCGAAAAAAATTAGGGGGCCATTTTTTTAAACTGGGGGCCATGGCCCCTGCCAGAATTATCCGTGTTATTATTATTATTATTCACAAGTTCTACACAAGTCCAAAGTTTCGTTCATAGCGCAAAAGAATAAGACGACACAAAAAATCGGACCGCTGTCAAGAAAAAACTTCATAGATTGATAGCTTAATACCAGCTAAACATATTAGCAAACAACACAGCTTGAATACAAGACGAGTAGTGTTTAATTTTTGTTAACTTAAGGTTTTATTGACGGATCAGGCATACGCCGTGTTATCCATTTACGCAGTGAAACCTCGCACAAAGCTGATGTGTAGTGTTCTGTGCTGTACGCATTTACTTGAAAAAATACACTCTTTTCACGTGGCATTTTAACAAAGAAAACGAAATCGAAGACAAAAATAAAAAGTGACCTGTACATGTTCAGATCTAACTCTTCATAAGTCCCAAGTTTCGTGGCCCTGGGGCCCATAGTGTCAGAGAAGAAGAAGACACAAAAAATCGGAAAAACTGTCAAGAAGAAAAAAAATGACGAACGGCTGCTCACACAAATTCATATAACCCTTGCAAGCCAAAGGGCTTGTCAATTGTTAATAAATATAATATGAATAAAACAAATATGAAAGGTTCTCCAAATAACCTCAGTCAAGCAAACATATGTTTGCGTACTGTGTCCTTTTTTTTGGCGTTCTTTGTTTAGCCATTTGTTTAAGCGACTACCACGAACTCGGAACATCATACACTTCTTTCTGCGAAAAGATTATGCTTTTTTTTTGCTATTGTAAACAGTTCTAATTCTTTTTTTTTTTGGTGACATATATGATAACTCCATACTATTTTTAGAAGTTTAACATCCGGGCAATTCAAGAAAGTTTTACATGCATTTTTCGACCCAATTTTATGGCAGATTTTAGCAGGATGAAAGTGACATTAACCCGCTGTATAAAATGTCTGTATTTTATTAATCCATTGGAAATGAATAAACTTGCTTGACTGTAAAATTTCTTAGTCTCCGCGTTTAGGCGTCTATTTACCGTTATTTCCGTTACCATTTTTTTCCGTTACCATTTTTTTCCGTTACCATTTTTTCCGTTACCATTTTTTCCGTACCCCACTTGCAAGTCACGGACACGTACGGTAAACAAATGGTACCTGAGTGGCCCCTGGTACTGGTTGCGGTTGGTCAAATTGCGGTTGGTCAAATTGTATGTACCCCCCTGGTATATACCTGTTATTTAGGTTGTATTCCCTGTCGCGGTAGGGAGAGGGAGGGGGGGGGGGTATGCTGGGATATCTCTATATCTTGATTACTCGGGACCCCCCACCCTCACCCCCCACTCCCCCACTCCACTTATTCGGTCGGGAAATTAGGATATTTAGTGAAATCTTACTCTAGCCAACATAAGCAGCTGTTTGAGATACGCTCCACCAGACAGCCAAGAAACGACCAGCTATAGTACATCTGGTTTATCAGACAGCCTCCCCCTCCACTCCCCCCCCCCCCCAAAAGAAAAAAAAAAACAAAAACAACAACAAAAAAAGCAACAATAAGGGTAACAAAACACACTTGAGACACGGTTTGTCACGCAAAGTGAATATCAGTCGATAAATTCCTGAGGGTTAAAATAATAACGCAACGAATTGATTAATAAACGTATCGATATTTAAGACCAGTATCACGAAATTCTATCAATATTTCAAAGACAGGTATAGATAGGTGCAGTATCAAACCATGCAGTGAACTAACATAATCGGCCGACCAGTGGGCATCGAACATTGCAAAGTGATAAACAAGTCATTCGGAAAACGACAACCGGGGACACATCACTATTATGACCTTGCAACTCCAGTGATACAACTACCACAGTGGGGCCTTTCCTGTTACCAATGAGAGCAAAAATTTTTCACACTAGAAATAGTTTTATTATTTTTGTTTCACAAAATATTAAATCTATATTTCGTCTATATATTTAAACGTTTTTTTTTTTTTTTTTTTTTTTTGTTTGTTTGTTTTTTTTTTTTTGTTTATGTTTGCATTTTAAGTCTCGTTGAGGCTTCTCTAAGCTATTTTGCAAACCGAGGCATGCCAACGAACCTTCGTTGGTATATCTGAGTTTTATAAACACAGAGTTGATTTATAATATGCAATTTCACCTTTGTGAATATTATTTTCACGGAACACTCATTATTCATTATTTTGAATTTGTATTTCGCCTAAATGTAAACGTTTCTGCTTCTGTTTTTAATCTCACGACCACTCCTAATAAGGCAAGTGAGTCAAAAAAAAAAAAAAAAAAAAAAAGAAAGAAAGAAAAGTAAACACACACATACATGCACAATTCAAGTATTTTTACCAGCTCATTTTTTTACGTATCAGTCTGGGACAATAAAGCCAGTATAACATTGATATAAGTAGACACTAAAATAAACAAGTAATCGTAGATATCAAAGGCTTTCTGCAGCGGTAAAAAATCACTATGAAGTGGTTGACGCTGCACTGTGTATTGCTTTGTTGGCATGCGTTTGTGTAAACAAAGGCGCATTTTCAACTTGTTCCAAACCAGATCGGTATAAGTTCAAATCCATCACTTTTTATTAATGTCGTATATGTCCTTTGGCCCGTTTTATGCCAATAAATAAAGTGATACCCAGGTGCACAACTACAATATATATTCTTTCACTGTGTAAGGTTTTGCAAGATTCCCCGCGCCCCCTCGCGCCCCCCCACCACCCCCCTTCCATAGTATTGGAGTTCGGTCTCAAAATGGAGACATGTAGACGGACAATTGGACTGAGAGCTCCCCCTCTTCCTCGGGGTTCTGGATCTAATAAAATGTGACGCTTTTTTTTTTAAACAAAAGCCAGCTAATGCATCATATGCTCGTTTATTATTTTCTTTGCTTTTTGTTGGTATATTTTGTTCTATTTGAGCATGAAAATTGAAGACGATGTTCATCCAATTCTAAAGATGTTAGACACTTTCTTTCGTAGGTTCACTCTCCAATTTACTTTGCAAACCTGTTATTGATTTTGGAAGACAACGAAACGTTCCTTTTTCCAAGATTAGAGAGTTTGCGCAGAAAGTTAACTCGTGGTTATTAGCAATGATACATTTTAAGGCTGAGCGGGGGGGGGGGGGGGGGGGGGACGGGGGGGGAGAGGGGGGATTCCCTGAAATTATACAAGCACGGTGGTAACAGGAGATGGGTCCAGGACAGTATGAACAATAATGCGTTGTTGCCCAATAGCCAACCTCTACAGCGGTTTGCTCGGTTGTGTATATAACCTTTTCACTACGCAAACCTACTAGGGATTCCGCGAAAATAGTACTCATAAAAGAGAGGAACCACTTTTTAAAATATCCGCGCGCCCTGGGATTCTACATAACCACGAAAATGTCGTCGACTATATAATAACAACGATAATGTCGTCATAAATTCCGCGACATGGTAATATTTGGAGATTATCAACTCAACTCGAACTGTCTATTGATTGATAATCAGAAATAAACCTTCTGACGTAGCTGTCTGTTATGCCTGATAAAGGGCTGTCATTATTAATGCGCTGAGCCCGTTGAAATAATTGGTTTTTAACAAAACTACGAGCCTATAAAACGGCATCAAAATTAAATGTTCGAGACAATGTTTCGAAAAGTTACCAAATGTAAGAAGGAAAAGAAACGAAAAGAAAAATTATAAATCGTATATAAACTGGTCAATAATATCAATAAAGAGTATCTCTAAATAAGTCAACAGACGATTCGTAAGATGACTTCACATGACTTTTGATTGCAAATAGCTGCGGTTTTTTTTTTTAGTTTTGGTGTTGACAAACTGGGAGAAAAGAAATTACACCCTTTGCTCAAGTCAGCCAATGCATGATGATTGAAAATGCGACGACGGCGACTGAGATAAAAGAAAAAAAAAATGGTGAGATCGAATGTTAAAAAAAAACGCGACTTCCGGTGTCTACGATTTGATGACACCCTGTGAACAAGGCCATCTAATGAGTGAGAAAACAGATTGCAGGACTCGAAATTCGCGCTGCTCAATCTGTGATCAATTACCCTCAAAATTATTGAGATTGGCGAAGTGCGACAACCTTTTGTGACTTAGATCGTGGTATTATTATATTTTTATGTGCTTTAAGCTATTTTTATTTATTTTGTATTTTTGTACTTTTTTTTTTTTTTGAGGTGACATTTAGGAAACTTCTCACTCCCGAAAAGCGTTGAATGGACTAATAAAAAATGGTGCCAATTTCTGGCAGCTCCCAACCCTCCCCAACCCAAACAAATGTACTGTGGACCGAAATTGCAATTCACAGAGGGAAATTTCAATTTTATTTTATTCTCATTTTATTTAATACGCTGCGCATGATGTCAGACCAACTTTTTTGCGGTCTGTTCGATTTCATGTACAACTTCAATGAAAGTCCACTGTCATACGAGCCGTAAGTTTGTGTGTAAGATATTTTTCAACTGAAAATCTTAAAAAAATACCCCCTAAAACAATCCTCAGATAGATACCCCTTATAATCCGGATTGATACCCCCCCATAAGAATCGTCAGATGGATACCGCCCCCCCCCTATAATAATCGTCAGATGGATACAGCCCCCAACCTATAAGAATCGTCAGATGGATACAGCCCCCCTATAAGAATCGTCAGATGGATACTGTCCCCTATAAGAATCGTCAGATGAATAACGCCCCCCCCCCCCAAAAGAATCGTCAGATGGATACCGCCCCCCCCTATAAGAATCGTCAGATGGATACCGCCCCCCCTATAAGAATCGTCAGATGGATACAATACCCCCTATAAGAATCGTCAGATGGATACCCCCCCTAAAAGAATCGTCAGATGGATACCGCCCCTATAAGAATCGTCAGATGGATACCGCCCCCCCCTATAAGAATCGTCAGATGGATACAGCCCCCCCTATAAGAATCGTCAGATGGATACCGCCCCCCCTATAAGAATCGTCAGATGGATACAGCCCCCCCCCCCCCTATAAGAATCGTCAGATGGATACCGCCCCTATAAGAATCGTCAGATGGATACCGCCCCCCCCTATAAGAATCGTCAGATGGATACAATACCCCCTATAAGAATCGTCAGATGGATACAGCCCTCCCCTAAAAGAATCGTCAGATGGATACCGCCCCCCCCTAAAAGAATCGTCAGATGGATACAGCCCCCCCCTATAATAATCGTCAGATGCATAAAGCCCCCCCCCCTATAAGAATCGTCAGATGGATACCGTCCCCTATAAGAATCGTCAGATGGATACCATCCCCCCCAAAAAAAGAATCGTCAGATGGATACCGCCCCCCTATAAGAATCGTCAGATGGATACCGCCCCCCTATAAGAATCGTCAGATGGATACCATCCCCCCTATAAGAATCGTCAGATGGATACAGCCCCCCCCTATAAGAATCGTCAGATGAATACCGTCCCCTATAAGAATCGTCAGATGGATACCGCCCCCCCCCCAAAAGAATCGTCAGATGGATACAGCCCCCCCTATAATAATCGTCAGATGGATACAGCCCCCCCTATAAGAATCGTCAGATGGATACAGCCCCCCCCCCTATAAGAATCGTCAGATGGATACCGTCCCCTATAAGAATCGTCAGATGGATACCATCCCCCCTAAAAGAATCGTCAGATGGATACAGCCCCCCCTATAAGAATCGTCAGATGGATACCGCCCCCCCCCCCCTATAAGAATCGTTAGATGGATACAATACCCCCTATAAGAATCGTCAGATGGATACAGCCCCCAACCTATAAGAATCGTCAGATGGATACACCCCCCCTATAAGAATCGTCAGATGGATACAGCCCCCCTATAAGAATCGTCAGATGGATACCGCCTCCCTATAAGAATCGTCAGATGGATACAGCCCCCCTATAAGAATCGTCAGATGGATACAGCCCCCAACCTATAAGAATCGTCAGATGGATACAGCCCCCCTATAAGAATCGTCAGATGGATACCGCCCCCTATAAGAATCGTCAGATGAATACAGCCCCCAACCTATAAGAATCGTCAGATGGATACAGCCCCCCTATAAGAATCGTCAGATGGATACCGCCCCCCCTATAAGAATCGTCAGATGGATACAGCCCCCAACCTATAAGAATCGTCAGATGGATACACCCCCCCTATAAGAATCGTCAGATGGATGCAGCCCCCCTATAAGAATCGTCAGATGGATACAGCCCCTCTATAAGAATCGTCAGA
>OX457031.1:2998613-3194455 GCA_949752745.1 Protula sp. h YS-2021 | reverse complement strand
AGTACGGGGTATGGGGAGTACGGGGTATGGGGGAGAACGGAGGAATAAGGAGTACGGGAGGGTACGAAGTACAGAGGAGTTCGGAGTATGGGGGAATACGGAGTATGAAGCCCCAAATCGCTTTCATAAAAAAGAAAACAAAACATTTCAGACCAAAATATAAGTCAGGTTCATATCATAATCCCCCCCCCCTCCGAGATAAGAAAACTCACCTTTTTTGTTAGGGAGGTGAGGGAGGAGGGGGGGGGGGTATACCATTTGCTGTGCTTTCGTGTGTACTCTAATGCATCTGCGCGTCTAGAACAGTGATGGAACTGTTTGTCTGAAAGTTTAGAAAAGAGGGCGTCGCTGTGGCATCGCTATGCGGTCCTTAATGATTCTATTAATAAACCATTTTCCCCCATAATGCGCCGTTTTATAATAGAGCTGTCCTTTTATTTTGATTGGCTTGACCCGTTCTAACCCTTGTCAAGTTGATTTAAGCTATTCTATTAGCCCCTAGCCACTTTGCCCCCTCCTCTTGTCCCACCCCCTGCCCCCCCGCCCCCCCACCGCCAGAAACATTGCCATCGACTCCCGACAACACCGTATTCATCAACAAGACCGCCAACGTCATGACGTTCGACTCCCTCGACACTCGGGTGTCGTTTTGTGACGGCCCTTCTGTGTGGCATTTGGCTGTTGTTTTTTTTTTAATGCTAATATGCAGATAGGTGATGAGGGTTGGGGAGTGCGGGGGAGGTTGGTAGGGGGGGATGCAAACTTTGTGGGTGGCACCCGCGGTAGGAGTTTGAACTGACAGTAGTGATATTATAAGGGTTGTTTGTCTCACAACGAGCAGGCGCTGGGCTCAATCTGTTTGACATGAGTCCTGCAATAAACCCCCACAATTGTCCAACCCCCCCCTCCCGTCCTCCCCCTTGTGCAGTATCACATAACCTTTCCTTGAGCATTGCATATTTAGAACAAATCAAGTAAAATACTTAATCAAGGTTAATCCCCCCACCACAAATAATCACACATTCAGCGATTTCAAATGTGTTATTTATAAATAAATAAGAATAAATAGCTTTCTTATAGGGTCTCAAAAATATGTGTAAAAAACGCAATTAGTAGCCTTCTAACCTCTCCACTGTGATTTATCTCGTGATAAAATATTTGGGTTACTATGGCAGCACTTATATAATGTAAAGCACGTCTCCGGGAAAGTGGGGTGGGGGGGGGGGGTCGGGGTAGGGGGTAGGGGGGGTAAGAGGGAGGTACCTGCATGCAAGTCGCTTACCATGCGTGTCTCTCACTTTTGAAAACGATCCCTAAACGTAGGATGCCAAATTAAAAAAAAAAAAAAAAAAAACGTCCGTTTTAACCAAACGTGGGCATTCTCGTAAAATCCTCTTAAGCGGGCATCGTCTAATTATATATATATATATATATATATATATATATATATATATATATATATATATATATATATATATATATATATATATATATATATATATATATATATATATATATAAATATATATAATTTTAGAAAAATTATATACAAGTTTAACGCAAGTTAGGGCAATCGCAGTACGAACAACAGACATTTTGTCGGAGGCGGAAACCCGAGAGATTCCCCCTTTTGTTGGAAACGCGGAGTACCTGAATGGAAATCCCCCGCCCCTTGCTTAACGAATTTGCAATTCCGCGCGCACCGCGTCTGGCCTCAAAGTTGTCCACTTTTCTCCACATTTTTACTTGTTGGGCACTCTTGGAAATGCATACGAAGGTGGGGAGGGGGACGGGGAGGGGGGGAGGAGGGGTTGATACCCGGAGCGTGAATTACTCCCAAGGAAACTTTTCGAGTGTAAATACTAAAACCCACAGTCTCACACTCTCTTTATTTATTTATTTGTTATTATTGTTATTATTATTTTGCTGTATATTTTCCCTTCCTTATATTTATTCGTGGAAAAAAGAAAAAGAAACTGATTTCAGAGAACAAAGTTGGAGTGATGGTTGGGGGGGGGGGGGGGTGCGATGGGAGGGTGGTTGGGGGACGAGAGAAATTGGGATATAATCTAAATTCCATACAATTTCGACATCAATCACCCATGAAACAATCAATTATTTTTTGGCTAAGGACATAATTACGTGAATTAATATCCGCTGTTATTGTTTTTTATCGTCCAATGGGATTGCGTAAAACAAACTATTGCATGAAGCTAGAGTTTTTGCGGAGTATTAACCCCACAGAGACCTCAATAATCTGTCCTTTCAAGTGTAACAAAATTAACTCCGCTTCGATAAACAATTACACTGTCATTCTCAAAACCCTTAGCAACCAATCCTTAAACCTTAGCAACCAATCATATCGTGCTGGAGAAAGGGCTACGTAAAAAAAGACATTTTTCGCACTTGGTAACAATGTTTGCAAATGGGTATGCTTTGCTAGATATTCGGACAGTAATTGTTTCTTTTTAATTTTTTTCGCCTCGGATATATATATATTTTTTTGTTTTTTTGTTTTTGTTTTGTTTTGTTTTTTTTTGTCTGTTTTTTTTTTCTCATCGGATGGGTTCCAGAAAACCTATTTGGTGTAGGAATATGAAACTTTTCAGAGAGGGAGGATGATGAGATGTATTGAAATCCTCTAAGGGCAAGGCCAAATTGAGGTCAAAGTATTTTTTTATTTCAAAAGGGATTCCAGTAAACTCCAGTAAACTCCTCCTAGAAAGAAATCGACATTCTACACAGACACAGAGAGCAATGAGTGAAATCCGCAATTTTCTTTACCTTGACCTCCAAGGTTAAGGTCAGACTGAGATCAAATTATTTCTTAAGGTCCTATTTATTACAAAATGGCTGGAAATGGCGCTGAAATCCTTGTTTGAAAAACCTCGCGATCTGAATCTCGAAATTCAGGGTCAAGGTCAAAGACCACATGTCCTTTGTATCTCTAAGGGCGTTAGAGAAATATTAGTCAGTATTTTAAAAATGGTGAGACAGAGAGTAATTTTGAACTTATTTTCGACCTTTGGGTATAAAAGACGTTCTATAAAAGGTACCTCGGTGATCTTGACCTCCTCGGTTATGGTCAAGACCCAATACCCGAAGCTGACCATTATCTCGAAAACAGTTAGAGATAGAGCGGTTTTGAACCCATTTTAGACCTTTTGGACCTAAAAGAGGGTACTGAAGAGCTCGGTCATCATTAAAACGTACATTTTCTCTTGTGATTTTTGCAAGTGGGTCATTCCGCTATCTTGCAGAATTCGGTCTAGTTTTATTATTGTCTCTGTGAACCAATAAACGGTGTTCGCTTTAGGTTTTCAAATTCTGCGTGCGAACTTGTCGCAGAACTGCGTAAATATACTGTGAGGGTTTGGGTAGGGTTGGGGTGGCTGAAGTGTAGTGGGGTGGGGCAGGAGGAAGGAGGCTGTAAAATAGATCACGATATGTTTTTAAAGTCTTGAAAGCGATAAAGGGAGAAAGTCTTGGGCTTACTCGTAGATATTTTGTGCAGGATTCCTCGTACCCGCCCCCTTCTTCCCGCAAAAAAAAAAAAAAAAAAAAAAAAAAAAAAAAATCCGTTGAAATATGTGACTTGAAGGGGTAGGGGAGGGAGAGGGGTACTTTTGGAGCATTTCTCCTCATCGGCAGTGAAGGCGGACTTGGAAGGCATATGGTAGGCGTGGGGTGGGGTGGGATGGGGGTGGGGTTGTTTGATGGGAGGGGGATATAAATGGTCTAATCTATGATGTTGCGATTTTTATCATTTATAGCCAAATCTCACGTTCATTCAAATAGAGCCAAAGAAATATGCATGTTTTCTAGAAAACGAAATACACAAATATAGACCACTCCCAGCAAACAACCGACGTCTTTTTTTCGTTGAAAAAAAGGTTGTTTTTTGGTCGCGACGACTTCACAACCATATTCTGACCTATTACCCCTCAAACCCGACTTTATTCCAACGTCGAGGCGACGTCGGTTTTCTGACGTCATTCCGACCTAACAAAAACGACCAAGAAGCGATGAACATTATTATCGCTCACCGGAAATGGAAGTCATTTTGAAAAAGAGGAAGAAAAAACGTAATTTTTACATGAAAATTTTAGAATTTTGATGGCGCGTCGGTATTTTTCTTCCTAGATTGTAAAAATGTACAGGGAAAATGCTTTCGTATGCATTTCACAACAGCAGTTGAATAATTAATTATCTATTAATTATATAACTCTAGTCAGATTCAGGTCAGAATCCGACGTCGGTTCCAATTTCATATACAACCTAAAACCAACTTAATTCCGACGTCGGATTTAGATCGGAACCCGACGTCATTCTGACGTTGAAAACCCGACGTCGGTTCCATTTCATATACAACCAAAACCGGCACGTCAGTCCGACGTCTCAAACGTCGGGTCACGACGTCTACCCGACGTCATTCTGACGTCTTAATGTTTGCTGGGCTGGTGCAAAGTGGTGTTGATCCAAAGTGGTTCAATTTCCTGGGGCATGGCGTATTTTTTTCCCTTTTTTCTCCTTTTTTTCTTCTTTTTTTTGTGTGAAATGGTACGACGCCTACACGGAAAGACATAGAATTTAGAATTTAATTTAGAATGTCCTAAACTATGGCAGAATTAGGGCAAAAAATGTGTTTTTTGTAAAATATCGCAACCCATACATAATCACACCATTTTTACACACCATAATTTGAATCCGGACTGACTGCAGATATTGCCGGGTAAATAACTCTGTATCGAAACGCAACAAACAAAGCACACACTTGAAATTTATTCTAAATAATCATTTGTAAACAATCGCTGCAAAATATTGACATAAGAAACAATTTAAAGTTTGTTGTTGCATTATTTACTTTAAATTCTAAAGATAAATAAATGCAACTAACACAGTGATCAACAATGGCTTAAACTTAAATTCTTAACTGACAGCTTTAGCAGCTGTCAGTAGAGGTGTCAGTAAGGTGTCAGTACAGGTGTCGGTAAGGTGTCAGCACAGGTGGCGCCCGTCAGGGTGAGGGGGGAGGAGGGGGGGACTGGTTACCATGCGTGTCCATGAGTTTTTAACACGACGGGCATACAAGGTAGCACATATGAAGTCAAGTGTTCCCTACCCCCCCTCCCCCCCCACCCCCATCTAGCCCCACCCCACTGCCGGGACGCCGTAATGATTCTAAACATGATATTATTTTGATATTCTAATGATATCACACAAAGAAAGTTATAATCTCAATGTGGATAAAAATAAAGTCATGATGTTTGGTGGAAATCTGGACCGCTTAAGAGACTACATGGTTTTACATATTTTTACATAATATGGGGTGAATAGACATTTATTAACTGCTCTCTAATTCAATCACCATAACCATATGCAGCTGGAGCATAAATTTAACCATATTCATGCATAAATATATAGGGGAGGCTGGTTACCATTCGTATATATATATATATATATATATATATATATATATATATATATATATATATATATATATATATATATATATATATATATATATATATACAGGATTTTGGTCCAATGGCAAGGCAACAGTCTTTCAATGTTGACTGAAAAGTTAAAGTCTACGGTTACTTATAATAAAAAAGCCAGACGAATCATACGACAAAGGATATATTGACTTAATTTGAGGCTATATGATTATCAGCTACGAAAATGTTGACCTATAGGTCAACATTTTTTCATTGATAAATAATAAGCAGACGTTGACTCGCTTAAAGCCAGTGTAGAGTTTCACTGAACAATAAATCCCGATAATATATTTATTATATATATATATATATATATATATATATATATATATATATATATATATATATATCGATAAACTGCACAATCTTAATCATCTAAAAATCCTATATACACTCGCATTCTGCCCGAAAGCTTCACACGTAAACATGTTTTTCATGATAAAAAATCACATAAACGTAATTGAACAAAACATCAATATATAGAATTATTTTTAAGCATTATTTGTCATGTTTCATACACACTTTCGATGCACTAATGTGCTCCTGCAAGAAAAATTGCCACATGTCATGTATAGTTGTCACATGTCATGCATAATTGTCACATGACATGTATAACTGTCACATGACATATATCAATATCACATAACAAGGGCACATGTTACAATCTGATTGGTCGATTCCAAAGCCAAAAAGTTTTCAATGTTGACCGGAATGCAAATGCCGATAGATATTGCAGTTATTTGTAAGGAAAACATCAGTTAAAACATGTAACAAAAGGAAATATTGATCAGTTATGAAAATCTTGACATAAAAAAAAATTTCAACATTTTTTTGCTGGTCAACACCATTTTATGTGGACTCGAAATATGTCAACATCTACTAAATACTTACTTTATCAATATTTTCCAAAACACTAATCGTGTCATCATCTTTTTGCATATAATATAATATTCTTTACATCAAATAATGTTCTCATGCAAGACATATCCAATAAGGAATGTACTCTTAAAAGATAATTCCGATAAAGCAATGCACTCGTACAAAGCACTTTTAATACAATAATATTTTCAACACAAGTTACTGTTATACATGGCATGTTATCAAACAGAAAAAATGGTGCATTTCAAGCTCACCGCTCCCCCTCCTATCTCCATAAAAACTGTACAACCGTGGAGTACCCAGTGTACCCTCAGCTCCCACCCCTCCACCCCTCTCCCCCCCTCCCCCCCCCCCCCCCACACACCTTAGCTCGACAATGTTTTATCATGACACCTCCTTTTGAAACATTCATTTTTGCAGCAACCGTTCGTTACATCTCTATGTTACAACTCCTTTGTAACAACGAATTTGTGACATATCTTTGTTACAACCCCTTTGTAACAACATATTCGTTACACCTCTTTCTTACAGCTCCCGGGCATGGATCCCGGTCTTATTATTATACATAATAATTATTGCTGAAAACAAATCAACAAACATGTGAAAAAAATAAAATTCCTGCGAAAGTATCTTGGATATTGTAAATCAGGTACATTTCAAACGTAAAGTAGTTTATGTTCGCCGACCAACTAGTACGTCCGCAAACACACACCATAAAAATCGCAATTTGGCCCCCACTCCTCCAAAATCAACTGACCCTACCCATGGACTATACTAGCGCAGGCACAATACGAGAATCCCCCTGCCCCCCACCCCCCAACTCTGTACATACATACTGTCGGGACGACCTCACAGCGAAATAACGACATAGTTATTATTGTTATTATTTTTAATAATAATAATAATAATAATAATATTATAATATAATATAACAATATAATAATATAATATTATAATATGAATATATATATATATATATTATTATTATTAATATTATTATTACTATTATTATTATTATATAACACCATTAAACGTCTCTGATGACGTCACGGCAATGAAGAACGAAGCAGAGAAACAATGTACCACTTACAAAACAGAACGCAAAAAAATAGTAATAAAAAAACGAAGGAGGCAAAATGTTATACAATGTTATACAATTCTAAACCACTTTATAAATGTTACATAATCCCTTGAATAATACAATTGGAATAACAGAAATTGTTCTGTCCATGCAATAGACGTCACTGATGACGTCATGGCAATGTACCATTAAAAGAAAACGAAATGCAAAAAAGAAAAACAACAGAAACAGAAAAAAAGGAAAGCAAAATGTTATATAATGTTATACAATGTTATACAATGCCACGAGAGGCTATACAATGTTGTACAAAGCTATACAAAGTTATACAATGTTATACTACCTTATAGATGTTACACAATCCCTTGAATAACACCTTTGGAATAACAGAAATTGTTCTGTTCATGCAACAGACGTTACTGATGACGTCAAGGCAATGTACCACTTAAAAAACAAAATAATAAAAAAAGCAAAGAAAAAAAACAAAAAAAACACAAAAACAAACCAAAAAAAACACAAGGCAAAATGTTATATAATGCTATACAATGTGATACAATGTTATACAATGTTATGCTACCTTATAGATGTTTCATAATCCTTTGAATAATACATCTGGAATAACAGAAATTGTTTTGTTTACGCAATAGACGTCACTGATGACGTCAGGGCAATGACGAACGAAGCAGAAGAGCAATGTACCACTTGAAAAAAATTACAGAATGCAAAAAAAAAAGAAGGCAAAATGTTGTATAATGTTATACAATGTTATACTATGTTATACAATGTTATACTACCATATAAATGTTACATAATCCCTTGCATAATACATTTGGAATAAAAGAAATTGTTCTGTTCATGCATTAGGCGTCACTGATGACGTCACGGCAATGTGCCACTTAAAAAACAAAATGCAAAAAAAAAAAAAAAAACAAAAAAAAAAAAAAACAAAAGAAAAAAAAACAGAAGACAAAGCGTTGCATAATATTATTCAATGTTATACAATGTTATATTACCTTATAAATGTTAGATAATGCCTTGAATAATACATTTGGAATAACACAAATTATTCTGCTCATGCAATACTCGTCACTGATGACGTCACGGCAATGTGCCACTTAAAAAAACAGAATGCAAAAAAAAAAAAAAAAAAAAAAACAGAAGGCGAACCGTTGTAAAATGTTATACAATGTTATACAATGTTATACTACCTTATAAATGTTACATAATCCTTTGCATAATACATTTGGAATAACAGAAATTGTTCTGTTGATGCAATAGTCGTCACTGATGACGTCACGGCAATATGCCACTTAAAAAAACAGAATGCAGAAAAAAAAACAGAAGGCGAAACGTTGTAAAATGTTATACAATGTTATACAATGTTATACTACCTTATAAATGTTACATAATCCTTTGCATAATACATTTGGAATAACACAAACTGTTCTGTTGATGCAATAGTCCTCACTGATGACGTCACGGCAATGTGCCACTTAAAAAAACAGAATGCAAAAAAAAAAAAAAACCAGATGGCGAAACGTTGTATAATGTTATACAATGTTATACAATGTTATACTACCTGATAAATGTAACATAATCCCTTGAATAATACATTTGGAATAACAGAAATTATTCTGTTCTTGCGATAGGCGTCACTGATGACGTCACTATGCAGCTTGGGTTGGTTCTATACGTGGCGTGCAAAAGAAGGCTCATTCAGCTACACTCTACAACTGTTATAACAACATTAATCATGAACAGAGGGCTTTGTATAAAATTAAATATAACAACGTTATAGCAATGCTATAGACTGTTATACAAAGTTGTACCGATGTCATAGAATGTCACACAAATTCGATGTGATACAAAATTGCACAATGTGACAGAAAGTCATACAACATTATACAATCGTATACACTGCTACACAATATTATACGACGTTATACAAAGTTATACAACTTTGCACGTCATACAAGTTACAGACTGTTATACAATATTACACACATATATAAAATGTTACACAACGCTATACAACGTTATGCAAAGTTACAGACTGTTATGAAATGTTACACAAAGATAGCTAATGTCAGACAATGCTGTATGACATTACACAAAGTTATACACTGTTATACAACATTATCAAAGTTATACAAGTGACACACATTTTGCAACGTTATCAAAGTTATACATGACATGCAACGTTATACTGCAGCGCCATACAAAGTTATGCATTATACATGACGTCACATCAAATGAGCAATGTTATAGACTGTTATAGAATGTTATAAAATGTCATACATTGTTATATTGTTATAAAATTTTATACAAAGTCATACAGCGTTATCAATGTTACACCACGTTATACCCAAGTTATGCATTATAGAATGTTATACAATGTTATAAAAATGTTATACAATGTTATAATTTCACATAAAAAATATTAACAGGAGAACCCCAGAAGAGGGACCCCCTCTCAAACAGGGACAAATTGTGAAGAGTTCCGTTGTGAAGAAATCACAAATAAGCCCCCTCCCCCCCTCTAAAAACGGGAATACTTTAGTGCAATCCCAATAATGGTTCTATTTATAGGAGTCTCGCTATGTACAGACAAAACACAAGCTACATGATTATATCCCCAGACTACAATTGATTGCCATGTCCCCATTTTTTGTTCGCTCTCTTCTCTTCAGGGGGCAACTATATGCTAAAATATTCATGATACATTTTGTGCCTTTATGAATATTCAATACCTTTATGAATATTCAATACCTTATCATTCTACTCTTAATCGACATTATAACGATTTTCCTTCCAGGTGAAAAAAACTCAGGAAAAAAATAAGGTCATTTATATCTTCATATGAGCGACACAGAGAGCGATTATAATAAAGTAACATATTCTACACAGTCCTTTTTTATAGTGCTTCTCAGAAAATTGCCAAGGATTACACGCTGAATTTCATAATATACAACAGGCTTATTGAGAGAGGGTAATTAAGCATGTGGAAAAGAGGTGGCGAGGGTGAGGGAGGAGGGGAAGGGCAGGGGAGGGGAGGGGGTTGTTAGGAGGGAGGGGGAAAGAGAGCGCTGATAGCCCGTACTCTATCGAGCCCGTTCATGAAGTATTACGCACTGGGGTGGGGGCGGGGGGGGGGTGAGGGTGTCAATTTGAATACATACGCATGTTTATTCGTGGAGAGGGGGGTGGGCGGTGAGAAGGGGAAAGGGGAGAGGAAGCGGTGTCACGGCACGGTATGGGCGAGGGGTGGGGGGCACTCACGTACACATCCTGATATATATATATATATATATATATATATATATATATATATATATATATATATATATATATATATATATATATATATATATATATATATATATATTTCATATTCAGTAAATGCTCAGTGAGACTTCTGTTTGAAATCCTAATCTATACATGGGTGAATACGTGAAGGGGGGGGGGGGGGTAAAAATCAATGAAACGGTTTCAATCGACAGAGCTCACCCCCGGAAAACTAATTCCCTCCCTTTACCTCGGTAAATTTAACCAAATAGGTTGTGATTTTGTGATTTTATCTCTCAGATAAAAGAAAGAAAAAAAAAAACATTTATCTATAAAAAAGCAATAGTTCAACGGCGCAATATCAAATATACGACGCAAATATGCTGTCAACTCTTTCCCCTTTAGGCTAAGTGCGGTGTATTCGTGTTAAAGTGTCTGTCGTCATGGCGACCAAGTACTCCAAACATTCACAGGCAACAGTCACACGACAACGCCAGAGCATTTTAGTCTAGTTCAGAAAATCACAAAACGTTCATTGATTGTAACAAGATTATGCCAATTATTTTCTTTGGTCGAAGTTCTGCGATCCATTAAAAATCTGCAAACATAAAAAAGTAAGATATGCATGTAAGTCTGTGCCGAAAAAAAGACCGGTTTGGGAACAATGTTTCGAAAATTGTGGCAGTTTTCACCTGATTCGGGGACTAACAAAAATAATTTCTGGCCAGAGTGTAGGTTTATATATCCACGTTATAATGGCATGTGTTTTCACTGCTGTAAATGTGCGTAGCTATAGTGAAATTTTTGTCGACAGTTGAAGTTTTTGTTGCTTCAAAAAACAGAACAAAAAATAAAAAAAAAGCCTGAATGCATTTGCTGTAGTGTTGCTCCACAAATTTATAGAATCCCTGGGCGGTGGGGGGGGGGGGGGGCACTCACGTACCAACCACTGGCTTTCTAGAATCCCTGGGGGTGGGTGGGGGGAGGGTACTCAGAAAATGGGGATTATTTCGGAAATTCACTCCGCTTCGGGTTGAAAAGGTGGTATTATTTTACAATTAGCACTCCATGTATTAAAAAGCCATGGACACGCATGGCAACCATTTGGTACGTTACTTGGTGCCCCCCTTTTCGGGGTTTGATTACGTCTTATATGTAAATCTACCTGTATTTCTTTTTTTTTTTTTTTTTTTTTTTTTTGGAGGGGGGGGGGGGGGGAAGGAGTTTTGGTTGGGGATAGGGACTTCAAAATTCGTCACTCCCCTCTCTAGGTCCTTTTGTGAAAATTGCTGCTGGCGACGGAAGCACATCTTAAGGGCGTGAGTGTTCGTGAGTCCGAGGGTGAGCAGAGGGGCAAGGACAGGAGCAGGGGGAAGGCGTGTCAGCACCTTTAGAGGTGGACGGAGAGTTTCCCGGGGAGGGGGGTTTCCCCCGAGGGCAGATTCCCGCATTTTTTGCTGAGAGCGGAGATTTTCCCGCGCGAACGGTTCCCCCGGCTTATTTACAGACCCACGCCGTCGTTAACACCAAGCACTTTATTATAACACCAATGGGGATTAGAGATTATCCACCTTATAACAATCCCCCGCCTGCAACACGAAATGTGGTTGCAGTTAGACCTGGGATCAGCTGTTGAGTTGATTAAATAATATGCGTTAATCTTATTCAGTTAATGCCGGGAATCGCAGATTACCCACCTTAAAACTATCTCCCATGTGCTGCCAAAAAAGCTGTAATTAAAGGCCCAACGAGGACTATAAAAGCTCCTCCCATTTTCATTATGATTCTGGAGCTCAACGAGGCAACTTCATTTCCTCGCGCACTTATCTAGTGTTTTTACTAAACATGTTGACAGATTTTGTTAAAATAAAATGGTCGATGAGTTCACAATTACTTTCTAACCACACTAAAAGCATTTTTACGACTGTTTGAAAAGAGTTTACATTAAAATTTAACTTTAAATCATATCACAATTTAAAAAACGGCCGTACCTCATTTTTAATTCCACGTGTTTTACGCGACCTAATTGTTGCTTGATTGACGCTGTCAAAGCATTGACCCATTGATGCTCATTGAACAACATGTTATGGGGAGCCACTCCAAGCAACATCGATTTCACACATTTTTCCTTTCAACTCTTTTGTCTAAGCTGGACTCAGAGTGTGGATACAAATTTGCTACATTAACTGTTATCTTCAGTTGGTCATTTCGCACATCGCACAAAGACATTTATCGTAAGGTTGTAAAATTTATATAAATTTGATTGATGGGATTTTCCAAGTAAATGAGAAAAGGGGCGGACTCGGTTTCATGGCTAAAAGCAGCGTTTTTAGTTGAGATACACTGTTTAGCAAACTTTATCATCATTCTTTTTATCCACACGAATCGCGCCAGCATGCCAGCACGGAAAAAAAATATGAAAAGGGGAAACTCTTCGGGAAAACGCGGGAAAAGCTCCGGGCATGGCAAAATAGGAGGGGTATGTCTCCGCGCAGGTAACCCTTCTCGCGGGGAAACTGTCCGGGATTCACTTTTTAACTTATTGTCTAATGCAAACAAATGCCAACATCGTAAATTTTCCTTTGCCGTAGCACCGGGATGGTTGATCCCACTTCTGAGAATTACGTCTCCGGGGGGGGGGGGAGGGGGGGGGGGTAGGTTGGTATTGTTGAACACTGACCCCTTTCCCTATTTACCAAATGCATTTCCCCCTGTGTATATGTGTGTGTTTTTACGTGTGTTTGTGTTTGTGTGTGTATGGGGGGGGTGAAGTTTAAAATGCTAAATTCGCTTCCTTTACCGGCTTGCGGAACGACGTAGGGAACCGGAAGTCGTTTAAGCCCGACGCTGCACTCTACTGTGACGCATGCGCCTCGTATGACCGGAGGGCTTGGAGGTCGTCACCCGACTTGTCTGTGGTGCCTATAAATAGAACAATAGTCCAAATTCTCTTAAAATCTCAGGCAGCAAGTAACTCGAAAAGGTGAAGGATCCTGGGAAATAGCGACGATTCTTGGATATAACGAGATTCTAGGATAAGATTTGAATTCTGGGACTGAGCAAGGATTCCCGGACATAGGGGATTGTGGGAAATGGCGAGGAATCTGGGACATAGAGGGATTCACTGATTATTGGACACAACGAGCACTCCGGGACATAAAGAGGATTCTGGCGTAGAGCGAGAATTCTGTGACAAAAATCTGGAATATAGCGAGGATTTCGTAACACACACGGAATTCAGAAAATAGCGATGATTGTACGACAGAGCGGGGATGCACGGATGTGAGGATTCTGGGACATAAGCAAGGATTCTAAAACATAGCGAGGACTCACGGATATAGTGAGTTCCGATGTAGCGGGACTTCTGGGACATACGCGGGCACTCTGGTAGAAAACGACAACTTTACGGCATAGCGAGGATTCTGAGACACACATAAAATTCTGGTAAATAACGAGGATTCCTGGACACACAAGATTCTGGGACATAACGAAGATTCTAGGCTATGGCGACGATTGTGAGGCATAAAGAATTCTTGGACAGAGCGAGGATTCTGGCTCGCACAGAGAATACTTGGACATAGCATGGATTCCTGGACACATATAAGATTCTTGGATATATCGAGCATTCTTAGACATTGCGAAGACTATGGAACATATGGAGAAATCTGGGACATAGTGGGGTCAAAGCAGGTGATCTGTGACAGAACAGAGATCCTAAGTCATAGCGAGGAATCTGGGACTAATAGGAAAGTTTGGGACAAGGTCTGAATTCAACTACAAAATGGGCGCTAGCGAACGCAGGAGAGCATCTAAGCATGTAAACACGACGCACAGGCGCACAGCTTGCTTCGTTCGTAAAGTAAGGGATGTGCGTTGCCAGTGGGATCTGTTTAATGTGGCTTCAAGGACCTGGTTGCTGTGATAAATATCTACTGATGTGGGTAGCTGAATTAAAATGTAACATTTAAAACAATACTTTGCTCAGCTGGTCTTACTAAGGAATAAAACACGTACGTGAACTGAGAGAGAGAGAGAGAGAGAGAGAGAGAGAGAGAGAGAGAGAGAGAGAGAGAGAGAGACATGGACAGAGACAGAGACAGAGAGAGAGAGAGAGAGAGAGAGCGAGACAGAGACAGAGAAAGAGAGAAAGATAGAGTTAGAGAGAGAGAATAAAACAGAGAAATAGGGAGAGAGACAGACAGCAAAAGAGAGAGAGAGAGAGAGAGAGAGAGAGAGAGAGAGAGAGAGAGAGAGAGAGAGAGAGAGAGAGAGAGAGAGAGAGAGAGGAATGTTTTCATACCGGCATGATGTTGACTAGGACATATTGATACACGTCCCGGAAGTGCTTCACACATACAGTCGGTGGCAGCAGGTCTCGGACGCGTATCTTTTCCGATTGGTTAGATACCAGGCAATCACCTTCAACCATTCCCACTGGCCAGAGGCTCGAATTGCTAATCACGTGGCTGAGCGGGGTATGGGATGCAAAATTCACACGCTGGGCGGCGTGACCTCTGAGGAAACGCATCGCCAGTCGTCTCATCACCAACAGGAACTTCTCCACCTCCAGCTTTTTATCCAACTCATTCAGCGCTGATTTACCTTCTTGGCAGTCTAGAGGAACTAAAAATTGCTCAGACAAACTATTGATAATGATCTCTGCCGCTCTGTCTTCTGTATACTCATACAGTGAAACGACATGGCGAAGCTCTAATGATTTTTCCATGAGACTGAACAGCTTTGCACTACTTATGGATTTCAAATCAATCCTCCACCTAGAAGCAAAAGAACCTATACTCTCGCTAGGCCTTCCCCCTGCGCGTAGAGCGAGCGGTAGGATTACTTCGAGTACTTCGTTCAGTGCCCCCATCAGGCCTTGATCCTCAATGTGTACTGAGTCTAACTCTGCGACTACAGCTTTTGGAATATCTATCTGCTCTATTTTCGATCTCAGTTCGAGAAGTATATGGCTACCTGAATGGAACATTTCATTTCTATAAATTGCGGTTTCGAATTTGTCTTTTGCAATGTAACTCTTTCCTAGCAGTACCTGATTGGCGAGTTCCAACTCAATGGTGTCAAGGTCGTACAAAATGTGACCTCCATAACCGTGACGTCCGTCTGTGTGCACGTGGAATAGAAGTTCCTTGGTCCAATCAAAATCCACGAGTTGTTTAGGCCTTAGCTGGTAGAGTTTGTTCACCGGAAGTACAACATGGCCTTGTTTGCGAAGAAATCTCAAACTGTCACAACCAGCTAAGGCAATCATTGACGCCTTATCTAAGAAAGAATTTTGCCATTCTGCTAAGGTTTCAATTACTTTAATAATGATATGGTTTTGGTCTGCACACACAAATGCTTCAACTTTGGACCTCGGGACCAAATGAGGCACAGCAGCGCTAATCCCAAGTTCCTTCCTGTTGTCAATAATAATTTTCCAGGCTGAGAGAAATTCCTCATACATTTCTTTCCTCTCACCCTGGAAGCTTTCAACGAACCGATACACTTCCTTTTCCTGGCTCTCTTCTCTGGTAAGACGATGATTAACCTTTGCATTTAGAAACACAACAAATTTAATTACTGTATTCAATAGCTTGATCAATTTCAACTTATTTTGCCAACAGTAAACAAGTCGAAGGAACGGGTTGGCATCTGGCATTAGTTTTGCCTGGAATGCTATATGTGCCTGTAGGTCATGTAATACGGGTACTTTAGCGAGTCTGCTCTCCCAGTCTCTTTCTTGAAGCCCATCAATCTCCATTAGGAAACGATTGAGACTTACAGAGGAACCTTCGTTCGTTGTGCCATATACTTCTGATTTGAATTCCTGTAAGGCAACAGGCATGTCACACAAAACCGTATGTACCTGAGTTTGGATATCACAGGGAGAACTGGTCACCAAGTCCGTTGCGAGTAGCTTCCGCAGCAACATCTGAAAGAATAAGCAAGTTTCTCTCTCATCTAACGACAGTGTCACCATGACGCGATCCCACGCCACCTGGAAGGCTTTATACAACCTGTCAATGTCTTTACTCTTCCATTCTCCTATGTTTACACTTGACAGCAAAGTTAGTTGGAACAATACCTGTGTCACAAGATCAGCTGGAGTATCTAACGGTTCACCCATTACTACCACAAGGACAGTTTTTCTCTTCAACTGTTTGGTAGATTTCCCATCAACTGTAACGGACTCCTCGATTACCTCTTCACATATTGGGCATTGTTTTGTTTTATCAGTTGCCAGAATCATGTGGCTGCATGTACATTGAGACTTATGTACTTTAATTTCTTTCAAACCCGGCGACAACAAACACATTTCTACATTTGTTACGTCATATGGTTTTAGTAGCAGTTTGACCATGAAACACTTATCAAGGTGTTTTTGTAATGGAAGAGCCCTAGCCAATGCACTAAATAGAACCACAGCTTGGAAAAATTCCGCACCATTCGTCTGTGTAGACATATGCAAAGATTTGTGTTGAAAATCTTTTTTGCCACTCACGCAGAGTAGCAAGTTTTTCTCAAACTTTGTAAATTTACATTTCGTGATTGTCTTTTCTAGATTTAAGGCCCACTGGTTATCTGAATCTTTCGGCGACTCGAGAAATTTCACCCAAAAGAATCTCTCAGCCACAGCAATGAGAATCTGTTGTAGAGCAACTTGATCTTTCTCAGAGTCTTTTATAAGCGGATAAAATTTCTTATCAAAGTCTTCTATATTTTCAAGTAACTTCTTGATGTTTGCATACTGATCAAATGGAACTACAAGACGATAGCCAGTCCCGAACTCAATCACATCTGGTTCAGGAAATTTGATGTTGGAAAAACTTTTAAATGCCCTTTCTACTTCTTTGACTGTTGCCTGCAGATGCTTCAGGCTCCCCGAGTGAAGATATCTAATCAGAAGAATCTGCATTGGCGATGCAAACCCAAGGTGGTGTTGGAAGTCTCGTGTTATGAAACTTTGCTCGACTGTACCAAGCTGATAGGTTTTTGTCATGTCGCTACGCCTTGAGGAATCACTCAACAAAGACGCAAACTCCGCTACAAACACCCTACAAAACGCCAGTCGGATTACATATACCAAACCATCATCACGAATATTTGTAGTCGATATTGCCTTTGACACAATCTCAAATGTTTCTGATCTATCGAATAAATCAAATTCCTTGCTCTGTATTTCTTGTTGTAAAATTTCGCACATGATGCTGATCACACTTTGAGATGGACCAGACTTGCAAAATTCGTTCAGAGTTTCATTCACTCCTTCCCACTCTAATGGCTCACTCTCGAGACATGTTTCTATTATTTCGTAATTCATATCCAACTGAAAGATACGCTTAAGGACAGCTCCGGTATACACAAGTGATTCATCTGGCAAGTGTTGCAGTTCTTGAAGAAAATCGGACAAGAGAGAAGTATCGGGATTCGCCTCAATACACCTACCAATGTAGAGGCAAAACATGTGCTGATAAGCTCTGATCGTGTCTTTTGAGTCTGGCAACTTTTTCTTTAGGTCCTTGAAAAAAATGAAAAGAGTTTTGGAATCTAACATAGTGCCTGCACTGTCATCTTCAATGGTACTTGCTGTTTCATTTCGCCAGCTTTTCTCGCTCTGCATCTTATCATTTTCTGGTGTATATTTACTCCTAATCTTCTTCTTCTTCTTCTTCTTCTTCTTCTTCTTCTTCTTCTTCTTCATTTGACGAAGGCTCTTTTGCATTGCCTTGTTCAATGGTGCTGGCTGTTTTAGTTTTCCAACTGTCCTTGCTCTGCATCTCATCAGCTGATCCCTCAGATAAGGTACTTCTTTCTTCGTCGGTGAGCATAATTGAAGAATTCATTGCATAATTCATAATTCTGTTCTCTATGTGTTCCATATCGCTAGAAAATTGATCAAGCGAATCAGATATTTCATCAGGCAACACTTGGTTTTTTGTTGTTTCTAAGTTTTGTTCCTCTCTACTACTTGCCAATGACTCCTCTATGTCTATATTCTGTATAGCTTCGATATCGTTTTCACTACCAAGACTTTCTCCTCCACCACTGCTTTTCAATTCATGTAGTTCGTTATTCAAATCGGATTGGCTGTTGGTGTATGTGTCCTTTAATTTTCCAACAGGGGGATCATTTCCTTGTTGAAAAGCAACAATAAAATCTTTGACATATTCTGGATATACCCGAAAAAAATCTGACAGCAGCCTCAAGATGTGAATTTCTTGTGGGAAACAACTAAGTCCAGAACAAAATGCCAACACCGTTGCAATATCCGAAATAAGATTTGCTATTGATCCTCTTTGTTTGATGTTTTCTTCAGTGGGTAGGTACTTCTGACAAATTTTTCTGACTACGATATCAGTGATCTGCTCAGTTTCCAATACCTTGTATTCCTTGAGTGATTGTTCAATAATTTGCGGTATGTCTTTTCGGCGCATTTTGAGAAAACCAATGAAATTCTCCAACTGTGGGGTGACAAGGTAAAAGGAGAGGAACATTGCAGTGAGTGTTTCTTCCCATTTCTTACCAGACTCTTGGCTTGATTTCTTTCCTAGAAAACACACTAAAACTTCCGACCATTGTTCATCTGGTGTACAAAATCCCAGTCTTTCCGAAAATAACAGAAGCATATCTTTGTAAATTAGCTCCCAATATGCTGATATGTCAGAATCATTGCAGAAGGATTCGCATTTCCTTTCCATCACAGGGATGTACTGATTAAGCAGAGAAACAACATCCACCTCGGTCATACAATCCAAATTGTCAATTCCTTTGAAAGCCAATTCCATTTGTATATCTTTTTCAAAATTCATGAAAGAGGAGTGTATGTTCTGGAACAGAAGCTTGATAAATGGAAAGTTCAGTGGTAATCTTCCTGAAGTAATCAAGATCGATTCTGCCCCCTTTACAATGCACTGATCAAGTGTTTTGTCTTCAGCTTTAAGGCGAAACAGGTGCAGCCATAGATTTGTCGTAGAGTCACTATCTGTTTTGATAATACTATTCCATGCTGAACTGTGCTCTAAAAACCACACAATCTTGATCAAGTTTGCTTTAATAAGCTCTGTCATAAACTTCGTCCAAGCTCCAAGAAGTGACCTGCCTTGAAGAAGTGACTCAGTGTCACAGGCCACAACCACTTGCCAATGCTCTGAATGATAAGGGTTGTATTGTTGAGACGAGTGATCGCTTTCTATCATAGAGACTATCTTTTCTGTGATGCAGTGTACTAATGGCTCGCATGATGATATCGAAGCAATCAGCGACAACAAGTCATTTTGTGTCTCTTGTTGCTTGTATTTGAAGCACGTGAACGCCCATAGAAGATTGTCCTTAATAACGTTTTCCATCGAATAGAATGGTGACTGTATCATTTCAGTAATTGTGCAACCAAGCAATTTTTTCAATTCCTGTTCACTTTCTTCTAATCTATCAACTGTACACATCACCCATTCTTTACTGTAAGCGAACTGCCAACCACCCAAACGTTCCTCCTCCATTTTTTCAGCATGTAATATTATACATACAAGCTTTGTACGTTCTTCGCCCATTCGACTTCTGAACTCCCTTTCCTGTTGTTCAATTAGAACCTTCAATAGCAACATATTCCCGGCATCGTGTGTTAGCTGGCATTGTATTACCAACGTATTAGCGTCGCATGAACTGTAATATTTTTCCAATTCAGCCGAAAGTTGTTTTTCTGTTCGAATACTGCTCAGGTGAACGATATTGGCAGTGTACACTTCTGGCATCAGAGCTTCCACATCGGTATGGACGTTACTGTGAGTGAATATCACGTACTTTCTTGTAACCTGGCACTTTAATACAGTATCCAGCTTCGGAAAGGCGTCAAGGGTTTTGATAAGGCCGCTGTTAAATGGCAAATCAAAATATTCGTGTCTCATTTGTATACATTCTTCTTCACTTTCACGTACCAGTTTCGATCTTGGAAGTCTCAATACTGCATCTGGGGGTGACGTCATCAGGAGCGCAGTTTTACATCTGTCCAACATAGAGTGTTCTCCTTCATTCCAGTCTTTGTTTTCCAGGGCAACCAGTTTTACCAGTGATGGCAGAGTGTCTTTATTGTAGCCCATAAACGCATGTGTATCTTTAAAGAATGATTCTCCAACATCAGCAAAGTCTTTGACCCATTTTGTTAAACCTTCAACTACCTTTTTTTCGTCATATGTTAGTAGATCACTAAAGAGCAAATGTTGTTTTTCAAATCGATTCAAGAAAGGGGGATCGGAATAATCCAATTTATCTTCCTCGATCAATACAATGCATTTAAATTCATCATGTACCTGACACATTGGATTGCTATGAGCGCCTAGCGCTATCCTGCAGTTCTTTCGTTTGCCTACTACAGTATAATTTTGGTTCAGCATGTCGTAAAGTGACCCGTATATATCCTCAAGGTCTTTCAAAATCAGCACCTTCCCTAACTCCATACAGTGGATGATCTTGCTGAGGATTCTGTACTGATATCCTTCACATTTGTCGTCCTCGAAATTACTGCCAAAGATAACTTCAAATGATTTTCCATTCTCCTGCAAGATATGCCCCAGTGGATCTAGCAAAGCATCTCCTCTGGTGATCAGTAATAAATGCCTTGATTGTTGATCTGTCAAGTTATCTGCAATTAGTTTCTCTATGTCCATTTCCAGTGGTGGGGTAGTGGAACCGAGGGCCTCTGAAAAGGTGTTGATGATGACTTCAAGTTCCAGACCACCACCAAAATTGCGCAACAGTCCGTCATATATTACGTTTTCAATACGGCTATCATTTGGTAAATAGCCTTTAGCTACTACTTGTCGACTCACACACTTAATGAGAGAGTAGAAATCGCGAAGACCATGAAAATTTTTCTTCTTTTGTTGCGTCTGGTATTTGTAGTATGCTTTTCCTAGAGCCTTGAGAATGTCAGGATCAATTGTAGTGTTTTGACAATTTCCATCACTACTCCTAATACTGTCACCGCTAACTGTGCTGATAGATATGGCGGTGTCCTCAAGCTCGCTTATGCTTAGATCTGGTCTTGACAGATGAACAGCCCTGTTCATTTTGGCTGCATCAAGTGCCCAGTTAGATATGCCAACTACAGCAATATCAGGGAATTCTCTACCCGGTGGCTCTAACAGGCTGTGCAATACCTTTAAAGGATTGTGGGTGGAGACCTCAGCAAGACCAACTTCATCTAGCAAAACTACGGGCAGTACATTCTCTGACGAGTTATGCTTCATGTATTTCTCAGCCTTTTCAAACACCTTTAAGATGCCCTCAGACGTAGACGCCTCTGAACCCTGGTATGAGACGATGTAGAGTTGTGGAAGGGTCTTGAAATATTCATCCGATGAATCAAGTCCGCGTAGATTGTTCTTTAGAAGTTGCATTGAGAGTGATTTGCTACAGCCCGGCTTCCCTACCAGGAATATAGGCATTTTGTTCATTATGCTAACAAACAGCACAAAGACATTTTCTCTCAATGCCGTGTTTTTTGCTATACCATCAGGAATCACCATTTTGTTTAATATTTCCATTTGCTCTTCACGGATGATATCCATTATACAGGCATCATAGTTTTCCTTGTTATATACAACTTCTGCAATTTTTTCCCAATATTTCTGTCGATCTTCTGTTGATTGTAGCCTAACGGCGTAACAGTGTGCTAATGACAGGAAAACAGCTCTTGTAGTTCTAGTATCCGTGGATAATTTCCTCTGTCCCTTGTTATCTTTTTCCAAAAGCATTTGATCAAACCATGAAAAAAGCAGACGACACCGGTTAACATCCCTCAAGCTTACGCAGCTTTCGTTACTCTCTACTCTTCGGGTGAAGTGTTGTGAAAGAGCGATCAGCTCTACCAGTTTATCTTTGACCGTGCATGATTTGTATTTATCGAATACGTCTTTCACCATTTCTTTAATGTAAGTTCTTTCATCTTTCTTGTTAAGCACACCATAGTCCCAGATATAGTCAAGCATCGATTCTGGTAGTGGAAAAACACGGTACACGAGTCGCGAAAATTGGTCCGTTTTGGCCTTCTCGACTAAGCCCGCAGTAAGCACTTGGTCAGAAGAACGCAGCCTATACGGGTTACAAGCTGCAATGAATACAAGATTCGGAGAGAGTTGTCTTCCATCTAGTGAGTGATGGCACATGATGTCATTTATTATTCCCAAATGATCGCAAGTATTTATCTCATCTAGAAAAACCCATATCTCTTGCCTTTGTATCATAGCCTCGCTGTTGTATTTCAGAATCTTCTGAGTAATATCGTCTTTTTGGATGCCTGCGTGGAAGTTAATAACGTAGCAGCGGACTCCGCAAGTGTGCGCCAAGTACCTAACAAGACTAGTTTTCCCGCATCCTGTTTCACCCATTACTATAACAGGCAGTCTTGCAATCACCCTGAGAGCTATCAGAACCATCTTGATTAAATTATCTGGAGTGAGTGCATAGTTTGGTAGCTCGTCTTTCAGGCGTGTTCGTGCCTGTGGGTCGTGCTTTCGGCAAACAAGTTTCTCGAGCATGTCTTGCAGCTTATGGTGAGTGTACTTGTGAAAATCTGGTAACTCAATCTTCAGTTGACTTTCAATGAGGTCCAAAATATTTTTATTTTGCTTTGCTACATCGGACCTATTTCTGTAAAGCGGGGTAATAGTGTGACTACTAAGGCTGTTGAAAAGTACTAAGAAATGATTTGAATCCGCCCATTGAATCATTCCAGCCATTCTCTCCTTCATTGATTCTGTAAATGCATCGGTAGTTTTCAGAACTGCTTTTGCTTGTGTTGATTTACACGTGTGAACTGACCTACCAGCAAATTCCCTCGACATGTCAATCAGAATTTCCACCATTTTGTTCCGCACGCTCGGCACAGCCTCTTGTCCAACTGTTGCTTGCAAATTTTTTATCCTGAAATATTGGCTTGTTGAAAGTTTCTTGAGCTGATGAGCTAAAACTTTCAGGAATATATTGACAATAGAGTAAGACATGTCAACACCGACGACAAAGTGTTTGCCCAGCAGGTCTAGACATCTTTGTGTAGGTAAAGCCTGTAACGTACTTTTGCCACAAAACACCAAATCCTTGGTACCCAGTGACCCTGTTTCCAAACAATCTAAATAGTGACAAACAACTTGTGTTGGACTACATAGTTCTTTTGAAATGCGCATACTCTCGTATTTATCCCACTCTAGGTGAATCCGCTCAAAATGCGACACCAAGTACAGGTCATTTCTAAGTGAATGCTGCAATGTATTGGCAATTTCAATGAAAGACAGTTGTTGAGTCATATGGACCATGTGTGTTCCGGACGTGGCACATTTCAAAACCATAAGTTCAAATAAAAACGAGTCAATAACTTCTGGGTTTTGAAGCTGACCTATGTCGAAGTGCAGAACGTGATTTTCCATCCAATTAGGTATTGACTTAACAAGCTCTTCTTTGTTAACATACCCACTTATTGGAATTGTCTGAACTGATCGATCAGTTTCACTGGCCTTATCATATATATATTCCGACTTCCCAAGACCAGGTACCTCGGATGTTACTGATTTGGTATTCGACGCTACTTCCTTGAAACATTCTTTCATCGAAGTGGGATTCATTCCTGTTACATGCTGCACAAAGGAAGAGAGCTTCTGAATTAATGGGTGATTGGATGATTCTCTGCAAATCATGGCCAGTAAATATTCTCCCCTCCTGCTGGCCAATTCACTTAAGTATTTCACTAAATGATTTTGAACATTATAGTCCAGGTCTTCAACCCAAGCTATAGTAAAAAGTGCTTTTTCCTTACACAAAAGACAACGCTGTATAAACATCTTCACCTGTTCCCATGTTGTATCTTTCACACAAAACAAAATCTGGTTGGCTAGTGGTAATGTCTTGGTTGTGTTAGTATACAGACTGAGCATGACTGGAATAGTCTGATCAGAATCTTTTGCTATTTGTACCACCAGCAATCTCCCTGGCTGGACATCGGCACGGGCGTCCTGTGTCATCTGCTCAAACGCATCATTCGATGGCATCATTCTCCTTGAGTTGGTAGCAAGACAAACGACGTCTAAAATTTCGCCGAGCGTCTGAAGCTTTTCCGGCGCAGTATTGGCTGAATTAATTGGTATCGTAGTAGTTGTGTTCTGCGCACGCAATATGTCAACATTTGGAGAAATGTACCTCAATATTGCTTTGGCTCGGTCGCTGTTTGCATGGCTTTTAAAATAATTGAACAATATTGGAATATGTTCTGAGTATACGAAATTCAAGGCATAAAATTCCTTTCTTCCGTCTTCTAGAGAACTCTCCCAGTCATCCAGGTCATCTTCGAGCTTTTGTGAAAGGTCCTCAAGCCGTTTAATTTTTATTTGCGATTTAGTCTCAGATATCGTTTCCTTAAACTCTTGATAATGAAAATGGCCTCTTGAGCACAATTCCACAGCAATTTCAACAACGTTGTTGATCAAAGAAGCAAGTGTTATAAACTGCTTAATATTTGTTGAACCCGCGTCTTGCTCAGTATTTCCTATCAAGTGCGCTCTGCTGTTTAAGTCATTAAGTTCAGCCAAATATAAAGTTTTCATGTTCGATTGTCGTTTGTAGCTAATACTGACGTCACATCTTCCTACGGCTACGTGCACCAAGATGGAGCTGTTTTGTAAGATATTACTAATCGTTTCCTTGGTCACTTCGCCTCTGTTTGCAACATTCATGTAGAGGGACTTCAGGTTATGGAAATTGTACGAGCAGTTGTGAATTTTATTTGCCATTTTGTCATCGCCAGTTTTCAGTGCATCCCAAAAGGATTCTATAAGCTGTGTTGGAGACACTGGTTTTTTTCTGCCTAGTAAGGGACGAAGGTATCCATGAACTTGAATGAAGTCTGAGACAGTGGATTCTTGTACATACTCCTCTGTATACTCTTCAACGGCATCAATGAGATTCCTTAGATCATCGCCTTCGATGCTCTGAAGAAAGCTTAGCATCTGCTTGCTGCAACTCAGCTCCTGCAATACACCCAGTGACATTTCATTTTCTTTAAATCGTAGATGCATGTTCGCAAGGGGGTTGCATATGTTGTCTATGTCCTGGAGATAAACCACTTCTCCAGCAACAACTTTCTTTAAATTCAAAAGTGATCTGCCGAGATCATCAGCAACTCCAACTTCTACTTCAAAGGTGGCACAAAGAGAGCACACCTGGGAAGCCAGCTCCAGCATTTCCGGTAAAGTAAAAAAGCACGTTATAGCTCTTCTTTTGAAATCTGGAATTTGGGCTTTTGTGATATCTTCAAGTATATCCAAATCTTTTGTATAGGTCTTTTCTGTCAAATACTGTTTGACGTATTCAATTGAGACATCGTCTTCAGATGCGAAAGTGCTCTTCATTTCGTTTTCAAAATCCTTAATGCATTCATGTGCAATGAATTCCAGAAGCCCAAAGGTCTTATTTTTAAACATGATTTCTTTGGGCTTTTCAGTCTCATCAACAAACAGCAAAAATACGTCTTCTAAAATGTCTTCAATTGGCATTTCATCATCATATTCTTCAAGTTTTCTGCCAAAAAACGCCCAAAACACACGAAGGCTGTGGTGTTTTTCTATTTTCTTACTGGCAGCAATTACAGATGTCATTACATATGAAGAAAATTCGTTTTCTATGTCACCAATGGTTAGACCTGTCGTTTCTGGATTTCTAAAGTTGTGTCTTATTCGCCTGATTTCCTTGAGACTTTCCTCAATTCCCCAATCATAATGCTTAAACTCTTTGCGAATACATTCCAAAAGACTTTGCATTACGCTTTCAGCTAGATCACATTCTTTACCAAGGTTCTGTAATCCCTCATATGTATTGTCTATTTTTGTTTTAACCATGGTCGCATACTTCTTGTCAAAGAATGCCATCAATAATGAGGCAATTCGCTTTCTCCAATCGGCCATATGCTTGTCTAAACAGATGAATTCGGACAAAGGAAGCTGCCTAGCAGCTAGTCTCTGGTCAAATTCCTTGATAAGATTTCTAACAAACGACAAGGACGTGTATCTTTTCACTTCGGGTGCATACAAACCAGTACTAGTCATGATCCGCGCTATGAATGCGCTATTATGAAGGATCATAAGGAAACTTGCATAATTCTTCGATGGCGTTTGCTTCGTAAGCTTTAATTTTTCCTCGAACACACGAAGCGCACACAAAACAGATTCTTTCGTGAACCTAGAACACATAAGGAAACCATTCTCAGCCATTACGATGTACGAAATAATGAGTCTAAAATAAAACAAGCATGTTATTATGTTACATTGTGATAAGAGTTCTGCTAAAAGGTATACACCACAAATTATTTTGTTACATGATGATAAAGTTACGTCCGGTTTTTGCTTTTAATTGATGCTTCTATAGGAATACACATCACATGAAAAATAAAACGCTTAAGAATCAGCATTGTGGGCTTCAAACGATCATGTTAATCTGTTTTATGAATAGCACACCAAACAAACATATTTACCTCCGATCTATGGTGATATATTCTTTTGACCCGAACATATCTTGGAGCCACTTGCACAAATTATCTCTTCCAGATGTCTTCAGGTCATCTTCAATGATGTCCATGGCATCTCGTCGGAGTTGTTGAAAAACCTTTTCCTCGTCTTCCTTGATTTTACCGATAATTTCGAGCAGGCGTCTTATGTCGTACTTCTTTAAATAAGTCTGAACGATATACTCATGCAAACGATCTAAAATCTCGTTGTTTTCACGCCCGCCCTTCGTCTGTGATATTTTATACAATAGTTGATATTCGTCTAACAGCTGCTGAGAACTATCCAACCTGGTATAGCCCCAAGATTTCCTCAACACATCTATTCCCATCTTTTCCAAATTGCAGTCAGAGCAGAAAGGTTTCTGTAAAATAGCTAAAAATACGACTTGTACTAGTTCTACTTTGTGGACTCCCTTCAGCGTTTCATCAAATACTTTTGTTACTCTACTTACATCATTGAACAGGTCCTTCCTCAACAGTATTCGGCCCAGAACATCTATCTTCTTGTCACTCCAGTGATACGTCTTGTGGAATATATCAAAAAATACTTTTTCCATTTCGTACTGTTGGGTCTCAAAACCCTGTGGATAGTGTTGGTCTATTTTCTGGCATTCGAGCTCAAATGCCTCCAAACTTCCTAAGCTTCTGAACGCTCTGCCAATTTTCTCTTCCCCTATCTTGTTTGCCACTGTGATAAACTGTTTCTTAATTTCTTTATCACATTGCATGTGTTCCACTGTTTTAGCGGCTTCAAATAGAATCTCAAAGGAAGCCACGCGGTGAGTCAGTGCCTCAAATAGGGTGGTGAGGCTTTCATTTTCTGCCTGCACATTGCATATGATGTGGACTATTGTCTTCGTAATTCGGGAATTGTTGGTGTCATCAGTGTCAAATACGTGTGCTGCTTCTATGATTACCTCATCTGACACTTGAGGATAGCACGCCAGAGTGAAATCCATCAGCGTGGGCTGAACTTTTTGCTCTTGTTTACTGTGGCACTTAGTGAAACTTACTCTAAAAACCTGGGGGATAGATTTTTGCATGGTAGTGTCAAAAATGTATCTGATCTTCAGAGCGCCAAGTATACAGCCTGCTGCTTTGGGCGTAAACGATTCAGTGCGAATTAAATCATTCCAAGATACTGTGGTGCAAAGAATCATGACAACAGACAAAAGAAATAGCCTTGTTTCATCTGGTTGATTGTCGATCTTCTCTGCTAGGTCATTTAGGGCCATAAGACGATAATTCATTGGAAGACAAGCAATATTGTCTGCATACAACCTTGCCAAGTGCGAAATTAACGTACCAATATTGTTCAACCTGGCAGCATTACCTGTCATTATGACAAAAGCAGCACATCCGACCACTGTAGTTTTGTTATCAACGCAAGAGTACACAGAAAATATATCTGTTATAATACCAGCATTGCCACAATATCTACGTTGAATCTCTTGAGTATTGGTTTTTACTTCGGTGAATATAGACTTGATTTCATCCAAAATCCCAGTTTTGTGTTGTATAGAATAATTGTAAAAACAAGTGCCATCGTATGAAACAGGTAGGTACCAGATTTCCTTGAATTTGAGAGACTTCTTCATCACAATGTCTCGTCTGTCTCTTCCATTATAAAGCAAATGTAATGTCACAGAACTGATGTTTCTAAACTCTTCTCCAATAAAGACACGGAATAAAACAACATGGTCCTGAGAAAAAGATACAAATAGAAACATGACAGAAGTATAATTTTTCTGGTGCATGCTATATGATATATTATGTTTCTGGTGCGTACACACACACACACACACACACACACACACACACACACACACACACACACACACAGATATATATATATATATATATATATATATATATATATACACTGTACGTTGCAGCATGTCTACGACAGTTATGTATATATATCTAACGATTGCTTAGGCATTATCCGTACCGGGTATACATATATATATAAGGATATTTTAAGCATTATCGGGACCAAGCATATATTTCCATATTTTTCTTAATTTTCTTATGAATATATTTGAATTTTTGGCAATTTTGATTGAAAGTCAATATTTAACATATAAAATAACGCATAAAATAAAAAAATAATCTTTGTATATATAATATTTGTTGTAAAGTCGAAATGTCTCCATAATGGCTATTTTATACTATATATAATATTGCCGTTTTCTACAACGCTTTGCAATAGACTTGATTATTAACATAAATGAAAGTGCAAAATAAAGTTAATATATCTGTAGTAGTATATTCTATCACTATTTTAAACCCTGACTTGAATAATTTTAATTTTAAATTTCTATTTTTTACTTTAATATTTTTATAAAAATTATAAAAATATTTTTATAAAAATTTTTATTTTATATTTTATCAACAAGTCTCTACATTGTACTTTAAGGTTTTACGATATCAACCACAATAAAAGTAGACCAATTAAAACTGAACCTAATATATAGTAATTACCATGTAGGAAGAAAAGAAACATATCAAAAGTTAAAATTTGTCTCAAATATGTTATAAATTATTGCCACCGTGATGACTCTTTGCATTTTGTCGAGCTATTGCCGCTTGCACACACACACACACACACACACACACACACACACACACACACACACACACACACACACACACACACACACACACACACACACACACACACACACACACACACACACACACACACACACACACACACACACACACACACACACACACACACAACACACACACACAGATATATATATATATATATATGTATATATATATATATATTTATAATATATATATATTTATAATATATATATATATATATATATATATATATATATATATATATATATATATATATATAGATAGATAGTTAGATAGAAATATACCTCCAGAAATACGGGGGCCATTTTTACTAAACAACATGTATTAGGGAGACAAAAAATTTTGGGACACCTATAGTAGGTCTCCTTAATTCTTAGCGTGCTTAAACGTTACGAAACTACACAGCAAACAAAAAAAAAACGAATGATTCTATGGCATAGTTGATATGATATGTTTTGCTTTAAAATTAAATTTGTGTGTTGACACTTGATAACAAGCTTTTAATTTGATCTTAAACTTTATACCGTGTCTAAATACAAATGCCGAAAAATCAGCTTTAAGGAGATCCATTTTTATTTAAAATCTGCTATATATTATTAGGCCCCACCCAACAGAAGAGGGGCCTATAGAAATGGGTCCTGTCCGTCTGTCCGTCCGTCCGTCACCATTTTGGGCTCTGTTTTGTCGACGCCGTAGCGCCGAAACTATTTCATGTAGAGAATTGAAATTTTACACAGTAAAAATATAAAGGTCGAGGATGTGCAGCAATGTATTATTTTTCAAATTGGTCAAAAATTGTCGAAATGGGAAATTGTGAAAAATGTGATACTGTGGGATAGAACTTTGTGCAAACGCTGTATTTTGTCGACACCATATCTCGATAACTTTCAGGCAAAAGTAGAAGTATTGGCTTCCAACAAATGAAGCACAAACATCTGTAGTTAATCTGCGTATTATACATAGAGTAGATTCTCCGATATGTCAACCACGCCCATACCATTTTTTTAAAAATTGATCAGAACTCGAAATTTATATCCACAATTCCGTTTCAGTCACAAAATTTACTCATCCGAAAGCATTTTTTACCGGGTTCTTCGCCACAAGGTGGGGGCCTGTAAAATCTACGCTTGCTTGTTTATTAAAAAAATTGTAGCAGCCAGTATTTTTGTCCTTGAATTTTCAAGATGTTTACACATGGTATAGCACGAAATTGAAGAAAAAGATAATTTAGCACCATAAACAGGCCTTTTTTCTAAAAAAAAAGATATATTATACAATATACAAATGGTCTCCCTAAGTGCTATACATAAGGCATGGCCCCCCAATTGCTGGCTGCAGATCTAATATATATATATATATATATATATATATATATATATTTATATATATATATATGTATATATATATATATATATATATATATATATATATATATATATATATATATATATATATTATATAACTATCGTAAACATGCTGCAACAAATGCATTATTCCAGCTCGTTATTACCATTAGTTTGTTCAAAAATGACCAACAGAAACGAAATCACAATATGATTATATGTTTTATTATACAACTGACCGTGCACGTATAAAAGAATGATAGAAAAAAACTGAGGTTGGTTTTTTTCGCATTACACGCTTCCGTCCCCTGATAAATATACTTTTTTCAGGAGTGAAATACACTGACTCAAACCGTCAGGAATGAGAACGTTGTAACTAACATGTGTGAATGTTTATAAGCATCATATTATTGCAAACGTCATATAATTAAAACGTCATTTGTGTTTTGTAGCGTTATTTCGCGATTTGAGTTGAAATAGGTTACTTTCGTTGAACTGTCAAAATAACAAGAAACTTTCGAAAGGAAAAAATACTTGTTTAGCAGGCGTGCTCATGAAGTTAGTTCTTAACCACACGAGTATGAAGGCATATAAATTAGTTCGTTGGTAATTTCCCTCATGGCAAAAAGAAAGGTAAGTTTTTATTTTTAAAAGTAATTGTTGCTTGAAAAATTATCTTTTCTTCGGGTGAATTATTCCATGGAAACGGGGACAAGACGTAAATAATCATTGCACATTGCAAATAAATATTCAATATTTATTTTCTTAATCATAAATATAAAGAAATCAGGTGCAGTATCAATACCAGCTAGCCGCAGCTCTAATAGCGCGTACCCCCAACTGAGCATAAGGAAAGCAAAAATAGTGCCCGTAAAATTTGTAAGAAAAACAAAAATATCGCCAAATAAGTGTATAATAAAAGTAATACATCATGACAGGTGGGCAATATGGCTATTTTGTTGCCTTCAGGCCGGGATTCGGGTTCGGTCAATTCGATCCGGATCCTTCAGGCAAAAAAAGGCACATTGCCCACCTGTCATGAAGTATTATTATTTTATCTGTAACTTTATAGGCTACAAATGTGATTACACAGACTGCTCATTGTGTTCATTAAATCACGTTTGTGACATATCCAGCACGGGGCACGTAAATTGCCTTTTTAATACTCCACATGTGGGGCCCCTCAACTTAAAATAAATTCCAAGGACTTACCTTTAAATCCTCAGGTATCAAAATTGGTGGATCAAAGATTTCTTGCTCGCGTGCACAGAGTTTGATCTAAAGCCAATGCAAATATTTTCTTAGATAGTATATCCAGCTCATATACTTTCATTTATCAGCTTAAGCCAAAAAGGTAAAAAAAGAATGTCCAGGAACATTGTCACCAGCTAAGATTTAGTGAATTAAGCGGATCAAACACAAATAAATTTCAAAGAGCCTTAACGTTGGATCACCCCAAAAAATGAAACTACTCTGACTGAAATTACTGGCAGAAGATCCTCAAAACATTCATAACAAACAAGAAGCGTTTTGAAAATTGGCTCATTAAGTTTTTAAAGGCCGGCTATTTAGCTAATTTTTGGCCGATCGCAAAAAAAACTACTTGTCAAAAGAAGATCGCCTAGTGAACATGTGTGTAAAATTTAAAGGCAATCCAATTACAGTTGTAGGAGAAGAAATTGAAAATTGGCTACCAAAAAATGACACCCTCATTTAGCGAATTTGTGGTGAGCCACCAAAATGTCACTTCTCAAGTGAGGACAGACTAGTGAACATTTATGCAAGGCAATCAAATCAAAATTATGGAAGAAAAACCATAGGCAAAGTGGCTACCAAAAAATGTTGAAATATCCTCCAATTAACCAATTTCTGACCGATCGCCAAAAAAGTAACTTTTCACAAGTGCACATCGACTAGTGAACATTTATGCAAAATTTGAAGAGAATCGAATCAAAATTGTGGAAGAAAAGGCCTTCGGACAATTGGCTATCAATAAATTTTAAAATATACACCATTTGGCCATTTTTGCGCATGGCCAAACAATTCAAGAAAGGCCTACTTTGCACACATTTGTGCAAACTCTAAAAGGAATCCAATCAAAATCGTTGAAGTGGAAACATTTTGAAAAGTGGGTAAAAATATTTTAAAATGCCTCCATTTAGCCAATTTTTAGAATATCTTAAAAGGTGTTTGTCAGAAGATAACAATCTAGGCAACATTCATACAAAATTAAAAAGGAATTCGATCCGAGTTTTGGCTTCCGAAAAACTACTTTTTCAAGAGAAAACCATCAAGCAAAAAACTGGTTAGTTAGTTATATGTAAAGGAATACAACTCAATTGTGGAACAAGAAGCATTTTGAAAACTGGCCACCAATAAATTTAAAAAAGAGTTCCATTTGAGAAATTTTTGGTGGGACAGAAACAAAGTAATTTTTCAAGACATGCCTTCTTGCTGAACGTTTGTACAACATGTGAAGAGAATTCGATCGAAATTGTCGAGGCCCCCAATTAAAATTGTGTTAGAGGAAGCATTTTGTAATTTGGACCGCCAATAAAATAAAAATTGCACCCCCTCATTTGGCCAATTTTTGAAGGATCACCAAAAAGGTAATTTTTCAAAAGAAACCTACATAGAGAACAGTTGTACGAAAGTTAAAGAAAAACTTTTGAAAAGTGTGGTAGAAGGAGCATTTTGAAAACCGTGAATCACAATTTTCAAATCTGGCCAATTTTGCCAAGAAAAATAACTTTTCAAGAGAGGTCTACAAAACAACATTCGCACAAAATATGAAAGGAATACATACGTACATATGCACATCCGTACACATTTTCATACGTACATACAGACGACGAATGCCCCTCTATTGATGTGATAAGACCAGACCTATAAAGTGAAATGGTCTCAAAAGTAGTAAATGTGCCTCCAGCAGGCGATCATAAAACACTGGTGCCATATTTAAAAGCTATAGGACTAGAAATGTAGAATTTTCGCCAAAAAAATGTTATGCCCGAAACACTGGGACTAAGAGAATGAGTGAAATCCCATTCCACCGGGAAGTGTCGGGGTTACATCAAGATCTCACTCTACTCGAAATGAGATCTAAATTTAATGCAGAAAGCTACTACGATCTCACCAGGATACAGCAATATCCAGTTAGAATCCGGATGACATTTCCCTAAGAATCTCTATATTCTATTAGAACAGGGGTTAGAGGATGGGGACAACTTTTTGCATCATCCTGCATGAATTCAGTAATAAAACGGGGGGAGAGGGGTCGAAATTGCCCACAAAGGTAGCAGCATGTGTTAGGCCCCTTGGTTTATTATACATAAACGCACAGATTATAAATCAATAAAAGTTTGATTAAATGCAAATTTAATTAACTGTTTAATATACGAGTTCTTGTTGTAGAGAAAGATTCAGAAATTTTGAATAGTACAGTGAACGTAAAATACCTTTATTGTTAATAAAATTAATTAAAAACAACAAACCTCGTGCCTTCTTTGTTCTTTGCTTCTTGTCGGCGACTCAAAGTGCTGGATTTTTTCTTTAACAGTTCCACCCGTGTCTTTCCCAGAAATCTTCAACGATGAACAACAGAATCATTATGCAACTCTTAAACAAGCAACCCAGAATTTTATGAAAGAGATGCGATGTCGGAGGGGGGAGAATGTCGCAACCTCCTCAAAAAAGCGAAGACGTCCTCCCCTTTCCGATATCGATACTATCGTGATTGCTCCCAAAAGAATGTACCGTCAACTGTTTTATCTTTGAGGCAGTAATCGATTACTATACTGAAGGACAAAAGAAAGTTCGCATATAATAAAAAAATTGATTGTTACTCAATTGCTCAATTGGCTTCCAATTTGTACCAAAGACACCGATATTGCCACAATATAATAAAAAAATGGAACGTCTGAAGAAAGTTTGGGGAAAGGTCACAAAGCGTAAAACTCAGTGTAAATGCCGTTTTGAGTTTTCTTCGATTTGTAATGTTTTATAACTGCCACTAATACCGTATGTGGTATCTATTCGAACGCAGTGGGGCCTAGATTCGATTATGCATTGAAGTTATCAACCTGTTAATTTTGTACTGAGGATATCTGTGCCACTCCTTAATCAATGCTTGCCTCAATTCCGCGAGATTTTGAAGCGGTGGGTTACGGGCTCGAACTTGGTGATAAAGATGATGCCATAGATGTTACGTGGGATTCATATCCGGACTATATGCCGGCCATGAGAGCACATCAACATTATTAGCCGCTAAATAATCTCTACACACCCGAGCAAGGTGTGGGCGGGCATTGTCCTGCATAAAAATGGTGTCCTGACGTTACTGTACAAACGGGACCACTTGGTTGCTCAAAACACCATCCATATAAAGGGCTCGCGGTCAAATTTCCATCAATAATGAGCAGCTGGGATCTCCATTCAAAGCGTATTGCGCCCAAAGCCATGCCTGAGCAACCATCGTGCCGGTTAACTTCTTTCATGCAACATGGAGCGTAGCGTTCGCCGGGTAACGTGCATACGCGTTGACGTCCATGTGCGCGGAAAAATGTGCATCGCGACTCATCTGAAAACATCACACGCCGCCAATTGTTATGTCTTCATACTCCATGGTTGTGGCTGTTGGCCCAGCGCACTCGATTTCGCCGTCTGTTTTCGATTTAGCACCACTCCGATGTGGACCCGACGAGCGGGATCCAATGTTCGCATAGGCGCCTTATAACGGTTTTCGAGCTTATGCGGTTATTTGTCCGTCCAGGGATCTCCGCTGCTGTTATTGTGGCTGGTCTGAAGCGATTCCGGAGGTGGATCATGCGGATCCGGCGACCTTGGTTAGGTGTGGTCACACGCGGTCTGCCACTACGTGGTCGGGCTTTGGTTGAGTTTTCCTACTGCTCTTTTACTGCACCCGAAACGTATGGCAACGAACTGAGCAGAAACACCAGATTCAAGCATGCCAATAGCCTGGTCGCGACAGTTTTGCGGTATTCGCGGCATCTCAATTCTATGTTGTTTTCATCGATTTTCTGCGTTTACACATGCGGTTATATTCGATGGCAACGTGTGGAAATTCGTAATATTTCAACATTGAGCCGGTACTGACTCATGTGGATTAATATGGTACCGTGTTTGAATGCCTATAAACCCCTAATAAATAATTACACTCGCCTGAAAAAATAACGATGATTGTCACTTGGATTACAATCTGACGCTATTTTTTTAAAAAATATTCATTAGTTTTGGAGATATTTTGTTTTTTTGTCTTTTGTCCTTCAGTGTAATTTACACATAATAGATCAAGTGCACGTAATAATTCGAATTCAGTCACCAAAAGGGCTCGATTTAAGAGAGTGAAAGCTAACTGAACTACATACAAGCAATCTTACGGCAGATGTCTTTATTGATTTAACTAAAAGAGCGCCTTTTCCTTTCTAAGGGCCTCTCCGTCTCTTTCAATGTTACCGGCATGTAAACAGCCAGACTGTGAATGTTGTGTGGGCCTATTTCAAGAGACGAAAAGCCAACGGGACCATATAAAAGCAATGTGGTCGTTATGTATTTAACTACAAGAGCACCTGTTCCTTTCTGGGTCGAACCGCACCGCTTCCCTCTATTTCACTGGTCTGCAATTGGTCGGATTGTGAAGGTTTAAGACCACCCCCGTCTTTCTGCGAGCTGCCATCTTTGGCTTGTTTCTGATGTTGTTGTTGAGTACCACCTTCCTTAGGTTGTCTTGTTTCAGAGTGTGTATGCATATCTCCTTTCTGTTCCCTAGCAGTGCTGGCTAGTGTTGGTCTCATGTAACTAGGCCCAGACGATATTTCCTTTCCGTCTTGATCTTGAGCTTTGTTCTTGGAACCAGCACCTTGTGACATGTCCTTGGAGTTTTGACCTTGGGGTTTGTCCTTGGCTCCTTTACCTTTGGATTTGGTCTTGGCGACATGACCTTGTGAGTTATCCTTTGGGCTTTGGGCCTTTTCCGTGGTTCTTTTAGTTTGTCCTCCCTCCATCTGCTCCCTGTGAAGCCGTTGGTAATTTCCTGGAATGTCACTCCCTGTAACTTTCTCTGGCCCTCCTTGACATTGCTGTCTATGTGATACTTTCTCGCTTTTGTCGTTCATCCCACACGGCGCTGTCACTCTAATTCCATCCTCTGTTGCCGGTTTGGCGTCATGGCTACTTTCACTCCTGTTTTCCTCGGGCACCGAGGCTGCATCAAAAGGAACTCCTCCTTTCCGGATCATACCCAGCGGAGCTGCCTGTTCGACTGTGTCTGATGTCTGTTGCATCAGTGGCTAGAAATAAACAAACCAAATGTTAAGCAAAATGCAAAAATTTGCTTTTAACTGCAGAATTTCCAAAATTCTTCAATGAATAAAACTTTGGTTATGAATAAAACACGAACGGGGAAAGAACCATATATGACTATGTGTATAACAATATTTTAGTAAATGAGTGGTGTCATAAATTTAGCATTTAAAGGGCTAGGATAATGATACATTAGACCCTGTATTCCGTGGAAACGCACCTGACAGTGTCCCTGCCTCGGTCCTGAATGGTCCTCCGTATCAATGGAACTCTCCTTTTTAAAAGCCTCATTGGCCTCCTGCCTCCGCTTCCTTTCCCGCTCTTTCTTACTCGGTCGCTTCCGCTTCTTGTTGATCTGTGCCTCTGGTTCCGAAGGGTTGCTGGATGCGGCACTACCGTCTGAATCATCGGACACAACACTAGAGTCGCCCTTATTTTTTCTCTTTCCTGAAATAAAAGTATTATCAAGATAACATAAGGCCATATTTAGATATTTAAACAATGGACCCGATTCTCTCTTTCTCCATCTCTCTCTCCCTCTCCCCCCTCTCTCTCCCATTTTCTCTCTCAATGTCTCTCTCGCACTGTCGCTCTCGGTATCTCTCTCTCCCTGTCTTTTTCTTTCTGTTGCAAATGAGACCAAATTTACCTTTTATGATGTTTGGGACAAAAATCTTTTGGTGTGTCGCTTCTTCCGACAAAGTATGGCTTTATTCTACATTGAAGTAAGCATCAGGTTAGACATTTACTACCATATAAAGAAACGATAAGTGTATTTTCTATCCACGTACGAAGGTTAAATTCACATGAACGTTACTGGTATCCAGACGAAAAAAGAAGAAATGTAATTTACAAACAGTGTTATAAAACAGATGACCTCACAGAGGTTGACTCTTGGATAGCAACCAAATTACAACTACAAAGTCGAACTGAAGTCAAGGTTATGACTGAACTATGTATTATGCATTTTTCGGAGAAGTATATAATTTAACGGATTGCAGTATAATGCTAAGAAATACTAGAAAAGTATTTTGGACTACGCAATTCTAGTTGACACACCCTAAATATCTAAATAAACGTAAAAATGAAGATGAGAATATTTGATTTTAATGATGGAATGTGAAGTGTCTTGAAATTTTACCAAAATTGGACGCGTTCTATCCACGTATGAACATTTAAAGTGTCAAAATCACAGTGAAAGAAATCAATTCATTTGAATCTATTTTTAAAGTCTCTTTATACCAGATACAGTAATTTTTAAAGCCGTCAACAGCTTTATAAACACAAGTAAAAGTCGCGAGTTAAAATATTAGAAAAAACCTCCGCTAAAAGTAATGTATTTTGGTTGCAATGGTTGAAAACAACGTTACCTTTAAATATATTCATTGTAATTATTTTGAGCATTGAAAATATTTTAAGCAAAAAAAAAAAAAAAAAAAAAAAAAAAAAAAAAGACATTTTGACTCTTATCAATTAGTTCACATTTTTCAACTGCTCCAAAACATTTTGGAGCTTTTAAAATTTTCTGCGTTTCTTTTGAATGCTTTTATTGAGAAAATGTTCTCTGTACGATTTATGAACAGTTATAAAGTTCCGATACGACAAAACCTATATAAACATAAAACTAGGGACTTTAATGTGCTAAAACAATCTTGAAAGATTCGCTGGATTGAAGTTCTCAAAGTAAAATAAACCTTTAAGTACATTTAGTGTAATTATTTTTGAACCTTGATAGTTTATTTTAAGCATAAGAACAATTACATGTTTTAGCTTGAAATTTAATAATTGCATATTTCAGAAAGATTTATTTCTGCGTTTTATCCCTGAAAGTACATTAAATAAGCAAATACTTCTGGAGAAAAGTTTTAAAATTCACTGCAAACTGATATTTTTGGTTTTAATTAAATATACAAATTTTAGGCGGGCATTGTATGATTGCGCGTAAACTTCAAGTGACCATTTAATGGTATAAACGGTTCGAGATCTATATCTATCACATAAAATAACTTATATTTTACATAACCCCACAGATATGTGTTTCAGTATTTATATAAGTCAAATATAAAGACAAATATTTCTTACTGAAGATAATAACATCTTCTTGGTCACTTATAAACTGCTCATATTCCGACTACCGGTTGATTTATTTTTGATGTGAGATCACATACACCCGTTTAACTAATTTCATTTCTTTTTTAGCCCAGCCGACTTTTGACGGTGCGTCATAGCAGTCACTTGTCGGGTATCTGTCGAGCACACCGTGTGTAAGCAATTTTTCAAAATGCTACTTTTCCTACATTTCTAGTCCTAATGTTGTGAAATTTGGTATGAATATTAAGTAGGTAATCCTCCACACAGCTGTGGCTATGTGGCCAAAACTGGCCAAACAACAGACCACATTTGAGGAAACCAAAAAATGCTGCTCTAATCAGCGTTCGCGCTGGCCTTCCAGAAAACCGCGTCACATATAATTGTGTGACGCAGTGGGATCTAAAAAACCGCGTCACAGGCTGTCCACGAAGCATTTTTCAATACAAAGTACTAGTACCTCTTGAAACACCTACCCCCCTCCTCTACCTCTTCCATGCAAAAATAAGCTGTAGTCTGTCCCGTTCATAGAAACCCGTAAAATGTGATCAAGTCTTTTATCACCTAGACGGTTCCTGTTCTTGGTTTTAATAATAGTTTGCGCGTGAAAACCTCACTCGCAAGTAGCAGAGTTCATTGGAACAAGCAGAAAATATTCCATAAGGATAGCAAAGTTCAGGTAGTCCGTACGATACGTGGTCAGGAGCTTCCGTGCAACATATGTCAGATTTTGCTTTTGTGTTGTGCGCGCAAAATCCCTTAAAGTTCTTTATACACTCCAAAACAGACGAAGGGCTGATTTTTGTTGAAAAATTGACACATATAATTTTTTTCTATAGTGTGACGCGGTGGTCTGCAAAACATCGCGTCACTGTGACGCAGTGGGTTTTGAAAAGCCGCGTCAAAAGCCCCAAAAAGTGCTAAAATCCGCGTAAAAACGCCGTCATCGCGAACGCTGTCTAACTACAAATCCATCCCGATTGCGTTGAAATTTCGCAGGAATATTCCCACTGCTCATGCAACAGGCTTGTAGTTTGTTTGTTTGTATCTATCATCTATCTATCTATCGATCGATCTGTCTATCTATCCATCCATCCATCCATCTATTCCATCCCACCCATCCCATCCCTCCCACCCCATCCCACCCCATCCCATTACCATCCCCATACCATCCATCTATCCATCTATCCATCTATCTATCTATCTATCTATCTATGTATCTATCGATTTATCTGCTTATCTGTCTGTCTGTCTGCCTGTTGATGTGTCTATCTATCTAAATATACAACCGACTTGAGTCAAATTAAATGAAAAAATCCTGTAAAATTTCTGCTTTTCTTCTTTCTTTATTCAGTCCCATCCCCTTAACTGAATCCTTTCCTCTCTAGAAGTAGGGGAATAACAAGAGCTCTACCACACCTGTCCATCCATCCATCCATCCATCCATTCCACCCATCCCATCCCATCCCATCCCATCCCATCCCCATAGGCTTGATTACGTCACGATGATTGACAGATGATAGACAGATTGTATTAGAGGGTAACGTGCTTGATGACGTCACAATGATTGACAAGTGTTGTAGAACTCTTGTCGCCTAGGGGAGAGGGTCTGACGTCATCATGACGTCAAGGGTGTGGTAGAACTCTTGTTTTCCCCCTACTTCTACTGATCCCAGGCAGATCTCCAGTGGTGTTCTAGTCAATGCTGTTCGAGCCACAGTTCCTGTCCGATTACTTTTGACAAGCAGTTTTGCCCTTGAGGCCTTCCACCGAATCTAAATTTTGTCAGTATAAGTAGTTTACTTCTTTAGCCTTTGTAATTTCTTCGCTTATATAGCTGGGCACAATGTCCATGGACATTTTTGTTTATTTCAGGGGCCAGACATGATATAAGGTGAGTCAGGGGAAAATGGGCATTTTCGCATGTACCTGAAGTCATTCCTGCTGAATAACAAAGGCGGCACTTACGCTCAACAGCACTGCCCCCATCCTGTGGTCGCTCTGTGACAGTGTCCAATCCCTTGACTGTTATACCTGGTCTCTCGCTGTGGGTATCTCCACGTCTTGCACAAACAAAATATAAACTTTAAGAAACACCTGTGGTCTTTTCGTTTACTTTCCTCACGTAAAGACAGTCGTGGCCTGGATACCGAATACATTCACGAAAGGATGTCGGGATGGTAAATATCCGGTCCCCACTGCCATCCCATTAATAAATTCTGAAATTTCGACAGACAGAAAAAAAACGGCTATTTATATTTTGCGGAACGATATGGAATGGAATGATTTTTCGGAACGATATGGATCGGATTGGAGCGAAATGCGATGTGGCATGGAGCTGACTCCCCACACAAAATGGAAAGGAAAGAGCGAAATGTGGTGTGGCATGGAGGTGACTCCCCACATAAAATGGGGAGTTAAAATTAATAAGCTTAAATTAATATAAAATAACACTTTCTTATCAATTTTATCTTATTTTTTCTTCTTCTTCCATTTCATCCCGCTGATTATAAATAGCCACTTGAACCACACAGCACCATTTGTTCCCAATCGGAATTCCACTCAATCAAAATTCCACCATTTCGGGGAAAAAAAGTCAGTATAATATAGGATTCTGGTGTAAAGCCACCCGGATTCCAGAATTAACTGGGATCCCACCAGAATTTAGCAATGTACACACGGGCTAACGGGGAGGGGGGGGGGGGGTATGTGGATTATTACAGGAGCCAAAAACAGGATGTCCCGACAAGATAAGCAAACACTAAAACTATATACCTAATATGTTTTCCGTTAAATATACCATAATTAACGGTATATAAGACGCGGGTTTATAAACCGTCTTTTGTTCAAAGTACCTTTCGCGCCTGTATACCATTTTTTTCAGGCAAGGGTATTTTGCCATTTTTACCACGGTTTCAGTAAAATAAATAAATCGAGATGAGAAACCTGAGACGAGAAACTGAAACAAAGATGGCACTTGGGGCTTGCAAATAGTTTAAAACATGTAGGTCAGTGAAACTGACTATGTTCCCTTCCGGCGCACATTCCCAGTATTTGTTTTTACTAGGTTGGACTACAACCCTTAAGCAATTCGTATCATAATCAGGAACATATCATACCAAACAGACTGAAACAGTGACTGGTAGTTGTGAAGTCCAACTGAGCCACCTTCCTTAGACCAACATTCAAATCCATTTTATCTGAGAGATTCAAGTACTCTAGGATTGCCAAAAGTTGGGATGTCCAGCTGAGCCACCTTCCTTAGGCCGATATGGTTCATTTATATTACTGAGCATTGTTGGTTCCAATACTGCTAAACTCATACTACCCACATGTAAAATACTTCGTCAATCAATCCAGAAATGTAGGCTTGAGTGTGTTAACAAACTTATTCAAGTTCTCAAGGACTGTGCAATTATTTAAATCCAGCTGGGTCAATGTCCTTGGGCCGACGTTGCCCATTTACAATATCAATTCTTGTTAGCACCCACAATACCTATATGTAAAATATTTTGACAATCGATCAAGAAATGTAGGCTTGAGTGTGTTAACAAAAAAGTGTCGACAGACAGACCGACGGACAGACAAACCCGAAAATATAGACCCCAAAGCAGCGACGCGGCGGCGGGGGACTAATAAGGTGAGCCATATATGCCGTTTTACTTTCAAAAATGACAAGTTTGGGCTGCCTACGCCTTATATGCGGGGAGCCTTATATGCCGTCAATTAGGGTATATATAGACGCCTTCCGTTGGGGTTGGAGAGGTGGGTCGGGGGGGGGGGGGGGTGCTTCTTGGAAGGTAGGTCCGTTAGCACTACTGTTGGAGAATTTTCAACATGTGTTTTGTGCTGCGTATGTAAATAGTGCTTACCCACTCTTGTTAAAAAAAGAAAATCCCCGTTGAAAATCCGTGTCAGGTATGTAAACATGAATGGCGAATTCGGACTCTTTTAAGCCCAATGCCTTCAAGACCCCTGTCTTTAATATGGCTTTGGTACAATCCTGATCAATCTGCTGACCGTTTGCTGCATAGTTCCTCTCAAGCACCGATAGTTCTACGTCATTATTGACGTCAATATCCGCTGTGCCATTCGGATTCACGTAACACGAAGAATTGGTAAGCAGTTCCGCAAAAATGCCCTGTATCTTTTTCTTGGTCTTCTCTATAAAGCGTCTGCAGAGTGGCTGTCTATTCCGTTCCAGTTGCACGAAACGATCTTGTTGCTTTTGAAATGCAACGAATCGAATTCGCAAAGCTGAAATAACAAAATTTGCATAAACACTTCAGTTGCTCTCTCATATTTTGAAAAAAATGACCCGGCCGGTGTCACAAAATATGGTTTAGTGGGTGGTATTTTTGAAGTATTTTAAGTGTTACCGGAAGTTTCCGAAAAGAAGCTCCCCCCATATAAAAGCCCCGGGGCTCTTATTAGGAAACTGTTTCCCAATAGAAGCCCCAGGGCTTCTATTTGGTTTTTAAATGAGCGCCTGCAATTGGCCAGTTTCCAAATAGAAGTCTTTTTAGAACTCGTGTTTACTCGCAGTGCAGACACGGTGCACTTAATCATATGATATGAGGCAGCCCCTAGACATGTTCTGCGTCGTTGCTTAATCCTGTGCTTTGCTCAAGGCGAACAGACACCCCCCTCCTCACTGCCACCTTTACTCCGGAGTATTACTTTAAATATAACGGCCCGAGTACTGAAACGGGTGGCGTGATGTTGCCCCTCCATCCCTGCAAGTCTTTTTAGAACTCGCGTTTACTCGCAATGCAGACACGGTGCGCTTAATCCTTCGATGTGAAGCAAACATCTAGACACGTCCTGCGTCGTTGCTTAATCCTGTGCTCCGCACAAGGCAAACCCCCCATACTTTACCAGACTTTTTTAGTTACTGTTGTTTTTGTGTGTTTTGTTATTTTTTGTGCGGATATCCGCAGCATGTAGCGCTTAAATAAGAGATTCATGGTAAATTTCATTTTTTCTTTTCCAATAAAAACTTTTCGACAACCCCTCCCCCATCTAAAAAACGGAAGCCCCGGGGCTCTAATTAGGAAACTGCTTCCTAATAGAAGCCCCGGGGCTTCTATTTGGTTTTTAAATGAGCGCCTGCAATTGGCCAGTTTCCAAATAGAAGCCCTGGGCTTTTTTCGGAAACCCCCGGTACTTTGAAAAAGGGAGCGCGTAATGCGCAAATGCAAAACTAGGATAAATGTCTCCTCCAAACAGGCCATTTCCGGTACTTTTAATCGATTTCCAGGTAAATATATTTTTACTTTGAAATGTTACACACTTTGGCTGCAGACCCGGCCGCTTCACCTGAGAAACAAGGTTATGTTATTCCTCCAATATTTCCGGCTCATGAAATAAAGCATTTGAACTTATCCGAAATCACCTCTACCCACTCCCAACCTTGCTCATATTCAGATGCTCCAGCCATTATTTTTTATTCGTTCAGTCCCCCCCCCCCACACCCCAACGCCGCCCACCCCACCCTCGTGTGAATTTACCATTATACTTACAGTAAAACGAGTCGTTGAACGTCTCGTCTTCTACATGCAGATCAAAACCACCCGCAGCCATGTTTCTGATTGAAACAGCGTCATCTGCAGCGTGAAACGAGCAAATTAAATGTACCAGCAGAACTTCTTAGTCCCCCCATCCACCCCACCTCCTAACTGGGTCCCCCCCTCCCCTACGACATAGTAGACATAAGCGTTATTAGTGGAGCAGCGGGGGTTAGGATATCACCGGAAATACCAATGAAATTGTAACGTTTTTTCCCAAGAACTGGAGGACCAGATAAGGCAAGATCTCAAGCAGAGGAGTGGAGGGGCTTAAAGAACTGTTCGGGGGGGGGGGGGGGCACCCACATATCAACTAGTTACCATGCGTGTCCATGACCCGCGGAGAGGGGGGCACTCACGTACCAAATAGTTACCATGCGTGTCCATGGGCTGGTCGGGGGGGGGGGGCCTTACCTACCAACTAGTTACCATGGTGTGCATGATCGTGGGGGGGGGGGAGACACTCACGTACCAACTGGTTACCATGCGTGTCTATGATGGGGGGAGGCACTTACCTACAAACTAGTTACCATGCGTGTCCATGATCGGAGGGGGGACACTCACGTATCAACTAGTTACCATGCGTGTCCACGACTTTTTAAACCCTGAACGCGGACTGCTAACTTTGAAATAATACACCCCACAATATTATTTCAAAGTTAAAAATCAAACGCGAAGTGAAATCGCCAAATAAATCTCGATCATCTGTTGCCCATTAAAACACATTAAAACTTTGAGTCTTAAGCACGGAGGAGGGAGGGGTGCAATTGGCAGCATATGTGTTCGCATGTACGCCCCCGCTCCACGCCCCCCCCCCCCCCAAAAAAAAAAGGCTGAGAAAGGCTGGAAATTTTGGGCTGAAGCGCGGTCCGCATGGAGATCCAGTTGTGCTAAAAACGGTCATTCAGTGCCTGGTCTAAAAATTACCGTGATTGTTTCTTTTTCTGTGTGTGTGGGGCAGGGGGAGTGGGCAAAATACGCATGACTCATGCCAATTCCCCCGGAGAGGGTGGGGGTGGAGGAACTATCCGATCACAGCAACTGTATAATAATAATAATAATAATAATAATAATAATAATAATAATAATAATAATAATAATAATAATAATAATAATAATAATAATAATAATAATAATAACTCACCCAACTGCTCATGTTTGCTTGAAAATCACATCTTGACTTACAAAAGGCAACTTAAATTCTTAATACGACTTTTTGAAAAATAGTAAAGTATTCCAGCGGAAGTAAAACCCGACACTTTCTTGACTGTCGCTTCTTTTCAGCAGTCTAGGAAATGCGCAGTGCACACTAATGTGGTAACGAGGCGACAAGTCAACAAGGCCAAGCAAATTTCACATATGCGTTCAGGATAATTGGTGTCGATTAAACTTCACATTAAAGCTCAGTTCTTGGGTGCTATGATAGACATTTATGGCTGGAAAGAAACCCTGCCCTCCCAACCCACCCCTACTCCTCACAATCTCTTTTCCCCAATGTGTTTTTAAATTGTACATTGTTAATGTTGCTTTTTGGGTGAGTAAACTTAAGGCCAGAAAAGGAGAGAGAGAGAGAGAGAGAGAGAGAGAGAGAGAGAGAGAGAGAGAGAGAGAGAGAGAGAGAGAGAGAGAGAGAGAGAGAGAGAGAGAGAGGGTCCTCTTACAAATCCTGTCACTCTGTCTTAATATTCAGCAGCTCTGTTGCTATCGACGAATTTCAGGCGTGAGGCGTTTTGGGGAGCGCGGGTGAGAGGGGAGCCTGAAACAAGAAAGTCCGGTTTTTATCCCATTAATCAGAGCTAAATCTGCAGTGGGGGGGGGGGGGGGTGCGGGAGAGGACGGAGGGGGGGGGGTGACATGAGTAGGGTGAAAACGGGGCTTCTACTGCACTTTGTGACGTCATACTGTCTGGAAGTGACGTCATACTGTCTGGAAGTGACGTCATACTGTCTGGAAGTGACGTCATAGCGTCTGGACCGGAAGTGTTGTCTGGACCGGAAGTGTTGTCTGGAGCGGAAGTGCTGTCTGGAGCGGAATTGCTGTCTGGAGCGGAAGTGCTGTCATCATGTCTGGAGCGGAAGTGACGTCATGATAAGCGTTAGGATAGGCGCGGCCCTCCATGAGGTCATAATGAGGTCATAATGAGGTCATAATGAGGTCATAATGAGGTCATAATGAGGTCATAATGAGGTCATAATGAGGTCATAATGAGGTCATAATGAGGTCATAATGAGGTCATAATGAGGTCATAATGAGGTCATAATGAGGTCATGCTGTGTGGTGGCTTCCTAGGGTTTGAGTGGATGATCGTTGAATGGAATGAAGTCAAGCTTTCATTTCCGAAGTCAATCGGCAACAGACCCTAAAAAAGTGATGACCCCCCCCCAGGACATACTATGTACCGACCCCCCCCCCCCAGGACATACTATGTACCGACCCCCCCCCCCCCCCAGGAGAGCAAAAAAAAAATTGTGCTGAATCAGCTTGATGAAATCGTTGATTCAGCATGATAAAATCGTATATAAGTGTAGTGACTCGAGGCTCAGACATCGTCAGACATCGTCAGACACATCATGGACAACACATCAGCTACTAAGAAAGTGACCATACAATGCTACAAGTGCTGCGTGAGGTTGGAATATGAAGGACAGTCACACAACTGCCCGGTGCACCACAACGCACCGCAGCGCTTTTGCTGTAAAACCTGCGGTGGTCTGCTCTGGTACAAGTTTGCGACGACGCTACCTGGGCCAGGACCAATCTGTAATGATTGCTGGTGGTGTGGTATGACTCTGAAGCTGAAGAGCTATTGCGACAGCCATCCGTTCAAGTGCGCGGGAAGACCATTTACGATGCAGGAGTACTACAAGTACAAATGCCGCTGCAGGAATCCAACTTGCTGATATACTAAAATATTTCGGGCCCTTTTAAGGGCCATCCTATATTATGAAATGAAGCAAAACATGACTGTGTGTGTGTGTGTGTGTGTGCGTGTGTGAGAGAGAATACATTTTATTACATTTCAGGTCTAGTTGGCGCGGATGAATACCATTTGGCAGACCATTTAACTTCACCGCTAGATGTCTCTGCTGTGTAGCAGTGCAGCTGTACAATTTCACAACTGTAAGTGAGACATTCATATACACAAGTAAAATTCTGCTGAGTCAGCAATTTTAACATTTTGGAACAAGTTTGAAAAGTTACACACCATATTTTGATTACATGGAAGTAGCATAAAAGCATGAGTGAAACATGTCAACTAGTCAACTAGTGATACATTCTGCTGAGTCAACACACCATTGAAGTGGTATAAAAGGAAGAGTGAAACGTGTATTTTACTTCATTTCAGTTCTAGCAGTTGAAGAAACAACAACGATGGCATCAGTCTACTGTCATGATTGTGATGTGACATTCCATCTCTGGAATTGTTCGTGACACATACATGCAAACCAGCTAGGATGAAACGTGCTCATGAAGAGCTTGTTGAGCAGATTGAAGCCAAGAGACGAAAGACCGTACAAGATGGTGTTGAAAGACCTGATCCAGTCCTCTGCTGTAAATGCGCCAAGATATTTTCATCTTTGGATGCATTTGAGACACATGCATGTGATGAGATGGAAAATGTGTCTCATGAAGAACAAAGAAAGAAAGAGACAGGACAAGTAGGCAGAGGTAGAAGAGTGAGTCTTGGTGAAAACGCGCAGGAAAGACGGTTTGAGCCTGAAGATGGATCAGATTTACTACTCGAAATGCGACAACAAGAGAACCGAATCAAGAGACATTTGCTAGAAACGTTAAACCGTGGCATGAAATGGTACATTGTGGTACATGCACGCTTCAAGAAAATGACACCAAATGTTGAAGGCGTGATGGTAGAACAAGTGGATAATGCCTTCATCAGCAGTCCGACATATGCAGCATACAATCCAATGGATATTGAGAAGGACTTACCAGAAGCCTATAAAGAATTATTTACCAGGTTTGATGAACATGAGCGACAAGGCTCTGGTTGGGTGTTGGATAACATATTATTCATTGAAGTACATACAGCGACGTCAGCGCCACTGGAAGCGAGCAGTTTTATCCCACTACCGAAGAAAGTAAAGAGTACAAAAGGTGTGTTAAACATTCAGAATAAAGACAACAAGTGCTTCTTATGGTCTGTACTGGCTCACCTTCACCCTTCAACAAATGCAAACCCAGAGCGTGTGCATCAATACAAACTATTTGAGAACGAATTGAAGGTGGAAGGCATGACATTTCCCACACCGATTACAGACATTCCAAAGTTTGAAAAGGAGAATGATGTGTCCATTAACGTGTCTGGATATGAACATGATGTAGTTGTTCCCATACAACTCAGTCGAAACACCAGCGCCAACAGCGCGAGAGAAATCAACTTGCTTTTGATTAGTAATGACAAGACAAGACATTACTGCCTCGTCAAGAATTTCAGCAGACTGATGGCTTATCGATCAAAGCATAAGGCTACAGCATTTTATTGTTTCAACTGTCTTCATGGGTTTATGCGACAAGATCTGTTAGACAAGCATCATGAAGTGTGTGGCAAGCATGGCGCACAACGTTTATCATTCCCCAAGGAATCCTTCATCAAGTTCAAGAATGTAGCCAAACAACAGCAAGCGCCGTTTGTCATTTATGCAGACTTTGAATGTTTTACGAAAAAGCATGAAGGAGACAAGTATCAACATCATCGTCCAAACAGCTTTGCCTATGTGGTTGTCAGCCAGTATGATACACGTGCTCCAGTCGTATATCGAGGAGATAATGCTGTGAAAGTCTTTTTAGACCATATGGTGAATGAGCGTGATCGTATTGTGCATGGTTTACAACAGAAAAAGAAAATGGTGATGACTCATGAAGATGAAGAGCATTATAAGAACGCCACAGATTGCTACATTTGTCATGAGCCTCTAGGAGCAGATCATGTGAGAGATCATGACCATATCAATGGCAAATACCGCGGAGCTGCACATAGTCAATGCAATTTGCAATTTCGACTTCGAAAAGATCAGCAGGATGTTGAAGATTCTTTCATCATTCCTGTCTTTTTTCACAATTTACGAGGCTATGACAGCCATTTGATCATGGAAGAAATTGGAAAGTTCAAAAATGAGACGATTACAGTCATTCCCAACACCATTGAGAAATATATTGCATTCACCATGAGCAATCTGAAATTTACAGACAGCTTTCAGTTCATGAGTACTTCTCTACAGAAGTTGGTCTCCAACCTGGCAGCAGAAGGGAAAGACAACTTTTATCACATGACGTCACACATTCACGATAGTGACCAACAAGATTTACTGTTGAGAAAGGGAGTGTACCCTTATGATTACGTGGATGAGCCATCCAAGTTTGCTGAAACACAACTGCCGTCCAAGGACAAGTTTTACAGTCTACTTAGTGAAGAAGGCATTAGCGATGAGGATTATGCGCATGCGCAGAAGGTGTGGGAGACATTCCAGTGTACTACATTTGGCGAATACCATGACTTGTACCTGAAATCAGATGTGTTGCTGCTGGCTGACGTGTTTGAAAACTTTCGTCACGTATGTCTCAACACATATGAATTAGATCCTGCTCACTACTATACAGCGCCAGGACTGTCGTGGGATGCCATGTTGAAAGCGACAAAGGTGAAATTGGAATTGATCAACGACATTGACATGTACCAAATGGTTGAACAAGGTCTACGTGGAGGAATATCTGTCATCACACACAAGTATGCGAAAGCAAATAACCCCTACGTAGCAGATTACGATCCCTTGAAACCGACCAACTACTTGACGTACCTGGATGCAAACAACTTGTATGGCTGGGCTATGTCGCAAAGCATGCCGGAAAGTGGATTTATGTGGGTGAGCGAGCCAGAATCCATTGACTTTATGGATGTGGATGAAGATGATGAGATTGGCTACATTTTAGAAGTGGATTTGGAATACCCATATTCAATCCATGATCGTCATAATCACTATCCAGTGGCTCCAGAACGGAAATGTGTGAAGGTGGGAGAATTGTCAGAACATAGTCAGAAGCTGCGGAAAGATCTAAACATGAAAGGCAAACCTAGTGAAAAGCTCATTCCCAACTTATGCGACAAGAAGAAATATGTGCTTCATTATAGAAATTTACAGCAATATGTCTCACTGGGATTGAAAGTCACGAAGGTGCATCGTGCCATCATGTTTGCACAGAGCAAATGGTTGGCAAAATACATCTCCTTGAACACAGAAAAGAGAAAGTTGGCCAAGAACCCGTTTGAGAAAGACTTCTTCAAATTGATGAACAACTCTGTGTTTGGCAAAACCATGGAAAATGTAAGAAAGCGCATGAATGTGGAACTTGTTCACCAGGAAAAGCGGTTCAAGAAACTTGTGGCCAAACCTTCCTTTCACAAATTTAGAATTTTCAACGAAGATTTAACCGCGGTACATTTGCGCAAAGTGGATCTGCTTCTGGATAAACCCATTCAAGTTGGGTTCACCATTCTCGACCTCAGCAAGGTGCTCATGTTCCACTTTCATTACAACTACATCATGACCAAGTATCCCGACGCCAAGCTCTTGTTCAGCGACACCGACAGTCTATGTTATGACATAGAAACGGACGATATCTACAAAGACATGCAGGAAGATGCCGACTTGTTCGACACAAGTGACTATCCCCCAGATCATTTCCTACATTCCAACGTGAACAAGAAAGTGCTTGGGAAAATGAAAGATGAGACGGCGGGCATTCCCATTGAAGAGTTTGTTGGACTTCGGCCGAAAATGTATAGTATGATGTATGGTGGGAAAGAAAAACATACGGCCAAAGGTATCACTCACGCGTGTCAAAGACGTATGAAACATCAGCAGTATAAAGACAGTTTGTTCAACCAAACACAAACGATAACCACAGGACACATCATTCGAAGTCATGACCACCAGATCTTCTCGGAGAAGTTGAGGAAAGTGGCTCTCTCTCCCTTTGATGACAAGCGATATGTGATGAGTGATGGCTATTCCACGTTAGCGCATGGGCATTACAGTATATAAGGGGGAGACACTTCAACTTTAGAGTTAGTTGTGGTGTGAACACTGAAGCGTCAACATGAATCGGAAAAGATCTGCACCAACGGATATGGATACTCTTGCTGATACAGTCAAAGACATGAATGTGAAACATCCTGATACTACCATCAAGAAATTAAAAGTGGAGACGACGGTACCAACACCACAGTCGTGGGATGGAATGCTTTCTCTAGGCAATGGAAAGTATATCAAGATTATGAAACAAAGTAATGAAGGTGTGGTAAACATTCGCAAATACCTCAGAGATGAGGGGACTGGAAAAAACCGTCCAACGAAAAAGGGTATCTTGCTGACAATACCTGAATGGAAAATGATGAAGAAGCAGGTGAAAGAAGTGGATAAAAGGCTTCGCAGACAAGACGACAAGTCATAACAAGGTAACAATCATGAATGCACTCATGCTGAACGGTGGTGTTTACCTTACTGTCAATGAGAGGAATGAAGTGATACCAGATTCTAAGACAAGTTATCATCGGTTTAAACCTGAAGTGTGGAAAGACTTTAAAAACATACCACTTGAACCTGGGTTTAAACGTAGACTTGAAAATAAAGTGGAAGTGACGGTAGCTGAATATGATTCTAACATACGTGTAGAAATCTGTAGAAATCTTTTACAGGATTATCCAAAGGATTATAAGGGAGTTGTGCCAGATACACCATATACAGATTTGATCCTCTTTGATATCAAGAACTGGCGCGCAGTCTTACGATTCCTAGAAGCGATACAACATCCACTCTTCACCATCTTGCGAGCATAAAAACGTCTTTGCAGACAAGGAGACAGCTCATATTTCATCTGACTGCTGGACGAGATGGAAGACTTTTTAACGGAATATAAACCAATTACGCATGGGTTCTCATATCTGAGAAACGAATATGATGACATTGTGCTAAGACATTTTGGACAGTATCTCGTCCTATCACTTGATGACCAATCCGTGTTGAAAGACCATCTAGAGAAGTTCAGGATACCTGGCTTTCTCCTGACAGTCTCAAATGAATTAGAAGTGCGTGTGACCGAGAACTGCTTAGACGTGTTTATACAATTTCGCCAATATGACGAGCTTACAGAAAACTATGACTACATCACCCTCAACACTGTGGAATGGAACGCGTTGTTACAAGCATTGGATTGGAAAGAACCTAACGCTTGAATTCAAAGAAACAGAAATATGGCTTATACGGGGTACCAAATCCATTGAGCTGACACAACCTATGCGTGTGATGGACATTGACTTAGAAGAAGAAGGATATGAACTGAAACTGTCTGAACATGTAACTGTTAAAGTGATAAAGTTTGGTGATGTGTGTTATGTGAGCTTTCATAGCATTTACAAACATGGATGTAATGTCTATGATACCTATATCAATTTAGATTCTAATGAATGGTATTCATTGATGAATGTATTGAAAAATGAATGTGTTTGTAAATAAAAAGTTTGTAAATAGTGTAAATAGACTTTGTAGTTAAGAGTTTGTAGTTAAGAATTTTGTAAATAGTGTAAATAGTGTAAATAAAAGTTTGTAAATAGTGTAAATAGAATTTGTAGTTAAGAATTTGTAAATAGTGTAAATAGCGTTTGTAGTTAAGAGTTTGTAAATAGTGTTTGTAAACTTTGTAAACTTTGTAAATCGTGTTTGTAGTTAAGAATTTGTAAATAGAACACAATAAACAAGACAGTTGTTTGAAACTTGATTTGTTTTATTTAACAACAACAACTTAATTAATATAACAACAACAACAACAACTTAACTAATATAACAACAACTTAACTAATATAACAACAACTTAACTAATATAACAACAACAACTTAACTAATATAACAACAACAACATTAATAAAACAATGGTTTATAATGTCTATATACAAAATCCTTTACAATAAAATCACCATCCTTTCTTTTTAATATATTCACAATATCAAACATACTCTGACCTCGAGCTCTATGTAATATATAATATACACAATAAAAACCACATGATGATGATATTGGCGTTTGTAATGAGATAGAATTATACATATAGTCATTTCTTAAAAACATATCTAAACGATCATCGAGAGGTAACAGTCCATAAGAGTCAAAATATTCTGCAGGGTCTTTATCATAATACACTGCCACCCAATGTTCTCCTGGTTCATCTTGATCGTCTGTGTTGATCACATAGGCGCCGCGTTGTAAAGACGGTAACTGGTCCATGGCAAACACGCCTTGAAACAAGTCTTTGGTCATGACATCATGACTCAATATAGCATCAATCTGCTTCGTGTTCATGACTGGTAGTCGAATTGGATGCTGCGATTTGCACTGATCTCAATAATGTTGTCAAATTCAGCATAGACAATAACATTGATTGTAGGTTGCAAAGCCGTAGCAAAGTTCATTTCTAGCCGCAAATTTCCATGCTTGATCAGGGGGAAATGATCATCACCATCATAATCCGGTGTTAAGTCAAACGAAAATAAAGCATAACCTCTAGGCCAATCTTCCCGTTTTATAATGGAACTTTTCTCACCATTCAACCGATCAAACGATTTGTAAAGCGTTTCAAAAGCGTCCAGGTATTTGTTCTGTGTAATGTCAAGCTTGAGAGGTTTGGATATAACTGGTTCACCATCCGTGTACAGTTGCATATAGTCCAGATTAAAATGTTTGAAATCATATGGATTCCTCAATACTGATCCACCAAAGGCTTCATTATGAACCAGACCAATGACAATACGATTTGGTAATTGACCCAAAAAGATGTTATCTTTCACAAAAGACTGAAATCCTGCTGGAATAGCTAAGACTTTACATTCTTTTCTAGTGATGATGATCTTGGCAGGACTTTTCATCAATGCATCTGTATGTCCTAACTGAATACCTGGACTCACCCTCACTTTGCGAATGGTTAAAAATGCCTCTTTCACTTCTACCTTATAGGTAGTATCTGCAGCCATCAATACATAGTCATCTTTTTGTCTATGGAAACGCAATTTCAAACTGATGCCATTCGGAAGATAACGATCCTGCTCAAACAAATCTATCCTTAAACCACCTGTAAGCATAACATCACGGCTAAGACGTGTATGCAAATAACGATGATGTAAACCATTATTGCCTTGCTCACCCAAGTCACCGCCGTCAGCATTGACATGAAACCCGGATACATATTGTTCATGATTAGGTCTTTTCACCTCATGACTATTCATTGACCCAGCAGTATCCTTGTACATGAGACGCATAGAGCGCTCAGAATGCAGACTTTCTTCCGAATCATGGATGAGATGAGAGATAATGCTGGTATAACCATGAGTATTGTTGCTATGCGAAACCAAACGATCATTCAGAAACAATTCAATATTAGACCATAACCCATTAAACACATCATTGATGCAAGAGACATTATCATCTGCGCCACACTCTGTTCCATCGGCCTTTAGAATGCGACATACAATATGAAGTTTGCTGTTCTTTAAATCTAGATATTCTTCTGTACTCGCAGGAATGTAGAATTCGATTGGAGCGCCTTCTCTAATGCTTGTAAGTGGTTGATAGTCAACATTATAACTTTTCTCTACAGCAGTTTGCGTCGGTGGTACGTGAAACCATTCCAATGGAGAAAGACTACATTCACACGAATGATTATGAATGAGAGACATTTTTTTTTCTTTAAAAAATATCTTTGCGATATTTTGATGTTATCCGTCTGGCTGTTTTTCGTCTTCTGGCACGTTTCGTTGGTTGCATACGCTTTTGTTCTCCAAACACACGTTCTGCTACTCGGCCCGTCACATCTTTCGCGACATTCTTTGCAGCCTTCTTAAGATGTGGCGCAACGATCTTAGCCCCAGCCTTAAGTAGTGGAATAGCTTTGCGAGCCAATGATCCCAGTATTGAACCAATACCATCACCATACTGGATTCGCGCTCCTTTGAATCCTGGTAATTCCCCGCCCACTTGACGAAGAAAATGGTTGCGATATGCAGACGGATCGTGTGTATAAGCTTTCATATTGCTTTTGGTCGAAAATGAAGTTTACAGATCACCTTTCCAGTTTGAAATGGAACATTATAGCCTGTATCATCCTTAATATTCATTTCTATCATGTCAAATTTGGATGTGTTTACAGGAACATAATGCGGTTCGCTGTACGTTTTCATGATAATATCTCCATCATGGCCTTGTATGCCAACAGAACGTAGTAAGGGAACATAATAATCACCAACAACTTGTGGTTCACAAATGCTACAATACACATAAAGTGTATAAAATCCCTGTTTCACATCCGCTTTATGGTCAGCTGTACATTTTTCAGTATACCATTGATCTGGGATAAATCCTAAAATCTCAGCCAATCCAGTGGAAAAAGACACTTCATAGCCATAATCGAGAAATAGAAACACACGTCGTCTAATTTTATCATACTTTAGCCGAATAGCTTCTGTAAGTTCAGAGCATTAGTCGCTTCTTCATTCACTGCCTGGCATATCTCTTGTATGGTTCTATAGTACCCATAAGGAATATCGAGAGTGCTAACAACAGGATCATCGAATAGTTGTTGTCGAAACTGAATAGAATAGTCCATGCCATGTCTCATCGTTGTCCATGTATGTGGATATGGAATTTCAGCTAAAGCCACTTCATATTTTCCATTCAGATAAATGGTTCGAGGCATACGAATTTGATAATTCGAAGCCTTGTTGTTGGGATAATAGGTCATACTCGCATTGCTAGGCAAAGTAATGTAAAAGCTTGTCGACTCCATGATGGGAACTAAATGGTATAGGTGCGTTGACGTTGTCTATATACCTCAGGACAGCGCGCGCCATTCGACCAAGTATGTAAATGATCTTTTACATCATGATGATGATCTAGATGATCTATGACTTCTCCTTCACAACAAGCAATCGTACATCTTATTTTCACAGGAATAGTTGTGTCTTGACCACAACAACATAGCTCTTTCAGCCATGTTAAAAATTTTCCCATCCTTCAGGAAACTGTCTTTGTTGACGTTGTTTCATTTCTTTTGTAATGTCGTCACGAGTGGTCTTTTTACTAAACATTGTTTTTGGAATATTAGCATCTACAATTTCCTGGATAAACGGATGCCAGCCATATGGTGGTATGGCTCGTTCTTTTCTTCTTGTCGCCACCAATGCTTCTTTCATCAAATCAACCATGTTGGAATTTGCTATAATATCGCCCGTTTTCAACACAAGTTCATTCTTCTCTGTCCATTTTACACCATGTTTCTTCAGTTCGGCTAAAAGTTGTAGTACTTTTCCATGATAGATAGGTTGAAAATGACTTAAAAATAACTTTTCTGGCTTTTCAGGTGGTGATGATGATGATGATGATGAGGGCTTTTGCTGCCTAGACTGACTTGTTCGTAAATGACGACCAAGAAGTTGAGACATTTCAATAACCTTTTCACGCGTTCGCTTCCCACGTAAAAGTTTATTCACTTTCGTTTTGATTTCACCATCTTTTCCCTTCTTTTCTAATAACAGTTTGTATTCATATTCAGGAATGAGGACCATTTTCATCGTATGTTTCATTTTAGCAGCAGTTTGGCTAACAAAGGTAATGCCAATCTAGCAATAACTCCAATGAATCCTCCTTTCTGATTAATCAACTTCTTTTTTCGTCGAAGGGATATCTTCTTATCTGCTAGAGTACGAAGCGTATGACGTTCACGTTTAAATTCCTTAAACCGTTTTGAGCTTAAGGGTAAATGTCCTTGCAATATATTCAAACAAATTTCAAACAAGCTTGTTAATTCCTCTTTTGTAGCTTGCTGTAGCAAGGATTTACGTCGTTTAGGCCCACTGCGTGCAAGCAAATGAAGAAACGGCTGGTTCGCTCGAATACGTTTAGACATCTTGACTGCGAATGGCCAAATGAGTTGGTTCTTGTTCATACACTGCTTTATCAATATATACATAATGTGTATCTTTTGGTAAAATGCCTGTACGAATACGTAGTTGATCATTTGTCTTTGGTTTTAAATCAATGAATAAATAACCATGAGGTTTGCTAGTAGCATCTTGATAGGCTTCTATGAGAAATTGAGATCTTCTAGGATACATTTGCCGCGCCAATGTACTAATTTGTTGACTGTCTCTCGGATTTTTAAACAGAATGATATAATGTGTATTCAAACTAATATTTCGCATCTCTTTCCCATGATGGAATAAATTATGTACAATAAAGATAATGCTTAGATTTTGATGACTGCTGCCAACACTAAAGAGACGTGTCATACGCTCATCACTATGACATTTCGTCATTAAGTCATCAATGATAAGTAAGTTTGGTTTCTTCGGGTTAAAACGCTCTTCAATGTCATCTGGAATGCCTTGGTAAAATTCCACACCTTTCATTCCCTTGTACAAAGGCTGATCTGCTGCATAGAGCCATAAAATGCTTTTTGGAGAGGGTTTAATCAACTTTTGTTCTAGAATTTCCTTCACCAGAGACGTTTTGCCACTGCCTGTAGGTCCAGAGACTAAACATGTAAATGGATGCTTCATTGTTGAATGTCTGTTTCTTTCACCCAACTGTTAAACTTGTTTGGCCAACCTAACCACTTGACAAATAATTCTTTCACACCTCCTCGTCTTTTACGTGTTTTCAAGACTTTTTCAATTCTATAAATAGATTCAATATCTTTGGTCACTTTCTGCAGTTCTTCTTCATAGAAATGACCATCAATATCTTCGTCTAAAAAGTCTTTCACACGATATAAATGTATTCCTTGCTTCTTACAACGATGTGTGACAATGAAGACTTCTTGCGTCCATTTGATGTGATAATCGCGTTGAAACACATATTTAATGTGAGAAATGCGAACATGATCACCAATGTTAAATTTGTACTTCTTCTTCTTCTTCGGTTTCAATTTCAGTTTGTCAACATACATATACTTCCACACTTTTGATTCATTGTCTTTACGAATCTCGGCTGGAGCATATTTATTAGGAAGAGAACCATGAGGTCTATGGTTGTAATTGTACACCAAGTCTGGAAGAATGTCTAAGTAACGGTAAGTTTGATTATGTAGAAAATACCGATACATCATTCCCTTTAGAGTACGAATGACTCTTTCAGCAAAGTTGGCTTTAGTTTCATTCTTTGTGGTATAAGCATGAATGCCTTCTTTCTTCAAAAATGCTTTTACCCATCTGTTTTTAAATTCTGTTCCTTTATCAGACCTTAGAGTTCGCGGTCTTCGTCGTGTGTCATGAAAAATCTTTTGGAAAGCTTGTATGACGCTGGTATGTGATTTATTAGGTATTGGCTGTACCCAGACATATTTGGAAAACACATCAATGACAATGAGTAAAAAGCGTATGTCATCATTATAGGGAGCTATGTTTCCCATATCAGCCAAGTCAATATCCCACATGTCATCAATGCCACGTGTAATGACACGTTGTCTTTTGAACCTGTATTTGACAGGTTGGAGTAAACTGAAAGCATCTTGATCCTGTAGCCATTTCTTCACTTGTGACTGTGTGACTGCTTGATTATGTTTTCTTAAGATGTGATACAGTTTGTAAGGACCAGCAAATGCTCCAGGCTGTCCAGGTTTGAAGTAAATATTGGTCAAGTAGTCTTTCCACGTCGACATGATCACACCGAATGAAAACCACCTTCTCAACAGAACAGCTTTTATTTTATAACTCAACCAACATCACTTAACTAACATAGTAACTTAACTAATATGTATTTATAACTAACATGTATTTATAACTGACATATATTTACAAATCAAGTATAGATACAATGGTATGAATAACTGGAGACCATTGGTCTTCAATGAACACTAACCAATGACTGAGTTCATCCAATGTAATAGCATCTACACCATATTTCTCACAACGTTGATTTGCATTCTCTAACACTTTATCTAAATGCATGTAATATTTAGCTTCATTCCAATATGTATAAACAGATGCAAAATGACAAGTATGTTCTTGACACTCTTCATGTTGACAAGCAGGACAGACTAAATATGCAAACTTTTTTACAGCTGATAACATTTCTTCACAATAAGCTTTTTGCACAATATATTGTCTCAGTGTCATGTCCGCCATTATGCAGTCTTGTGAGTCTTGAATCAATGCAGCACAAGTTAAACATACTTCAAATTTACATGTCCACACGTCTGCACACCATGACGGTTGGCAAGCAAATGAAAAAGTCTCTAACCCTCACACAACATTTCTAACAACTTTCCCATAATATTCTGACCAGGATATTCAGATGACACATGTTTCACACCAGCTCCCCACCAATGATCATACGTTGCTTCAACTAAAGTTTTGTCTTTACATTCTTTCAACTTGTTGCGAAACAATACACACTGATCCAGTTTGACTTGTAAAACATCTTGCATTTTGCTTCTCTTCACTGTATGCCATAAAGGACATGGTTTTATCCCTTTAGCAATACGTTTCGCTTCATATCCATTTCTGGATGACACAATGGCTGAAGCAATATCTGGACGGTGATGAAACACTGCTTTCTCATATTGATACAAAGCTTCACTTGAGTTGAACACATGTCCATACTTTTCAAGTCGTGTTGGAAACATATTTGAAAGAACGTCCTTATGACCGCTGAATAGTACAAGATTCTCCATGTTGACTTTGCTTCTGCTGTTTTATTCTGACATGTCGGTTTCTTCCTGTAATAAAATATCTTTTAATATATTTGCTGCCTCTTCTATCATATTCTTTCTTTGTTTACGTTGAAACCACTCACATAAAACTAAATTTGCTAGTAAGAAAAACATTGTTATGTCTTTGAGAAACAATTCACTATGTTGTTACAAAGATGATTAAAAAGGTTTTATATAACTTACCTGATAAAGCTGCTCGGTTTCCTCTTCTTCTTTACAACAATCTCTCAAATAGTCAACCACGGTGAAATATACTTCAACATCAGTGCGAGCAGAATAAAGTGCAGCATCAAAGTCAAAGTCAGGATCTTCTTCTATTCCAATTTTATGACATTCTCCAAGAAATCTTGAATGCAGTTCAATCACATCAAGACTATGATGTACAACATCCCAAAAAGCGTCCAAATGATAAAGTTGATAGTCTGGAGTGCCACAGCAAGCAAGTTTAGCAATCATCAAGTCAATATAAGCATTTTTAAAACATGCGTCCATCTTGTTTCAGTGTCTTGTGGGCTTTTACTTTGCTTCACAGACTTTAAGTACTCCACACTTGCCGCAGAAGTTGCTTGGTTCACACAACTTGCAATTATACTTGTGACAGTGGCAATGATAATCCTCCACATATCCACAAGCACCACAATACTCGCAGGTAAGTCCAAGTTGATTTTGCACATTCATGTTCTCCAACTGAACTTCAGCCAGTCTTTTCTTGGATAGCTTTGACACCTTCATCCGACCATCCTTTCGCAGCTTGATAGGAGTTATGACATGACATTCCTCACATGGCGATAGGGCTGAGTTGATGTTGTCCATCTCCTGAAGCAGTGTCTCCCATTCACCATCATTCATGTTGATGTGATGTGTGTATTCTTTCCCTTCAAACCGTGATGTTCGCACAAAACTCACATAACGCTTATCCAAGTATGAAATGACTTCAAGCCACTTCGTTTGCGTTAAGTATAGTTTGAAGCCAATGTCACGTAAATTTTCCAAGCTTTGACATACAATCTTCCACAAAGATGGTGAATAAGCACACCATCTCTCTCCACGTGTGATGCGTAGAAATGGCCCATATTCTCCATGCTCCACAGTAATGGTTAAGTTAGCACTAATTTTAAAGCTGCTGCTGCGCTGCGCTGCGTTGCTTGTCTTGTTCTCCATGACTGCCACAATGTACTGATGATGCACTCCCTCCAACTGTCTGCTGAGAAATGACTTCACTCTGCTGAGTCCACTCCCTTTTATACCCAACTATTTGCTGAGTCAGCTTTCTTTTCAAAGAACTTGCAAAGTTTTGAATTCACTTCAACTCGTCCATGGTTGAATCGAACAAGCTCTGATACATTCGTCTTCAATGGAACATCATCATCATAATGTAAAATGATTCTTGCAGCCACATCTAACATGAGCTCAACTGCCCAAATTGTGTTCACGTTGATAAATGCTGAATCAATGTCATAAGTTAACGGTAAATGTAGATCTTCACATTCACGTAGAAACGAGCGGATGAAACGATCTCTTGGAATGGTCTTTCCAACAGCTTCCCAATGCTGATGTAAGTTCTTCACTTGCAGCATCCAATCCGATTCAAAAGCAGGAAGCTTTGAAAACACATAGTCAGCATAATTCACTTTGAAGACGTCATCCATGGTCTCTACACATCTGTGAAGAAGTAATGTTGACATTGTGAAGTTTTCTCGTCACTCTTCCTTTTATAAAACTTTGATGGTATATGATGTGTAACTTGTTCAAACTTATTCAATACTCGTTCAAAATTGTTGACTCAGCAGAATGTATCACTAGTTGACTAGTTGACATGTTTCACTCATGCTTTTATGCTACTTCCATGTAATCAAAATATGGTGTGTAACTTTTCAAACTTGTTCCAAAATGTTAAAATTGCTGACTCAGCAGAATTTTACTTGTGTATATGAATGTCTCACTTACAGTTGCGGTGAAGTTAAATGGTTTGCCAAATGGTATTCATCCGCCAACTAGACCTGAAATGTAATAAAATGTATTCTCTCTCACACACACAGACAGACATGTTTTTGCTTCATTTCATAATATAGGATGGCCCTTAAAAGGGCCGAAAGATGTTAGTACTTCTTCACCAGCAAGTGGGATTTCCACAATCACACTGGTATCTGTAAAACTGCTCCATGGAGAAAGGCCTTCTCGAGCACTTGAACGGATGAAAATTGTAATAGCCGAAGTTTTTCAGCGTCGCACCGCACCACCAGCAGTCCGTGCATGGCTCCGGTCCTGGCAATCTTGCAGTAAACTTATACCAGAGCAATCCACCACAGGTTTTGCAGCAGTAATGCCGTGGTGCGTTGTGGTGTACTGGGCAGTTGTGTGGTTGACCTGGGTACTCCAACCACACCCAACACTTATAACATTCTGTCGTTAGTGTCACTACCCTGCCGTCTCGCATCACTTTCTTACTTGTCGTAGTAGCTGGTGTGTTATCCATGATGTGTCTGACGATGTCTGACGATGTCTGAGCCTCGAGTCACTACACTTATATACGATTTTATCATGCTGAATCAACGATTTCATCAAGCTGATTCAGCACAATTTTTTTTTTTGCTCTCCTGGGGGGGGGGGGTCGGTACATAGTATGTCCTGGGGGGGGGGGTCGGTACATAGTATGTCCTGGGGGGGGGGTCATCACTTTTTTAGGGTCTGTTGCCGATTGACTTCGGAAATGAAAGCTTGACTTCATTCCATTCAACGATCATCCACTCAAACCCTAGGAAGCCACCACACAGCATGACCTCATTATGACCTCATTATGACCTCATTATGACCTCATTATGACCTCATTATGACCTCATTATGACCTCATTATGACCTCATTATGACCTCATTATGACCTCATTATGACCTCATTATGACCTCATGGAGGGCCGCGCCTATCCTAACGCTTATCATGACGTCACTTCCGCTCCAGACATGATGACAGCACTTCCGCTCCAGACAGCACTTCCGCTCCAGACAACACTTCCGGTCCAGACAACACTTCCGGTCCAGACGCTATGACGTCACTTCCAGACAGTATGACGTCACTTCCAGACAGTATGACGTCACTTCCAGACAGTATGACGTCACAAAGTGCAGTAGAAGCCCCGTTTTCACCCTACTGACATGCAAACTCGACTATTACGAGATTCTGTTACAGACTCAAATGCAAGCACTTGAAAATCTAATCTTTTTGGGAATGGACGAGTTAATCAAGTGTTGGTTTAAAGGGTGGGTGGGAACTAACAAAGATATATATATATATATATATATATATATATATATATATATATATATATATATATATATATATATATATATATATATATATATCTGACACGATTGTGAGACAAATAAGCAAGAAATTGTGGAGTAAGTAAGATTTGATGGAATATCCGCATTTTCATTCAGTGCTCCGCGTTTCCCGCAAGAGGTGAGGTGAATGAGGGAGTTAGCTTTCTTTCGGAACTACACACCATATTTACTTTTTAAAAAGCGTGTATTATTTCAGCCTTAGCACTCCGTGTTTAGGGGTACTTTTCAAAACAGCATAGACACGCATACACTCCCCACAAGGAGACCACCCCTCGCCCCCCCCCCCCCCCCCCTCCAACGGACCATCACTGGTTGTTGATTTCATGGTTCTTATTCTGTTCTTATTCTTATTAATTAACAGGGCTTGGCCTTATGTGGCCCCAAGGCTGAACTGTATGATCACATGAGGAATCGATCGTTACAAAATACTGTCACGTGGGGAAACGAAAGTCTGAAGCTATCGAGTGTTTTCAGGAAATGATAGATAGGACACAGCGTTTTTATGTAAGGAGGGAGTCAATGTGGGGGTATGTTTTGAGGGAGGGAGGGAGGGAGGGAGGGAGGGAGAGGGTAATATAGACGCTGAGTAATCTATATCGGGGAGTCATTTATCCCTGTTGTAGGGTAAGAAACCTAAAATTATTTTCAGCCTTGTCTTGAGTCTGTTATTAGTGGAGAAATGGGCGAAGTATAAATTCACCCCTTTGAAAATTAAACTGGAGCGTCCCTCGTAAACACAGTATCTGGCCTGAGGCTGGAAATTACCATTGTTATAAAACAGATAGATAAAACCTCTGTTGAGATCTATCTGTGATGTATAAACACAGAGCGGATGGATATTTTTAAAAAATAGTTCCTCTGTTTTATGAGTACTATTTTCGCGGAATCCCCAGTGGGCCTGAAGGTGTTATACACAACAGAGCAAACCGCCGTAGAGGTTGGCTGTTGGACAACAACAGGAAATGATAAAATATATTGACTTTCCTCAGTCGGCTAGACATACGGCTGCGCGCACTCCGCTAGAAGTGTAGTTTGTCAGGAGGTTCTCGGTTTCAGAGAAACATCTTAAAGTTTACAACGCGGATAATTAAGAAGAGTCTTCTAGAGGACGAATCTATTAAAGTAAGTCACAGGTGAGGAACGACGGGCGAATCGTGGGTGGAAGGGGGGGGGGGGCAGGCACCGAGGTGGGCGGTTGTGAGGCAAAAACCTAGAGGGGGGGGGGGGCACTCACTTACCAGTCGGTTACCACGTGCGTCCACTAGTCTAAAGTACGAAAGTTGGTGTTGGTGGGGGGGGGGGGGGGGTGGGAGCCAAATCCCAGAGGGCAGGCACTCGCATACACGGTGGTAACCATGCGCATATACGATTTAAAAAAAAAAACTCCAGTACGCGGGATACAAGATTGAAAAAAAAATCCCAATAATTTTATGGCCAGATTTAGACATTCTGAAAATTTAGCAATTATACGGGGAAAGTTAACAATAAAACAGCACTTTTCAATAAAATGTTCATAACCTGGCCATGGGAGGGGGCGGGGAGTAAACACTGATCCCTATAAATACTGAATGCTAATTTGGAAATTTCAGCGAAACGCGGTGTATAGTTCTGAAAGAACCCTGATTTTTTTTTTAAAGAAAACGCCAGCTACTGAATAAAAACTACTCCACTTTTTTTTTTTTTAACAAAGTTGGCACTCCGTCCGCGTCTTGCCTTAAAATTACCCTCCTTTCTCCGCCTTTATTTATTTATTATTTTGGACACGCATGGTAACACATATGATACTATATGCCCCCCCCCCCCCCGCCCTGCTCCAGAGTATGAGTTTTATGTTCATAAGTACAGGTGCAGTTACTGAATGCAGTCATAAAACGGAAGCCAGAGAGTAGTGCGTGGTGTGACGTTTTCGACACTGGAAGAGCGTGGGGGGGGGGGGGGGGGGGTGCGGCTGTGCTTCTATACCCTTCATGTGGGCTTCAAAAATACTACTGTTTCCTGGTCACGAGCACTGATAGCCAGGAAATAAAGTATTGTACTAGAAAAGCACCCCGAAACACCCCCCCCCACCCCGTTCTCGTTTATTGGACTAATTTTTTTTCTAACAGACCTACAGGATGCGGTGCCGTGTTTGCAGCGAGGACAAATTGTCAGAAGAATTCATTCCTTACGACATGACGTCATCCTGTAAACATCCGCGCCTGATGTGTCTCAGGGTAAGTAGGACATGACGCCATCGTGTAAACGGCCGCATCTGATGCGTGTCAGGGTAAATATCACATGACGTCATCCTCTAAACACCCACGCCTGATGTGTCTCAGGGTAAGTAGGACATGACGTCACAGTGTAAACGTCCGCATCTGATGTGTGTCAGGGTAAGTAGGACATGGCGTTATCGTGTAAACGTCCGCATCTGATGTGTGTCGGGGTAAGTAGGACATAACGTCATCGTGTAAACCCCCGCGCATGATGTCAGGGTAGGCAGGACATGGCGTCACCGTGTAAACATCCGTCAAGTCTTTGGACACCACGCCATCACCCAATTGCCCTTTGATCTATGACGTAATTCAACAAGCATCTGGGAATGTATACAAAACCGGTTTAGAGGGGGTGCTGTGATTATCTGTGACCAACCCCTCAGCCTCCTCCCTCTCCTATCAACCCTTATCTATAACTCACTCCGAAAGTCTTCGTAGTTACCATTGTTTTGTCTTTGCAGTGTGCAACAAAAGCGGCTAGCACTTCCGGCAAGTGCCCGTACAAGGATTGTGGTCAGCCGGCCCCTGTCGATTCCGATCAAGTCCTGGAGTTCAAGGCCATGCTCGACTGTCTCTTTGCTGAGGTGAAGTAGATGTTTTGTTTGTCAGAGCCGCATTGACATAGTCGCATATTTTTTCATGGACGACGAAATTCTTTTTGAATATTTTCTCGAAAAAAATTGCACCGGCGAATTATGACGCCGGAGATGACTACTTGGAGGGGGAGGGGAGTGGAGATTATCTCTACATGCTACCCCTCCGAAACCCCCTCCAAAAAAGTAGATTAATCTCGGTCATTTTTTAATTGAAAACCAGCCAGCTGTATTAAGTTTTGCCCCTGTCTCTGTTCACCTCCCTGCCCCTCCCCTCTCCTAATTCAACAATATCAGAACCACCATTACAAAATCGAGGCTTTTCTTTAATGACCTCAATAGCGTAACCAGGGACATAGTACGGGTAAATATAGCAAAGTAAGAGTGTGCCAGTTTGCATCCTGTTGTTGTTGTTGTTGTTTTTTTTTAAATTGTTTTTAATATTTTTTTTTATTTTATTTCATTTATTTATTTTTTGGTCACCTTCTGTTTTCGATGGTGCAGATCGGCATAAATCTTGAAAACAATCCCTGTTAAGGAAAACCCACTCAATCGAAACCACAATTTTGTTGTTTCGATTTTTGCAGATCTACCCGTTGTCTGATGATTTACCACCTCCAGTGAACGAAGAAGGAACACATCCGATCATCAATATCGTGATGCTTACCGGAGAACGTCACGTGTTTCGATTTGACCCGACTTATACCGTGCTACACCTTAAAAAGATGATTTTTCAAGAATTAAAAATTAGCGTGGAAAAACAGAAGCTTTTGTACGAAGAGCAAGAACTTGAAGTAAGTCAAAAGATCGCCCTACACCACAAGCCCCCCACCCCCTCCACAATATTTAAAAAAAAAAATAACAGACAATGCAAACATTCATTTTGTACACTGTTGAAATAATCTTAAAGAACAACAAGTTTTTTGGACTTACTGCTGAAATTTCACTACTTCGTATTTCGCAGCTAGTGGAGCTGCTGATCGTCCCCAGGTCCGTCGATATTCCGGGCATTGGCGTTCTTTCAAGCCCCTCCTCCCCACCCTAATACCATTAATTTTAATTAAAGCTTTCTAACATTAAAACTTAATGTTAGTATTGTTAATAAATAACGAAGTTAACACTAATAGTAGAAATAATATAAATAGTAGTATCGTCAAAGGATTCTGTGTGTGTGTGCCCATGTATATGTATGCGTGTGTGGGGGGGGGGGGTGGAGGGGCGGGGGTATGGAACAGGAGGGAGGCTCTTCCACTACATTGTCAGTCTTGAAGTGTGCTTTGGAGGATGGACTAAATGATCAATACCAAAAATCAATTATTTATTTATTTATTATTATTCTGGTTTGGACTAAATGATAAATACCAGAAATCAGTCCTCGACAAACATCATTTATTATTTATTTTTTTTTTTGATTTTTTTTTTTGTTATGAAAACCTCGAACGTCCCACTTCTGTCATATTTTATTCCAGGACTATATAGACAGGCGAGAATCTCACCTGAACGACTACGACATCCGGTCTAACTCCTCTATATTCCTCCTCATTCTTCTCTATAGCCTGCCTAGCAGATTAGATCACGTTACGTTTGATCTGTCGTGGAATTACCCGAACTCAGGACGAGATTACCTCGATGCAACCTGTTTGTCCTTCAGAGGCACGCAATATGACGATTATGTGGACTTTGGAAACGTTGTGTATTGTCCGGATTCTGCGATTACTGTGGTAGGGACTACGTATGCAAGAGGATTGCTTCGTAATTCTGTGGAAATCGACGAGAGTCGCGTGTATGTACGTCACACGGGTGACCGAATGAATAACTTTTTAAGGACGGGAAGGCACACCATCGATGTCTATGTCAAGAGGCTGCCAGCAACCATTACGCACTTGGTGTTCGTACTGAGTGCGTGGGAGCATCCAACCATCTCCCATTTCCCCAACCCAACGCTGAAGTTTTATGAGAAGTCCAAGCCGAACGTGAACTTATGTGAGACAACGTTCACCCATGCCAAGCATTCTTCCGCAGTCATAATGTGTTCGATGACACGTCTTGGGGGACGGTGGAGAATTATCGAGTCCGGAGCGCTATGTAGCGGCAACGCGAAGAACTACGAACCGATCAAAGCCACGATACGGCAAATGATAGCTGAAGGCAAATGCTGACCAATGGAATTACAACAAATTTCTGATCAATGAGACTGGAACATTCTTTTGAATTTAGCTGTAACCTTTGTAACCTTGCATACTGACCAATGATAGTGCAACAAATTTTCGATTCTAACCAATGAAGTTACAGCCAATCGCATTCTACAGCGCTGGCCAATCATATTTGCTCCTAGGTTTGCGTTGACCAATCAAACTGCACCAAATCATCGCATTAACCATAACGCTTGTGTGTACTTATTAAGAATGGGAAAAAAGACTTGCCTCTTGTAAAATAATAAAATGGCATTATTTCTTACAGGAGTATTTAGAGAATGGAACAGAAGCGAAATTATTGGACTACGCCGTGAAGCCGAATTCCTCTATATTTCTAATGATCCTTCTCTATGCTATACCGCCCAATCTGAATCACGTGACTTTTGATTTGTTCTGGGGATACCCGAGCCGTGGACGAGATTACCTCGATGCGAGTTGTCTAATTTTTAGAGGTACACAGCACATCGCTACTGTGGATTATAACCATCAGCACTACGTTGGTGCGATTCGCCATTCTGGTGACGTCATGGATCACTCAAATCGCAAAGGACACCATACAATGGAAGTGTATTTACAACAAATACCCTCAAATGTTACGCATCTTTTCTTTACCCTCAGTGCATGGAACAGCCCGAATATTTCCTACTTCCCCAACCCATCGCTAAGATTCTACGAGACGTCAAGGCCGCAGAATGACCTCTGTACCACGACCTTCAGCCATGCTAGGCACTCGCAGGCGGTCATCATGTGCTCCGTGTCACGTCACGGTAATCAGTGGCAAATCTACAACTCCGGGAAACTGTCCGCAGGCAATGCCAAACGATACGACCCCTTAATTGACACTATACGGTCCCTTATACAAAGCGGCGTGTGAGAGAGGGAAACTGGTTTGAAACGTTATAAAAAAAAACTTTTTAAATTTGCAAACAAAACTTAACGACATTACACTTAATGAAATAAAATTAAACTTTAAACAAAGCTGTGATTACATTAAATGTATAAGTGTATATGATCACAAAGATAAAAAAAATTTCTTTAAAAAAAAAAAACAATAAAAAAAAATAAATAAATAACAAAGGGTTGATGTGTGAACTAACACCGTGCCAAGGTCCGTTGCATTAGAAACGCTTACATTTTTGTGTGGGATTAGTGCATCCACGCGAAGCTTTTTTTTCGCCAGGGTTGGGGGGGGGGGGAGGCGGTGATTTGATACCCAGTAGCCATTTTTTTAATTAATTTTAAATTAGTGAAGATTTATTCTAAGTTAAATGAAATTTCAATCAGAAAAAGATGAACACGAAATAATTCACGAAAGTTAACATGGTTTGAAAATAATGAAAAAAAAAATCAAAGTCCCCTTGCTGTAGACTTCATGAGCCTTTGCTGAAGAAAATAATGAAACCAGAAACCCATTTTTTTCGGCGTTTTTTTTTTTTTTTGTCGTTGTTGTTTATTTAACATTTCGGAAAAAATAGTCCCGGGCCCATATATATTTCCCATTTTTTTCCTGAAAATTTTAATGAGCAAAATTGAGCCCAAATTGTGGTTTCGTTATTATTTTTCCTCATAAAATGTTGTTTAATAATTTTATAGCACATTTGTATAGTTTATTTACCATAAAATTTAAAATATCAATTTACAAGTTGCTATGTTGAAGATATGTATGATAATGCGATGGCCGAAGGATAAATTTCGCCTCTGATAGGCCATTTTCAGTGCTATTACTGCCTTTAGGCTAAAACATTTTACAAAACCATTAAAGAGTGCACACTTGGCTGGGTGGTCGGTCCATCTGATTTTGCTAAAAATGTTTTCGACTCCCTCCCTCCACCCTCCCCTCCTCCCCCACCCCCCAATCCTGATCGCTCACATTTTATTGGTGATTTTAGTGACCCGGCTTGGGGATGAAAAGCAAGGTTAATTATTTTTTATTCTGGCCGACGCGAATGAACAATAAACAAATAAATAAATGTACAGTGCACTCTTATAAGTTTCATTTTTAACATCAAGAATTTTTCTCTATTTTTTTTGTCCTTTTAAATCTGTTCACAAGAGCGGGAAGGCAAACCATGACTAGGATCGGTAGCAATGCGTATTTGATAAATGCAAGTGAATAAAATTGATGTGTTTGTTTCGGAATGTGAATGTACTCCTGCCCCCTGGTGAGTAGAAGTGACACGATTGCACAGAGCAATCTCCACGCGCCGCTGTCACTTTCCCGCCACTCTGTGACGTCACACAGCTGCAATGCTAGTCCTAAACCTGTACGAAATATCAAGTCACAATATGGAGACACGATATAACGACAATATGACGACAATATGACGACATAATACAAGTTTTTCTCCAGACTGAATATCATAGTCTTATTATTTACAGTGTTGCCACTCACTTTGCCATGAAAAAAAGTATAAAAAAAAGTATTTTTAAAAGTATTTCAAAAAAAAAGTATAAAAAAAAGTATAAAAGTATAAAAAAAAGTATTTAAGGCCATTTTTAAAAAAAAAGTATATACTTTTAAAAAAAGTATAGTGTGGCAACACTGTATTTAGAATAAAAACATCCCCGAAAAAATAAAAATAATTAAAATAAAGGAGATCATATTTATAAAAATTTAAAAATTTACATAGTGGAATAAAACGAAGCATATTTCTACAAGATATGGAAATTTAAAAGAATCAGGTTTTTATTTATTTATTTATTATTATTATTTATTTTTATTATTTTTTATTTTTATTATTTTTATTTTTTTTTTTGACAAAGGGAATGGCCGGATGACGTCATGGCGGGTTATTTATTCCCCACAGGGGGAAAATATGCGATCGACCGCCTGTCGGTCGGTCGGTCTGTCATCAAGAGCTTGTTAACACGATAACTTAACAACTGCTGCGAGGATTTTAATGAAACTTGGTATGTACCTTTCATGGGAACAAACACAGATCGGTATGGTAAATGGGCCAGGTTCGTCCAAGGAAAATGGACCAGCTAGACTGAGAGAATTTCAGCCTTTGTTAACACAATATCTCTAGAAAAATTGCAAGGATTTTAATGAAACTTGGTGTGTAGCTTCTGCGGGCACTTACAAGGATCGGTATTATAAATGGGTTGCGTTGGCCCAAGGATAATGAACCAAATGGATTTTGAAATTTACCAAATCCTGGAAATTATTCAGCATCGGAATGAGTTTGTTAACACGATATCTCAAGAGCAACTGCAGGGATTTTAATGAAACTTTGTGTAGGCCTATAGCTTCTATGGGAGCAAACACAGATCGGTATTGTAAATGGACCAGATTCGTCCAAGGAAAATGGACCAGCTGGACTTGGAAAATTTCAGCACTTGACTATTGATGGCTGTGTTTAACTGATGGAGGGCCTGTGGGGAATATGTGGGCAATGCACACTGCTCTAGTTTTGGGATTTAAATCGCTCACCAAAAAGCGATGCAGAATCTCGAATGATGGCGAAAAATAACGTCGTGTCCAAATAAACCCACTCGCGCCTCGCGCACCATTTTCGCGCCAAATTGACGGACCAATCAGGATCGTATCCCATGGTTTCAATTGTCCAATAAACGCCAGGCCCAGATAAGAGCAGTGCCAACGCTATGGTGACGTAAGCAGGGCACGTGACCTTCTCTAATGGCAAGTTGTTGATAAGTTTTGCTAGCACATAACCTACAAACAAAAAAATAATAATAAAATAATAAATTAAAAAAAATAAACAGAATAATAGAAAAAAACCCAGTTAATCCAAATTACAGAAAAGAATATGAAGAAACCTTTATTGATTTTTCCTGTTTCAGGATCAATAGTATATAATTGCGATAGTATTTTTGTGAAACATTCACTTTGTACACACGGAGGAACTCAGGTGCCATATCAGAAGACAGTTAAACTTTCTGACAGTTAAAATGCTTTGACAGTTAAAATACTTTGACAGTTAAAATACTTTGACAGTTACAAGACTTTGCTTGAGCTTTTTCCCCAGTTTTCCAATTGCGGGTAGGGGTAGGGGAAGTGGGGGTTAGGGGAGTAACAGTCACCTTCTTTTGGAGGGAAGGCGGGGGAGGGGGGAAAGGGGTGGGGGAAGTTCTTGTGTCAGGGAAGTGGGGGGGGGGGGTTGGGCGAGGGAGTGCGGGAGTGTCACACTCCGCTGCTGGGGTAGGGGGAGGCGTCACACGCACCTTCTGGGATGTGGTGGGGGAGGAGAGGGTGACACGAGTCTTCTTTTGGCGGGGAGGGGGTGATATGCCCTGCTGGGGGGGGGGGGGGAGAGGTTCTTGACACGCACCTTCGTGCGGGCAGTACGCACCAGCTTGGGTGAGCGGGGAGGACAGGAGGGGGCAGTACGCACCTGCTGGGGTGGGGGGACAGGAGGAGGACAGTACGCACCTGCTGGGGTAGGAGGGGGACAGGAGGAGGACAGTACGCACCTGCTGGGGTAGGGGGGACAGGAGGAGGACAGCACGCACCTGCTGGGGTAGGGGGGACAGGAGGAGGACAGCACGCACCTGCTGGGGTAGGGGGGACAGGAGGAGGACAGCACGCACCTGCTGGGGTAGGGGGGACAGGAGGAGGACAGCACGCACCTGCTGGGGTAGGGGGGACAGGAGGAGGACAGCACGCACCTGCTGGGGTAGGGGGGACAGGAGGAGGACAGCACGCACCTGCTGGGGTAGGGGGGACAGGAGGAGGACAGCACGCACCTGCTGGGGTAGGGGGGACAGGAGGAGGACAGCACGCACCTGCTGGGGTAGGGGGGGACAGGAGGAGGACAGCACGCACCTGCTGGGGTAGGGGGGACAGGAGGAGGACAGCACGCACCTGCTGGGGTGGGAGGGGGGCAGGAGGAGGACAGCACGCACCTGCTGGGGTAGGGGGGACAGGAGGAGGACAGCACGCACCTGCTGGGGTAGGAGGGGGGCAGGAGGAGGACAGCACGCACCTGCTGGGGTAGGAGGGGGGCAGGAGGAGGACAGCACGCACCTGCTGGGGTAGGGGGGACAGGAGGAGGACAGCACGCACCTGCTGGGGTAGGGGGGACAGGAGGAGGACAGCACGCACCTGCTGGGGTAGGGGGGACAGGAGGAGGACAGCACGCACCTGCTGGGGTGGGAGGGGGGCAGGAGGAGGACAGCACGCACCTGCTGGGGTAGGGGGGACAGGAGGAGGACAGCACGCACCTGCTGGGGTAGGAGGGGGGCAGGAGGAGGACAGCACGCACCTGCTGGGGTAGGGGGGACAGGAGGAGGACAGCACGCACCTGCTGGGGTAGGGGGGACAGGAGGAGGACAGCACGCACCTGCTGGGGTAGGGGGGACAGGAGGAGGACAGCACGCACCTGCTGGGGTAGGGGGGACAGGGTCGGGACAGTACGCATCTGCTGGGGTGGGAGGGGGACAGGAGGAGAACAGTACGCACCTGCTGGGGTAGGGGGACAGGATGGGGACAGTACGCACCTGCTGGGGTGGCAGGGGGACAGGATGGGGATAGTACGCACCTGCTGGGGTAGGAGGGGGACAGGTGGAGGACAGCACGCACCTGCTGGGGTAGGGGGGACAGGAGGAGGACAGTACGCACCTGCTGGGGTGGGGGGACAGGATGGGGACAGTACGCACCTGCTGGGGGTGGGGGGACAGGATGGGGGACAGTACGCACCTGCTGGGGTAGAAGGGGACAGGAGGAGGACAGCACGCACCTGCTGGGGTAGGAGGGGGACAGGATGGGGACAGTACGCACCTGCTGGGGTGGGGGGACAGGATGGGGATAGAACGCACCTGCTGGGGGAGGGGACAGGGTCGGGACAGTACGCATCTGCTAGGGTAGGAGGGGGACAGGAGGAGGACAGCACGCACCTGCTTGGGTGGGGGGACAGGATGGGGACAGAACGCACCTGCTGGGTGGCAGGGGGACAGGAGGAGGACAGAACGCACCTGCTGGGGTGGGGGGACAGGAGGAGGACAGCACGCACCTGCTGGGATAGGGGGGACAGGAGGAGGACAGCACGCACCTGCTGGGGTGGGGGGACAGGATGGGGATAGAACGCACCTGCTGGGGGAGGGGACAGGGTCGGGACAGTACGCATCTGCTAGGGTAGGAGGGGGACAGGAGGAGGACAGCACGCACCTGCTTGGGTGGGGGGACAGGATGGGGACAGAACGCACCTGCTGGGTGGCAGGGGGACAGGAGGAGGACAGTACGCACCTGCTGGGATAGGGGGGACAGGAGGAGGACAGCACGCACCTGCTGGGATAGGGGGGACAGGAGGAGGACAGCACGCACCTGCTGGGGTGGGGGGACAGGATGGGGATAGAACGCACCTGCTGGGGGAGGGGACAGGGTCGGGACAGTACGCATCTGCTAGGGTAGGAGGGGGACAGGAGGAGAACAGTACGCACCTGCTGGGGTGGGGGGGGGACAGGAGGAGAACAGTACGCACCTGCTGGGGTGGGGGGGGGGACAGGAGGAGGACAGTACGCACCTGCTGGGATAGGGGGGACAGGAGGAGGACAGCACGCACCTGCTGGGGTAGGAGGGGGACAGGAGGAGAACAGTACGCACCTGCTGGGGTGGGAGGGGGGGCAGGAGGGGGACAGGATGGGGATAGTACGCACCTGCTGGGTGAGGGGACAGGGTCGGGACAGTACGCATCTGCTAGGGTAGGAGGGGGACAGGAGGAGAACAGTACGCACCTGCTGGGGTGGGAGGGGGGGCAGGAGGGGGACAGGATGGGGATAGTACGCACCTGCTGGGGTGGGGGGACAGGATGGGGATAGAACGCACCTGCTGGGGGAGGGGACAGGGTCGGGACAGTACGCATCTACTAGGGTAGGAGGGGGACAGGAGGAGAACAGCACGCACCTGCTATTGTCCCTGCTACGACCTGATGCGGAAAGTGCGTGGAAATGAAACAGCGACAGATTGCGGCCGCTGCTAAAAATAGCAACACGGCTGCGTACGACACCCATCGCGCAACAGACCTAGAAAACACGTGTGCAAAATGAGTGATCGAAAGCAGCGTGCGCAAAACGACTGACCTGCGATCACGTGCGCAAAACTGACCTAGACACACGTGCGCAAAACTACTGACCTGCGATCACGTGTGCAAAACTGACCTAAACACACCTGCGCAAAACTGTCTGAAACTGTCTGAGAAAAAAAGCTTCTCTTCCAATCATTATTGAATCATAGATTTAAGAAATAAAAATTCATTTCAAAACTCTAGTGCTGCGATTTTGTCAAGACTTGTCGGGCCTTGTAACGGAACTGACCAACCAGCCCACAAGAAAGTACACTTAATTAATCCGTATGTGCCAGTTTAGCAATGCCATGAACAGTTTAGCAATGCCATGAACAGTTTAGAGCCTGGATATTTACCACATTCTTGTACAAGTCTTTTCTGTCTTTCCTAGGTCTTTTGGCAGGCCCGTAGCCAGGAATTTCTTTTTTTTTTTTTTTTGGGGGGGGGGGGGGTGGTTCTAAAATGCAAAAGTCCCAAGTTTTCTAATGAATGTTTTTTTGCGAAAGTGCAAAGTTTTCCAGTCTTTAATGACTTTCGTATTTAGGAGTGGGGGGGGGGGGGGGGGGGGGAGGTTCTATAGCACCCATAGAACCCCCCCTCCCCCCACTGGCTACGGGCCTGTTTGTGTTTCTTTTTTTTCCCTCCCCTGCCCCCTGCTCTCCCCTAATCCTTATTTCTGTGACGCTTTCTGACGTCATACCTGTGCCTGGAGTTAGCCTGGCTGTCTGGCTCGTTGTTGGGCTGGGTGTGAGAGAGCAGCATGAGGAACAGAGAGCATGACGTCACCATGGCATGACCGGAGGGACTTCCTGTAACGGCACAACCATGTGACTGCGTCATTACATCTTGTACACAGACCCAACATTGGAACGTTTTTAGCCCGTAGCCCTGCGGAATCCCATTAACTGAAATCAAGGCACCCAATTGCGAAAAGTTGTGAAATCTAGACCCAAAATCCAGGTACCCCTGGGCAATCTTCAGGGGTCCCGGTCAACCCAATTTGCTATGTTCGCATAGAAAAAAAAACCAACAGCGATGTTCACAGGGTCCTATTTCCGCAGTCATATTCCTATTTCCGGTCATATTTACGGAGTGGCTATTAAACATCACCTGGTCCGGTTTCGCAGGTCAGCCTGGTCTGCAGGAGTTCCGGGGGACGCCCACCGTACAGATGGGTCTCGTGCACCCACCAGTACGGTCTCTCGCCGTGCAACACCCTGTAGCACATAAACGCCATTTTGTAACACCCTGTAGCACATAAACGCCATTTTGTCACACCCTGTAGCATATAAACGCCATTTTGCAACACCCTGTAGCATATAAACGCCATTTTGCAACACCCTGTAGCACATAAACGCCATTTTGTAACACCCTGTAGCACATAAACGCCATTTTGTCACACCCTGTAGCATATAAACGCAATTTTGTAACACCTTGTAGCATATAAACACCATTTTGTAACACCCTGTAGCAAATAAACGCTATTTTGTAACACCCTGTAACACAAAAACGTCATTTGGTAACACCCTGTAGCACAAAAACGCCATTCCGTAACATCCTGTAACATGTTAATGTCATTTTCAAAATCCTATAGTACAAAACCTTAATTGTGCGACATCCTGTAACACAGAAACGCCATTTTGCAACAACTTACCCCCTCCCCCACCCCCGTGATAGCAAGCCGCTTGCGTGCAGCACTGCTTCACACCATACAGCCCCGGGTTCGTCCCACCACCACCCCCAACCCCCCCCCCCCCCTCTCCGCTCCGCAAACAGCCACCCATCATCCACCAACAACCCCCACCCTCGATGCCGGCTTACCACTTGAGTAGAGCATTGAGCCACTCCACCTAGACTGCCCCCCCCCCCCCACAGCACTGGGCTCTTCGCATTACACCCCCTCCCCCGGCCAAAATCCACCCCCCCCCCGCAAAAATCCATCCACCCCCACCTATACCAGCTTACCACTTGATTAGATCACTGAGCCACTCACTTGGACGGTTCCCCACAGCACCGAGCTCTTCGCATTACACCCCCATCCCCGGCCAAAATCCACCCCCCCCCGCCTATACAAGCTTACCACTTGAGTAGAGCATTAAGCCACTCCGCCAGGACTGCTCCCCACAGCACCCGCACGCCTAGCCGCTTGTGACAGAAGAAAGCGATGGGGAAGAACATCAGGAAGGCGTTCCGTGGATCAGCCAGATGCGACACCAAAAGCATCCACTCGTCATAGCCCTAGTGAACGGAGACAGTTGTAGTACAGTGCTCCAGCACTGTGTGGAAGTGGGGAAAGGGGGTGGGGTTTGCAAGGTGTTGGGAAGGGAAGGGTGGGGGGGGGGGGGGAAAGCATCCACTCGTCATAGCCCTGGTGAACGGAGACAGTTCTAGGGCACGGCTCCAGTATTGTGTGGAAGCGGGGAAAGGGGGTGGGGTTTGCAAGGTGTGGGCGGGGGTGACGGAAACGGGATTTTCAAGGCTTAAAATGGCTTTCTGCTCCCACCACTCAAGGGTTAAGGGAGGATGATGAGAGGGGGGTGATGGGGGGGAGTGCTGGGTGAAAAAAGAATTTAACGCCCCTTTTTGGAAGGGGATATCAACTTAAAGAATTTTATAGGAAAAAAAACCCAGAAGCGCTGCATTCGTCAGTGTAAGTTGAGAGTTGCCCCCCCCCCCCCCCCCCACACACACATACACCCCCTTAACCCAAAACTCCTCCTTTCTAGAACCTTAACACAATAGATCTAGCTAAAATTAGGTTACGAATCTTAAACGAGTGGATGATGTAAAATTGCGAGACCATACCTCAAACAAGTGCTGGAAGTAAAGAATGATGTCGACGCCAAACTTGTGCACTTCTTCCATTTTTATACTTTCAGTTTGCCCAAAATTGCCACAGCCTGAAAAATTCGCAGGTTTTTTTTTTTTTTTTTTATTTTGTCGCATGCAGGAGTTATTATACTTTTTGTCAGATACAACTGTACTTTATGTTATACTGTAAACAAGTAAGTATTTGTGAAACACAAGCAGGCCCCAACCGCCCCCAAATTCATAGGTGTATAAAGCGATGACGGACAGACACCCCAAACATATAGGCCCCAATCCGAAGGGTTGGGGCCTAATAAGCACCAAAACATTTGAATCAGGGTCAGTATAAGAAAAGTAGTTATTGGTTTCATAAGTTTTCACTTAAGATTTATTTATCCCAATGAAATTCGAAACGATGAATGCCATCGAAGCCTGAAACTCATTTTTTTCTTTTTTTTCTTTTTTTTTGGCGTCTCGACTTTGACCAAAGCTTCGTGACATCCTTCAAGAAACATTCAACGCACGACTGTATCAATGTATGACTACATTGATGTATGACTGTATCAATGTATGACTGTATCAATGTATGACTGTATCAAGCTCGTGCTCACTTTGTGATTTCTCTCGTGGGCTACACTGTACTCAAGAAACATCACAAAAGAGTATTACAAATCAATGCAGTTCCAATGCAGACACAGGTGAGATCTTCATGCGCTCATTCCGGACCAAGAAACAAAACTCTCTATAAACTATCAAACGGGATTATGGCTCCAGGATTTTTACTCCTTAACAGTCCTATCTTTTTTTTTTTTTAATTTTGAAGGAAAAATTTGCAGTCTAAGCGGCTCTTGCATTGGAAACGTTCAAAAATACGAACCCGCTTATGCATGCAGAAAAAAATGCACAATGTTTTTTTTTTTTACTCATATATTGGTTTATTAAATATGGAAGCACAAAAATGAAAGGAAAATTATATTTCCGATGCTTTTTTTTTAATTTTGTCTCTCTCCCATTTACAAAAGACTGTTATATATGAGCGCCTGGAGGTCTTTATTATCTAACTGGCAGAACAAACTTCTCATTCTTGGGTCTCGACTGATTTCGAATCTGCTACAGCGGCCCGTTCCTACGGTTCGGATGAAAAAAAAATATACGAAGTAAAAATAATGAGTAAGCTGACTTGGAGCCACGTATTTCTAGGGTACGAGGTGAGATTGGGCGGCAAATTATGGTGTTCATTGCCGAAGTTTTTTGTTCTTAAAGACTGTTTTGTTTTTGAAGTAGTTCATTTTTGGATAGACAAAAGCTTTAATTCTTTTGTTAACAACATCTTCTAATCTAGTCCTAGACGGTCTTCTAATGACAGCAAAAGTCAGAGTTCCTATAATAGAACTTGTCATTGATGTCAATTTTGGTAATGTTGGCGCACGACTCGGGCCAGTGGCGTTATTTTAGAAAGAATGCATCACATAAATTGCCCAATGATAAATTATGGCGCTCAAGTTTTATGGTCAGATAACAATTTTTTACTGAGAAAAATATATGTTTTTTTTTTTTTTGAGATCAGGATATCGAATCCCTCATTATCGCCCACAACAACAGTAAATCCACAGTTGCAATTAAATAACAGCGCAAAATTATTGTATTCAAATAAAAGTTTTGTACCTAGAAAAATAGATATTTTCTTGAGATCAGGATACAGAACCCCCCCCCCCCCCCCTTCCATTATCACCCACAACAACAACGATTCTACAATTGCAAAACCACTCTTTACTCAAGTTTGGTAGTTTCGCTGTGGTAGAAAATAATGCGCCAGGATACTTCTCAGTACGCTTGTTTAGAAAAAGCTTGCTGGTCTGAACATCGGTGTCCTGGAACATGTCCCGAAAGATCCAGAGCCTCGAAAATTGAAATCAATGATCATTTCTATTACTGGAACTGTGACCCTTTCTGTCCTGGGAAGATAGAGAGGGTCGATGAAATTGGTTCATTACCCCTTGTTAGTTCCCCGCCAACGCGTAGCGCGAAGCTGGGGACTTTTTCTGTCGGCGCTACATCTCCGTAAGCATTGAAGCCAATCAATTGTTCTCTTGCATTTGCAAAGACTATATAGTGGACCTGTGCAACGAAGGGTTATTTTGAGATTTTCCCAAATATTGGGAAAATGGCAAAACTTTGAAAATACAGCACAATTGACCTATTCAATGGGTGTTTGTCGGCGCCATATTTCTGTAACTATTCAAGCGATTCAATTGTTCTCTTGCACATAGAAAGATTATATAGTGGATCTGCCCAACGGTGGATTATTTTGAGTTTTCGCAAAAAAAAGGGTAAATGGAAAGACCGTTAATATTTCACCGTATTGATTTCTACAATCGCTGCTTGTCGGCGCCATGTAGCCGTAACTGTTCAAGCTGCTCAACTGTTGATTGAAATCCTGTGATTGCACGCCTGCGGGGGACTTAGTCAGTTTTACCGACATACTCTTTTATTCCGGCATATAAACGGAGACTTTTCACGTTTTTCGAAATACTGACATTGCACCATGGAGTAACCCACAACCAGATCGGAACAATCAATCAACAATTTCTGTATACATCACTTATTATAGTCCTAGATGGCTCTGGCGGTCTTCCAAGAGTCCGAGTTTTTATATTAGAACGTGTCATTCGTGTCAGTGTTTCCAATCTCTGCGCACGACTGGAGCAAACGGCGTTATTCTAGAATGGGTGCATGACATAAATGGCCCAGTTATAAATTATGTCGCATAATTTTTATGGTCATGTAACAATTTTTACTGAGAAAATATGTGTTTCTGAAGATCTGGACATGGAATCCTTCATTATCGCCCACGACAACAATGAATCTGCAGTTGGAAACCCACTCTTTACTCAAGTTCGTGAGTTTTGCCGAGGTCGAAAACATTGCGCCAGGATATTTCTTAGCGTGCTTGTAAAGAAAAAGTTCGAACTTCAGTGTCCTGGAGCGTGCGCCGAAAGATCCAAAGTCACGGAAGTTGAGATCAGTGGCCATTTCTTTTACAGGAACTGTGACCCTTTCTGTTCTAGGATGATAAAAAGGGTCCGCTGGGACTGCATTTATTACAACGCAATAGAACAAATCTATTGTTTTTAACAATGAATAATATAAAGGATATTCTCTTTAAGTATATAAATTTTTCTATCGCACCTACAAGGGGGAGGAGAAAGAATGGTTACAGTAGATCGAAATTGGCGAAATGAAAAAGAACAACTTCCGTGGTTCAAAACAAATTTATTTTGTCAAATATCACAAAATGGTGTATATTTAAGTCGATAGGGTTGCAAAACTTGCACCTGGCTTATTTAGTGGAGTTGGGATTTAGCATTTTGTTGTCACCAATTACGATCCACTCTAGCCAATTCTATCTCCTCTCCCTCGTAGTCTGATGACACATCATTTGTTTCAACTTACTTAATTTTGTCCAATTTTCCTCGAAATATGCACTAAATTTTACGGAATATGGTTATTCAAGTACAAGGAGAGAAACATAAAATTGAACAGCACATCGTAATTGGCAAAACTGAAAATGTGTTCTTTTAATGCGACAATAGCGTTTGCGGCGGTTGTTCCACGTTTATTTACAAACTTTAAGCCACGACATTAACTATTACATTCTTATTATGGGTCATAATAATTTTCATCAGCCAACAGACGAGTTTGTAAAATAACCAATTACGATGTGCTGGTCAATTTGAATGTTCCTTGCCTTGTAGTGTATGATTATTCTGTTATCAGGTGGGCCAATTGTACAAGTGAAAACTTCGAGGTCCACCCTTTTCAATGCATACGATCTTGTCGATCATACTATGTGTAATTCAAAAATTGATATTTGTTAGATGTTTTTCGAAACAAATAACTGAATTTGAATCTATACACTGTATTTCATTATGGCTCAAAAGTTCAATTTTACCTTTCGACCCGCTTTACCTTGTTGAGCTCGTACGATGGCTCCCGTATTATCGCTCACGAAATCCCAGGTAAGCTTACAAAATAAGGACTATTCTCGATTTGAGTTTTGATGTAATTTAAGTTTAGTGCTTTTTTAAATTATTACTTTTGATAGTTAATTATTTAGCATTTTCACCGTTATTTCGCCGTTACTGTAGTTTTTTTTTTTTTTTTTGTGGAGCTATATACCGGTGTGTATATATGTTTACAGTCATTTTGTGTATTATCAGTAATTTCGTGAAATGCCTAAAATTTTCAGTCATTTCACGAAATGAGTGGTATTTAGAGTGCTACATTACACAGATTGTCTAGACACATCTGTGAAACATTTAATTGTGATCATTGCCAAAACATAAACACATACTACGTGAAGGAAGGACTAAATTGCAATTAATCTGATAGTATACCAGCTGCGGAATATGATTAACAGGCCGTGCGCGGTAAATGGCTTATCAACAACTCTGCCTTAAATATTATGTTGTGGTTCCGCTCGCTGTATGTGTGTGTATTTCACCGTAAGTCCAAATAAAAGTCAGCCATTAACAACATAAGCAGGTTTATTACCTCTTCATAACTTTTTCTCAGTCCCAAGCAAGATTTAACTGTTGTTCACTGTCTGTGCCACCGCTCCGAATGAACTGGGAACGGTCTATTTATACCAGAAATTATATAAGGCGTAGTGATTTAATCAAGTAAAAAAAGTAGAACTTGAAAACTATTTAAACTGAAAATATAACCACAATAAAAGCTGCCAAAAGATATTAAATTAATTTAAAGCTGTCATGATGCCAAAAGAAATTAAAAAAAAAAACACAAAAAAAAACACGAAATATAGAAATATCTGAACTGTTGCCAAAAAAAAAAAAAAAAAAAAAAAAAAAAAAAATGTTCACTCTATTCCGGAAGTTCACAGAAGCGGCCATTTCAAATGAGAGATTGTCACATGGTTGAAAGGTTAAATTAAATAATGAACCTCTAGTTCTAAGAAAGAAAACAATAAGTAATAAATGAACGACAACATATAAATATAAGCACCAAGATACGAAATAAACGAGGTAAGAGATAAATGTTAAGTTTAAGAGTATAAATTTCTACGGCTCCAAGTAACCAACCCCCAAAAACCCAAGTAATACCCCCAAAACCATAACATTTTACCCCTGTCCCATCAGAATGCGACCCGCATTCTAAACACAGACACACAGTTCCCGATCCCCAAAAATTCAAGTTACCATGTAGCAAAACATCCCATGATGTATCAGAAAAGCACTATAATTACTAAATCATTATAAAGTGATACCATGTGACTTAATTAAACTAGTCTCACTAAATGCGAAACAACAACATTTGAACTGAACTACTCTAGAGAAATGTTCGGCACTATGCTATTTAATTCTGCGTCGAACACACAATCTGGATCGAAAGACAACACTGGCTCTTGTACCACAAGGCCAACATCATCAACATCATCTATCTACAACATCTAAAACCACCGCGCGAGCAGTGATGTCATCTAGAGAAATGTCTAACACACTGTCCAGAGACAGCAGGTCTTCCGGCAGCTGCACGGAACCAACCTCCGTTCCGCGAATCCGGTCGCGAACCGCCCCACAACGGTGCATCGCCAGATCAATGGCTTTAAAATGGCAGACGCTACATTCGGCAATAGCTGTAAACCCGGATTCATGACGCACGTCCTCCACCTGACCCACATTGGCATGAGTCAATCGGATGTGACGTGTCACGTCGCAGCGCCTCAGAGCGGTCCAACCACAAGCGCTGCACTTAAATGCGGTGTGCTTGAGGGAATGTGCTTCCCGTCGGTGTCGTTGCAGGTTTGTAACATACTTGCCGCAGGCACTACACTCGCCGGCTCTATTAACACAGTGCAAAATGAAACATTTTAATCATGCAATTTATATTATACGTTAATACAAATCAGCGCTGAAAACAACTAACATCATTCTAGTCAGAAATACATGCATGCACAAAATGATGTCACGTATTTTCTCCAGAGATTACATATCAATTGCTTAAAGCCGATACTAATTCCACTCATAGTCGTCGAATAATAAACATAGTAAAAAAATATAAATAGTCAAAGTGTAATTCAATATCAGTTCCACAATTCTAAATAACGAAATGCATTCCTTAATCAAGATCGTAGTCCATTAGATGTTGCGGTCGTCGTCGTTGTCTTGCCGGTCGACACGAAGGTGAAGGTTGCTTTGCCGTAGATATCTTCTCTGATCAACCAGACTCCTCTATGGTGCTATCTGCCGTTGGTGTATGCCCAGCCACATTAAGCCCTTCCCTAGCATTGTCTGGAATCGGGTGTGGTTGAGACACGTCTACTTAATGCATGTTTTGGTTATCCTCTTTTTCAGGTACATCGTCAAAAACAACCGAAAAATCAACAGTGTCGGGTGGTTCAGCAGCCTGGACCTCATTGTCAATGCCATCAAGCCAACTGATGTCGACGGGTTCACGAGCATCATACAGCCGAAGCTTGTCGAAATGAACCACCTTCCAATTTCGTTTATTCCTGTCAACTCCTATCCTGTACACGACATTAGACAAAGCTCGAATTACCACAAACGGTCCCTTCCATAAAGCTCTCATTTTGTTTTTAAGACCTTTCCTTTGGGTAACATCATGGTATAGAACCAAATCACCTGTTTTGTAACGACCATGATTACATTTCGAATCATAATACCGTTTTGCCGTTACCGAAGCGGTAATTAGCTTCTCCTGAGCTACCCTATGTGTCTTCGAAATTCGGGACTGCAAACCAGCCAAATAGGCTTGTGCGTTCTGAATCTGATATTCGTCGAGAAAATTGAACAGAAAGTCAATAGGTTGGGTTATTTCCTTCCCAAAAAACATCATATTGGGAGTTTCACCTGTCACCGAATGCGGTGTTGCTCGGTAGTACATCGCTGCTAATTCAATACATCTATCCCACGTGCGTTGGTCCTTGTCGACTAAGGTTGTAACGATATCCATCATGGTGCGATTAGCCCGCTCCACCTGACCATCACATTGAGGTCTCCCTGGGGTTGTACGCGTTTTTTCGATATTTAAAAGTGAACAAACGCCTTGAAATACCCTACTTTCAAAATTTGAACCCTGATCCGAATGGATAAAGGTAGGACTACCGAATCGACAGATCCACTCACGCACTAGCACATCACTTACTGTTACTGCCCTTTCGTACGGCAATGGGTAACACTCCGTCCATTTAGAGAAATAATCAGAAACAACCAGACTGTATTCCAGCGCACAGTTTCGGGTAGAGGACCACAAATATCTAACGCTATTCTTTCAAACGAAACACCGGAGACCTGAGTTTGCATTTCAGCTCTATTGTAACGAGGGGGTGGTTTATTTCTCTGGCACATTTCACAAGTTTCCACCCACCTATTCATTTCAACATTTGAACCAAAAGAAGCGCTTTCGTATTGCTAGATAGCAGCGGAGCTGCCCCATATGCCCCGATTTGTCATGCACGGTAGCCAAAACTTGAGAACGAAATTTTGTCGGTAGTATAATTTGCCACATTGACCTAGAACCATCTGTACTTTCCCAGCGCCTATAAAGAATACCGTTTTTGATCGCAATTCGATTCCATTCACCTCAGAGCATTTTACCTCTTGATACATATGGGAAATGTCATTGAATGTGGGTTGGGGTTTGCCTTGTGATTTCAGCTCATAAATAAACCCAATTCCTGCATCTGACTTGTGTGCTGCACTAATATCATCACTAGTCAACTTTGAGTCAATTGATAAGGAATAGATACTCTGTACTGGAGGATGGGTATTATTCACTTCAGTATTCGTGCATTTGTCAATAAACGACTTTTCCACACATTGTGCACACACACACTTTTTACCATTACAGCTGGGCCTTCTAGACAACGCATCGGCGTTGCTAATGTTTATAACCTGGCCTTGACACAATCTGAACACCAAACTCCTCAACAGTTTCAATCCACGAAGACAGCTGATAATCTGGATTTTTAAAATACGATGCAAAATCAAAGCACTGTGATCAGTTCTGACAACTATGTCCTTTCTCCACAAATAATTCCGAAAGTATTTCAAATGATGTACTACAGGCAAGAACTACTTGCGCGTTACGCAGTATTGCTTTTGCTCTTTAGACAGAGCTTTACTTGGGTACGCAATACCAACTTCCCTACCATCTTGTTCCTGGCTAAGAACAGCGCCCATAGCATAGTCTGAACAGTTCGTATCTAAGATATATTTGCCCTTATCCCTGGAAAAACCTAAAATAGGAGTACTTGTGAGTTTTTCTTTCATAATATCGAAAGATTTTTGACAATCTGATGTCCATTGGAAATCCTGCCTACCCTTCCTGGATACCCTGGTCAAATCATATAACGGTTTGGCTATATCGTAATAGTTCGGTACGAACTTCCTGTCATATCCACACAAGCTCAAGAAACTCCTAACTTCATGGACATTTTTTGGAATAGGCCAATTTCTAACACGATCAGTTTTCTTCGGGTCGGTGGCTACACCCTCTGCTGACACAATGTGTCCACGAAACTCGACCTGCCTTCTAAACAAGTTGTGTTTGTTCGGTTTAAGCTTCAAGTTGGCAGCTCTCAGCCTATAGAAAACCTTCTGTAAACGCTCAACCATCTGATCCACATCACTTCCCATAACGATAATGTCGTCTAAATAGCACATGAGAATTTCATAATTGAGACCTCTCAAAACTTTTTCCACGAGCCGTTGGAATGTAGCTGGGGCCCCTGTTAAAACGAAACTCATACCTTTCCATTGAAACAAGCCTTGTTTTGTAACCATTGCACTCTTTACATGAGCCTGTGGGGTATTTTCCACTTGATGGTAACCTGAAGCGAGATCAAGAGTAGCGAAATACTTTGCATTGGCTAACTTATCCAGCGTATCATCGATACGAGGGAGTGGAAAAGTGTCTTTCACCGTCTTTGCGTTAAGCTTGCGGTAATCGACGCACATCCTAATAGACCCATCTTTCTTTTTTGCTAGGACCAAGGGAGAAGACCACGGACCATTTCCCGGAAGAATACGACCCGACTCTAGTAATTCCCCTACATGTCTCTCAATTCCCTTCTCTTGTTCAGGGGGAAACCTTCTTGAGGCATGCTTAATTGGAGGTTCTGTTCCTGTATCTATGTCATGCTGAACAATGTTGGTGCATCCTAAGTCAGTCTCATCCTTAGCAAAAACGTCAGAGTTTTCAGTGAGTAATTTGGCTATTTTACCATGACTCCCCTCCGGAATTTCAGATGTGGTCTGGTTGTACAAATCGAGCAAGTGATCCGGTATTTTCGAAAATTCAGCTGTTTGGATTCTATTTATATTTTCAGGTTCTCTATTTCGGACAGTCTGTACTGTTGGAGCAGAAGTTACAAGTCCCATACAAGTACCTTTATACACAGTTTTTGGTTCATTCATAGGGTTGCAGATTCTCACCTTTATATCGGATCTTTCTGGAGACACCACTACCTTTGCTACTAATAGGGATTTCCGGTGCACTAAACCTCTGCTTGGTTCTAGCACGTCTTCAGAACCTTTCAATGACTTGCGGGTCCTACCACTAACTATAACTTGACAACGAGCCGGAATAGTTACGGTTCTAGCACACCTCACAACTTGATATATTTCCCGATCATTTCTATCCATGCACCTCAGGTTCTGGTCACTGCACGTAAAACTATTTTCACTTAAGTCCAATTGACAACCAGTAGCAGTCAAAAAAGGCAACCCTAGAATCCCATCATCGTCGATATCAGCCACAAGAAACGAGCATTCGTGAACACGGTCCTTGATGGTCACCATCAGTGATATCTCTCCATGTTTATTCAGTTGAGTACCACGTACAGACAGGACGGAAGATTCGTGAGGTTTCAAGCTACATTTTACAGAATGGAGCAATTTATCGAAAGAATGTTTCGCCAAAACAGAAATAGACGGTTCCGTATCAATTAAAAATTTGAAATTTTTGCCACAAACATGTACACTAGTGAAGAGGCCACCGTTAATTGCGGTGTCATCCGTTTGTGTTAAGCTTTCTGTTTTATAATCCGTTTGATTCTCCGGCTGCGCGGTTCCACCGAGGGCGGTAGATGCCCCTATTTTTCCTCTAGTTCATGTCCCGGGTATACATCCATGGAAAAACTCTCCTGGAAATTTCTAAATTTGATTTTTTACTCTAAAAATTTGCTTTGAAATTTCTGTTTTGGTTCAAAAGAGTTGCTTTGAAAAAATTCGTTGTACCGTTGAGACTTTAGGAGCTGTTTTTGAGTACCTAGCGACCTTGAAACTGGCTTAGAGACGGTGTGGTCGGGCTATCCCGCCGCTGGGTGTTTAAAGGACAATTTCTGCGTATATGACCAACTTGGCTACAACCAAGACAAACTCGAGAATCGACTGGCATCTGATATGTATTTGATTGCTGGAATCTAGAAGGAGGGGGGATTGTATTGGGATGCTGTTGTAAACCATATGAACTGGTGTATACCGGCGGAGGCAGTACACTAGTGTCCACAAAATTCAACCTATTTGAATTGGTCCCCTCCTCAATTGAATTCAATCGCTCCATAATAGCTACTTGAGAGGCAGCAAGACTTCTAATTTGAGTGGTTAATTCATCTATTTTCCTGGAATCAGAAACAGACCTAATCATTACCGGAACATCTAACACAGCTTTTCGGTCTCTTTCCCTGGCCTTTATCGCTTCGTACTGCCTAGCCACATTCACCACCGAGGCCAAATAATTTGGCAAACGTTGTAAAACAAACCTTCTTGCCTCATCAGAGTATATTGTATCAATAAACGACTCGCAAGCCATGCCCTGGCAGGCTGACTCTGGGAGGTCTGGGTAAGCTAACATCGTAAGTCTGCGAATGTCCTCTTACAATGATTGAAAAGATTCGCCCTTTCTTTGCCTTCTTGCCCTCAGCTCCGACTTGCATAAAGCTGCTTGAGCTGGGCCGAACCTATTGTCTAATACCCGGCAGAGGCCTTAGAATGAGTTGTCTATATTGCCTACAAGAACACTCGCTGCAGCATTGACTAATGATGCCGCCAAAAACATCGCTTTCTCCCCCTTCCCCCATCCATTCAAAATAGACACATGTTCAAAGTGTGTTCTATAATCTTGCCAACTTGTGGCTCCCGAGTATTTTTGTGGGAGCATTACCGGTTTTCTGATAACTTGCTTAGGTTTAATGTTAAACCCAGGATTGCATGTCTGGCCCGTTGCATTTTGACTTATATTTTCAGTCACAAAAGGGTTTGAAGGATTTTGATACTGTAGGAAAGGATTTGTATTTGAGACCTGGGGTCGAACACTAAACAATGGTTGAACATGATCGCCGTGAGCAGCAACCGATTCACCAAAGACTTGCGATACTTCGGTTTGGTTCTGTATGAAAGGGTTTGTATTGGGAGACTGTGGTTGAATGTTAACCAACGGATGATTAAAATGGCCGTAGGCTGCAACTGGATCATCGAAAACCCTTGCTGTCTCTGAACAAGGGGGCGAATCCATGGGGAGAGCACTATCAAACACTTTTGGGCGAATTACTCCGCCAAACAACGAGTAATCTAAAGACATACTCAAATCTCCGTAATCTGACATTATACTAATAGCACTTCCACACAAATTACCGAGGCGGTAATTTAAAACATGATAATAATAATAATATCTATTGAACGCAATTGAAAGAGACTGAAATCACTGAAGCGATAATTTAAAACATAATAATAATAATATATAGAAGAAAGCTGAAATTGAAATTGATCAAATTATACAAAAGCGCCAGAATCACCGGAGCGTAACTCATGACGATGACACAGTCAGCTTATCACGTGCAAAGAAAAATATTAAGCTACCGAGGCGGTAACTAACAATATGGTGCGAGATAACTAAATTCAATGTTAAATTACCGTAAGCGGTAACTTAAACATGAAACCTTTTTTATATCTTATCTATAGTAAAGCAAACGAACAAATCATAATACCAAGTTCCCCCCAATCTTGAAAAATACAAGATCTCAGTATATTAAAAAATGGCTGACTGTTATTCAGAAATATAGTGAAACAAACTAAACTTTGTCTAATACAGGTCCTTCATTGGGCGCCAGTGTTGTGGTTCCGCTCGCTGTATGTGTGTGTGTTTCACCGTAAGTCCAAATAAAAGTCAGCCATTAACAACATAAGCAGGTTTATTACCTCTTCATAACTTTTTCTCAGTCCCAAGCAAGATTTAACTGTTGTTCACTGTCTGTGCCACCGCTCCGAATGAACTGGGAACGGTCTATTTATACCAGAAATTATATAAGGCGTAGTGATTTAATCAAGTAAAAAAAAGTAGAACTAGAAAACTATTTAAACTGAAAATATGCCACAATAAAAGCTGCCAAAAGATATTAAATTAATTTAAAGCTTTCATGATGCCAAAAGAAATTAAAAAACACAAAAACACGAAATATAGAAATATCTGAACTGTTGCCAAAACAAACAAAAAAAAAGTCCGGATGTTCACTCTGTTCCGGAAGTTCACAGAAGCGGCCATTTCAAATGAGAGACTGTCACATGGTTGAAAGGTTAAATTAAATAATGAACTTCTAGTTCTAAGAAAGAAAACAATAAGTAATAAATGAACGACAACATATAAATATAAGCACCAAGATACGAAATAAACGAGGTGAGAGATAAATGTTAAGTTTAAGAGTATAAATTTCTACGGCTCCAAGTAACCAACCCCCAAAAACCCAAGTAATAACCCCAAAACCATAACAATTATTAGCATATACTCCCAAAGCCCCTGCTTCTCTTTAATTGCAATTTTAACCAGAGTACTCGACTAGCCAATGGACTTTTATTGAGCATGCTCCTGAGCATTTAAGGTAACTTTTTACTGGTGCGGTGAGTTACTGAGGTACGGTGAGGTGCCAAGGCAATACAAGAACTGAAGATTGTATGGCTCAGGCTTGTTATGGTTCACGAAAATTCCAGGCACCCACAATGTCGAGGTTCCGTTGAGAGGACCAATGGCGATATATGTTGGTGGCTTGGATGGGCGATAACTGCACAAACGATTGGTCTTTTAAATTTTTTGCAGTTCCATAAAACTTCATTCCGACATCAACAGGGCACCTTACACGGCGATCTTTGGGTGCTTTGTAAGAGTCAGTTTGACATCATCATCGCTACCGAATGAAGTCATTACACGTTATTAGTTTGATATTTATCCACACAGGAGTCTGGCTGCGGAGGACAAGGTTTTGTAAGGTGTAATTGTGGTTTAAGTAACAAACCCTGTGATAGCATCAGATGCAAGTACTTTTAACTAAAATTAAGTGTTCAAGTCGATGCCATAGCTCCTTGTGCTGTAAAAATAAACGAAGCTATTATTAAAAATGGCTCAAGTAGAGTAACATAGAGCCGTGTGAATAACAGGTGCAAGTTCTTCGAGTAGTAGGGAAATGGGAGTGATTAAACACCATGTGACGTCATAATGACGTAATCAAGTCACGTGATCTCCCCCCTTCCACCTCCAAATTGTTCAACAAGTTGTTACACAACAATTGTTCAACAAGTTGTTGTACAACAATTGTTCAGACAGCTGTTGTTCAACATGTTCAACATGTTCAACATGTTGTTCAACAAGTTGAACATGTTCAACATGTTGTTGAACATGTTCAACATGTTCAACATGTTGTTGGACAAGTTGAATATGTTTTTCAACAAGTTTAATGTGTTCAACATGTTGTTGAACATGTTCAACAAGTTGTTGTTGTATATAAAGCTATGTGTAGGGACTTTTTCATCATTTGAAAAGTGTATGTTGAACCGAAAGGATGTATAAATGCAACATTTGTTTGAAATTTTACAATTGGCCACAAAGCCTTAAAAGGCACTTAAGGATGCTCACACTTCAGAAGGAGAATTGGAGATAGATATGGAAAACCTTGTAAAATCACCTATCACTGAAACTTTAGATGAGTCTTCTAAGGAAAGTCAAAGCGTTAACATGACTGAAAAGAATGTATATGCTTGTACAGAATGTAGTGCGTTATACAACAGTCAAGAAGCTTTGTTCAAACATATGGAACATTGTGGTGAGAGTGCTGATGGCAGCAGCTCTGAAAGTGAGTCAGAAGCAGACTCTGAAAGTCAGACAGAAACAGATTCTGTTTGGTATGATATGGTCCAAGAATATGATGCCGACTTTCAAGAAAAGGTTTCAGAATATGGAGAACAAGGGCCTGAAGATGCGCGTGAAATAGCAAGTGATGACTTGCGACCCATTTATAAGCGTAGACTAAAACAACTGTTTATGAGACTATTCAAATATACCAAGCGTCTAGAACAGGACAAACATTATGAAACCATGTTAGAACACTTTAATTACTTTGATGATGAAAAACATTACGAGTATTCAAAGGCACTAAAGGCGGCTATAAGAAGAAACAACGCATTCTTTGAAGAGCTTCTAGATGAGGAGGAAGATGAAAGCAGCGACAAAGAAAGTGATATGGACAGTGAACAGAGTGAAACAGATGAAGAAAAATAAACTTATTTGACTAAACTTTACACTAAAGACTTTATAAATCAACAAATGTTGTAATATTTTATTGATTTAAGTGTTATGTATTTAAGTGTATCAATAAAACTATTGAATATATGTCTTGCTTTTTCTCAACTAGCTGCCATTGTTGTTGCATCCATTGCTTGAGCTACAACTTGTTGAACAACAACTTGTGGAACAATTTGTTGAACAACATGTTGAACAAATGTTGTACAACTTGTTGAACAACATGTTGAACATGTTCAACTTGTCCAACAACATGTTGAACATGTTCAACAACATGTTGAACACTTTATGTCAAATCTAGATATAAAACTGAGTCGAACGGTAAAATTTTCATTCAAATCGGTTAAATATGACGAAAGTTATTTACTATTTTGGTTTTTTAAAGTTAAAATTTTAAGGTAAAAAAATATGCATACAGCCACATGTGCAAATAGCCTGCGATCACTTTATGTCAAAACTAGATATAAAACTGAATCAAATGGTAAAATTTTCATTCAAACCGGTTGAACATAACGAAAGTTATCTACTTTTTTCACTTTTTTAAAAGTTAAAATTTTGAGGTGAAAAAATTATGCTTACAGTCACCTGTGCAAATAGCATATGACAACTTATGTCAAAACTAGATATAAACCTGCAATCAAACGGTAAAAATTTCATTCAAATCGGTTGAAAATAACGAAATTTATCGCTGATTCGACAAAATTTTGCTCTCCTGGGGAGGGGGTGGGGGTCGGCACATAGTATGTCTTAGGGGGGTCCTCACTTCCTCACCATGGTTACGCCGCCTATTATGACGTCATAATGGGTTCCACACATAGTATTTCCTAGGGTTAGGCTTAAGCCGCATGGGGGGATCGAAGTTGATGACGTTTCCCTAATACTTCTTTGAAAATAACATTTTGTGTTCAGGTTGGTCGTATTCCTCACTGTGCTCTACAAATAAATGATGTGCATGACAAATAAATAAATAAAGAAGATCCAGCATTTTATTCCAATAAAGAAATCATTTTAGGCATTTATTTAGTCTGATGATAAAAATCGCTCTTGCCAACAACAGCACTAATTGTTTGCGAGTAGGACCTGTATAGAAAACCCACCCACACGGGTCTTCATACTCAGGAATGAACACTTACATTTGGATAATCGGTCGTTTAATCGGTACCATATGCAATTGAAAGGCTAAGGGTAATGTGTAAAACCGTTGGAGAGTTAAGTTGGAATAAGTGGTATATAAATGATCGTTATTATTAATAATATTATTACTGTTACTAAAATTATTATTATTATTATTTTTATAGACAGTATTATTATTACTATTATTATTATACAAAATATTGCACTAAAACTAAGGAAGAAAATCTTAACATTTTCAGTTAAAACAAAGAGGAAGTTTGGGTGAAAAGTAAAATCACTATATTTGTGTTTGTATTAGCTTAGCAACAGTAACATTGTTGTTTACTTTTCTTTCATTCCAAAGATCCCATTTACATTACTGATAATAATTGAATATCATGGCATCGACCGAATAAAGCTTTAGACAAACAAGAACATAGCTAACTTTACCAGAGGAATATAGAAAGCAAAATGCTTATTGCAAACATGGTAAAATTAATAAAACCCCTCTAAACTGTACATCGAGCATATCTAAGGCTTTCCCTGCGAGTCTTAGCTATTTCATAGCTATCTGTTCTGAATTAAACACAACTTTGAAGTAAACGTTTGGATTTTTTGTTATTTAAAACAAGAATTTTGAGACTGGATCTTTGGGTATGTAATACTTACAGTTTCTGTTGCCTAAAAGTTGATCGTTCTTTGTAATTCAAAACTTATTTTCATCATATTCTAAACTGCTATGAAGCTTTAAAATATAGAAACCACACATATTTTACTATATTTTAATTTCAGCAAACAAAATTAAGCATTATTAAGCATTTAGCACCTTAACAAGTGTGGTCGAAAAGTATCTGCACAAAAATTGTAAAGCTTTCGTTGCATACTAAATCAACAATTATTTAGAGACTTGTCCTGGGCTCAAGTGGTATCAGGAAAATGGGAAGAAAGGGGGATGGATAATTTTTAGGCCAGAGATGGTGCACGTGGAGTGCCGATTTCTTTGAAAAGGTATTCTCTTCATTGAGTACTCATCGTTTCCTATAAAGGGGGCTTCTTTCAGAACTGTACTCTGTATTTGGTTAAAAAAGGGGTATTATTTCAAAATTAGTACGCGTTTAAGGGTCACTTTATCTAGAGTTACCCACCTCCCACAGGCATATTGAGTGTTAACCAATTGATAGGCTTGCTCTTCTGCCCTTGCTCCCTGAGGCATATTGAAATTTAACTAACTGATAGGCTAGTGCCACCTCAGGCATGTTTTCTTTTCAGTATTTAGATATTGAAATTAACACTCATGATCTAGATATGCTGAGTCATTGCAAGCCTAAAGTTTGGGCTTCTAGATATTTAAGGGCTACAATCATGTCTTGTTTTGCTTTTAGGTAGCGAGATGTGGTGTCGTGTGTGTCTGAAGGAACGACCTCTTAATGGATTCATCCCTTGCCCAGTGACCATTCTCTGCAGGCACACTGATATCATTTGCCTTGTGGTATTCAAAGTCTTGCATTTGTTATTTTGTTTCTATATAATATTCTGTTTTATATACATTTGGTTGTTAAAAGTTGGTGTTGCTATAGATTTGGTTGTTACATATTTTGTTGCTGCAAGTTATTGCAGTAGAGTGTTTTTGCTGTAGATTTTGCTGTTATAGATTTTGTTGTTTTACATTTTGTTGCTGCATATTGTGTTGTTGATATTTCGAAATTCGAAACTTAATATTTTATCTATGGGAATTGATATTTGATGTTTAAGATATTTTGTAACATTTTTATCTTTTGATAAAGTTCGCCTTTTAGCCATTGTAATTAAAAAATTTAAAAATTAAATTTTGAATTTTATTTCAGTGTGTGGTTAATGCAGCAATGAAAACAGGAAAATGTGCATATCCAGACTGCGGCGTACCCGTTAACTTAAGCCGTGAGAGAATACATAAAATAAAGACCCTCCTTCGAACTCTATATCCGCAGGTGCGTTCTATCTGCTTTATGATTTCCCTTGACATATAGAATATCAAATTAAAAAGTATCCACAGGTGCGCTCTGTCTATTTTGTGTGTATTTTTTCAACATATAATAACAAATTAAAAAGTATCCACAGGTGCCCTCTGTCTCTTTTATTATGTTCTCACATATTATAATGTCAGATTCAATAATCTTAATCTTGAACTAAAATTAAAAATTAAAAATGTCTTTGTAGTTGTTTCATTTTAAGATTTTATTCTTAAATTTAAACTTAACTACAATATCCCTCTGTACAGTCGTACACCGCAGCATTTTATTTTTGGTTTTAGATATACGAACGCATATGTAACTTGCAGCGGCCTAAAACTTCACAGGTGAGAAAACACAATTATTCGACATGTAATAGAAATAAATATTTTTCATGATACTTTATAGTTCATATGTATTTGTGTTAAAACAGAAATACTATGTCGTCACAGTTTGCCGTTATTTGACAAATTTGAAGTATAAACAATATCCCTGTCTTGGGTAAGCCAGCTAACACCAATTTTAAGCTCGATTCATTTGTTGAGGCACCAAAATATGAGTCCACTCAAGAAATGTCAAAGACTGAAAGAATCCAGGGTCCTTATTTGAAGTTAAGTAAGGAGTTATTGGATTACACTGTAAACGTCAGTTCACCAAAAGTGTAAAATTTTGACAATTGATATACACGAATATAGGGGTTGTTGTATTGTGTGATAAGCTCATATTCTGTCATTTCGATAGATCTGAGCCAGACAAGTTTTTTGGTTTAAGAAAATAACAATTTAGCGTATTGCTACTTTTATTGACATTTTGCTTAAGAAATGGCTGTTGACGTGTCACAGTAATCTATTGTTTTTGCTGTATGGTTACTAAGCAGATGTGGATGATTTCCAAACAACTATGTATGACTACTGCGCAACCGTGTATTGCTTCTTTTACTACCCATTGCTAGTTGCCCATCACAAATAAATATGAACCAATCAACGTTCAGTATTCATTTATTATTTGCTTTTACTTGTACTTCACTTATTAAAGGCACTATCGATGATAAACAAAATCTCGACCAATCAACGTTCAGTGTTCACTGAGTGTGTATTGTTATTTGCATTTCATCTACGAAAAGACACCGAAAACAAAGAAATCTGGATCAATCAACGTTCAGTTGATGACTGGCATGAGTCACGCTATTAACGTCAACCTGCAGGATACTGTCCTACTGCTGAAGAGCAAAATATCAGCACAGACCAAAGTGCCGGAAGAGAAACAGAAACTGCTTCACGACGAAAAAGAACTTACGGTAAAACAAGCACTATCTCAGTAAAAAGAATGCAATCAAAAAATGAAAAACCTAATGCAACAATTAACGCACTGTTATGAAATATCTTAGTAAAAAGAATGCGGTGAGAAGAGCTGACGTTAAAACGCAACAATTAACTGACCTCAACAGATGTTATGGCCAATTATCAGTGCTATGAACAAAAGTAAAATTAGTCAAAGCTTGCCTAAAAAGTTAACGTAGCTAGCAATTAACTCAGTGCTGTAAACAAAAGAAGAACTAGTAATTTTTACAATTTTAAGGCATTTTACACCAAAGATAGAACTATGTTTATTGTATTGGTTATGGCAAAGCTTTAGAGAGATGCGATTACTTGTCGCTGTTCTGGAAAATTTCCTTTACAAAGAGTTTATAGCATTTATTTTGATATTGTTAATTTATCTAGGATTATTTGGAAAACGGGAAAGAGGCACAGTTAGTTGATTTTGGATTGGAACCAAATGCATCCATATCACTGGTTATTATTCTGTACGCTCTGCCACCAACATTCAACCATGTCACATTTGATCTATTCTGGGGATATCCAAGCACAGGAAAGGATTTCCTCGACGCATCATGTCTTATCTTCAGTGGCTTTAAAATGATCGCCACTGTAGATTACTTATGCAAGAACTTCAAGAATGTCGTTCGCCACTCCGGTGACGTCATGGACAATGAAAATAAAATCGGACACCATACGATAGAAGTGTATCTGCACAAGATACCTAAAGAAGTCACTCATTTGTTCTTCACTCTAAGCGCTTGGAATAACCCTACCATTGGTTGTTTTCCAAATCCGTCTCTAAACTTTTACGAAGCATCAAACTCCAGTAAAGATCTATGCAGCACTACTTTCACTCACGCGAAGGAATCTACAGCGGTTGTGATGTGCTCAGTTTCCCGCAGGGGGGACAAATGGAACATTTTTGAGTCTGGTCAGCTGTCTAACGGCAATGCTAAAAATTACGCCCCGCTAAAAGAAACGGCGTGTTCTCTGATAAAACGTGGCGTGTAAGTTTTACCTTAACATAAACATGAAATAAACGTTCTGGCAATACAAGTATTTTTCAATCAAATATTGACAATTGAAATATTGAAAAGCAGATTATTTTCAAACACAAGTGCAACCGGAAAAATCGGACCAGTCAGGATCGCTTTATTGCTCTCGATCTTTCTCTAGTTTAGAAAAACTTTTTGAAACGGCATTTCGTAAAATCTTTGTTTGGCATCAGCATTATGTTATGAATCAATGCGTTGCCACTTTGAAGCGTTTGTTGTAGTTTTGCATGAAATTCGAGATATGAAAGTGCAGCGCAAGTATTGTAGGATAGATATCTCTTTTGATAGGTCATTTGGTAGATTATTTTCAGTACTTTTTTTGCCCTACGGCGTTTTTACCTGACTTTTTTACTGCCGGTCTTGTCACAATTTTTACGGTTGCAGGGACGTAAAACAAGGCTAGTTTTTCCTCGCTTAAGCGTCATTGCATAGTAACCGCCAATTTTTAGTGATGGTATTGTTCAGAAGACTAAACATTTCTGCTGTCTCATTGTTCTGTCTTTAAAATAACTCAAAATATCATTTTCAGATAGAACCGTTATTTCTATGGAATTACATTCTCTCTTAAATACCATGAACATATTGATGATTTAACAGTGTGATATGACATTTAAGCATTAACTAAATATCTATATCGTTTTAATTTCTACAAATAACTAGTGTTTGTTTTCTGTATTAGTTTCTTTTTGGACTAAGTAGATTTATTAATTGTAAATAAAGTGGTCATTTCTCAAAATAATGTAATTAGTGGTTTAGTTTATTTTCTCTTTTTTTATTTCGTTTTGTAATTATCCTAGAGTTATTAGTCAAATTAGCCTTTGCTTTGTGCTTTGGATTGTGTAATATTACTGAGACATACAGGGGCTTAATGACTTGTAAAATGTACAGTACAACCTATGACTGTTTCGCAGTTCTTGAAAGTCGCAAGAACATTATTCATGATTTCCTTTGGAATAATGTATTCATATTACTTTATTGAAAATATATTGGCCAAAAAATTTCAGCTTTGGTTTGGCATCCCTGAATGTGACAATGATTTATTTTAAGCTTTTAAAGTCTCGAAAAGCTCACTTCCTGAGGAATATGCCTAAACTTTAACGAATGTTGGAGTTTTTTCTATTATCTAGTGCTATGTATTTTCTAACTTTACTTTGATTTTGTAGTTGAATATTTGAACTATTTTTTCTGATACGTTTTCATGTTTTAATACAACCTGAAATATGCACTGTCCAGTTTCAAAAATACACTTTTTAAAAATAAATACAGAAATTCTGTCACTTCACAATATTGCCAAGGGCTTTACATTACAATAAATGTTGTTGTTTATCAAACATGTTACTTTATCTAGCTGAAAAACTGTACAGGTAAAAATGAAAAACAAGCAGTGAAAATAAATATTTAGCTAAACTGCAGCTGTTAAAAACCACCTCTATAGAAATCACCTCATTTTAGCAGGAAATATGGAGTACTAAAATAAATTACCAATTTTTAAAATAACAGTGGGTTTGGCAATCTTACACATGCCCCTATACTAACTCCATTCATCAACGCCAACGCTCTCAACACTCTCCACTAACCTCAACCCCCTCGGTCAGCCTAACTCATACAGCATTCCAAACCCGCTCCATCAATCCCATCTCCATCTATGATCCCTAATCGCTCTGCAGCCTCCTCTAGTAGTTTCAACCGCATCCATCAACCCCAACCCAATCCATCAAAATCAACCCCTTCCAGCGACCCCAACACTTGCCAGCAACCTCGGCCCTCTCCATCAACAACCACCCCCTGCAGCAATCCAAACCTACTCCATCAAACCCAAATCCATGCATCAATCCTACCCCTTCCCCATCCTGCACCCTCAACATTTTCCAGCCCTATCAACCCCATCGATCAAAAATTAATCCAGTCCATCAACCCTAATCCTCTTCAGCAACCTCAACCCCATCCTGCAACTTCAATTCAACCTTCATCAATCCCAAAGCCATTCAGCGATCTCAACTCCCTCCATCAACCCCAACACCCTCCAGCAATCTCAACCCCCTCTATTGACCAGGCCCTCTCAAACAACCCCGACACTCTGCAGCAATCTTAGCTCCCTCCAGCAATCTGAACGCCCTCCAGCGACTTCAACCCTCTACAGCAATCTCGACCTTATCCAGCAAACCCAACCCTAAAAACCTCAACCCTCTCCAACAACCTCAACCCCCTCCAACAGCCTCCTGCATCAACCATATTTGAACCCGAAAGCTGTGTACCAGCCAAGCTAGCCGTTACCCTGCTTTTTGTCGAAAATTCTCAAAGAGCCATCTTAGAGAACTTATGTAAGGAGGGAAGGAGTATAATAAGAAGGGTAGCATAGGAGTTACGATTTTCTGCCACCTCGCAAGGTATTATGCATTTAGAACGGGCGTGAGATTGAAGCAAATAAGGGTGGGGTCTTGAAAACAAATATGAGTTATTCCAACCTTTAATTGTGAAAAATGAGCGACTGTTCTGTGTCGTCCGGATTTTCTGCCAGTAGAAATTCCACGTGGAATGTTAAAGTACGAGTATACGGTGATTATGTGTTTGTAATATATCCAGAATCTACCTGCAGGGTTCGTGCTGGGTTCTCAGGAAAGTGAGTCAAAAAGGAAAGTGTGACTCAGTTGGGTCCAGAAAACTGAGTCACAACATCCTGCAACGACACCTCTACCCCGCCCCCGATCTTACCCATCCCATACCCCCTCCCCCCGATCCCCACCCACCGCATACCCCCTTCCCCCAACGGCGCTCTTTCTTATAAGAACACACCTTAAACTTGATTATTTATTTAACGATGAAACATTTGAACGCTTTAAAACAAAAGTAATTGTTATGCAATGGCTATGCTATAATTTGAAGGAAAAAATCCGAAATTAAATACTGCGCTACAGAAAAAATGGGATTCCAATTGTGAATACTACTGGAATGATAAAACAGATTACGATTTCATTGACAAATCATTCGTTTTAAACGGGTCCATAGCTAATCTACGAAAAAGTGGTGTGTATAATTTTGACATTGAGATGACTTTTTTACTGCAAAAAATATTATAATTAATTTAATTATTACAATTTCTTTTCTTGTCAAGGTGTGTCTCGATGGGTTTTAAAAATGTTAGTCACAGTGACTCACTGGGTTCCGAAAAAGTGAGTCATTTCGTAAAAATGCCCAAAAAGTGAACAAAATCCCCTCCAACGCGAACCCTGAACCTTATATCTAGAATTAATCAAGCAAACTAAAGCAAAAGTAGCATTTGGAAAACGAAAAGGCTATAACATATATATGCATTTACGCAGCCTGTAATTGAAAATTGATTTAGTTAAAAATAGAAGTAGTAAATTCTCAAGAACATCAAATGCAGTGTGAATACACACACAGCTTTATAATATTATTTGTTTCTTAAACCAGCTTAAGACTTTGCTAGCTTTATCATTCTTGCAAAATGATATGGCACTGGAGGCTATTTTTAGATTCTGTCTCATTTTACGGTACAAGGAAATTTGACACCTGGATCCGCCTTATCTTAACGCCATAAAGGTGTATTGTGGAATTATTTTTTACACAACCGGACAAGGGGATATTTATAATGAGGCTACAGCATTGACACAAATAACTGAATGTGCAGTCTCTACGACGGAAAGCCCCAAAGGTTCTATCCTCTGGTCATACATTATATGCCAATGGCGACATATTTACGAACCAACAGGACACAAAGCGCGAAAAGCGTGCGACCAGATTTCCGACACGTTCAGTTTTTAGACGAAATGCAGAAAATAATTAAAGAAAGGAGACTTTCAAAAGCAGGTACTTAAATCTTGTAAAAAGAAACATTATCCACGTGTAAATTAAACCAGTTTAGAGCATTTGTTGTAATTACTGCAAAACAGCATCGAATAAGGTGGTGTTGGTGGTGGAGTGGTGGAAATGGAGGGGGAAAGTTGAGGATGGGTGGACTACTAATTTTTTATTTTGCGACAACCTGATGCGAAACAATTCTGTTTCTTCTTCTTACTGTCTATAAAAATTGATGTAAAATGTTGTGCAAATGAGGGCGTTGATTGTTGATTCAGCTTTATGTTATCTAAAACTCTGCTTTCATTTGATTTATACAATTTCAGGGAGAGCTTCTAGCTGGATTCGAATCTTGTATCTTGTTTTTTGTGAGAACAGCTAAGCTTACAGCTAACAATGACATGTTTTCTAGCCCAGTGCTTTCGCTTGCAGTTTAAGCGAGAGCTGGCCATGTTGAGCCCGACCCGACTCTTGAATCTTGGATTTTGTCAGAGCAGGCGAAGCTGACATCTAATGTGATATGATTTGTAGCCCATTCGATTTTAATGTACAACTATAAAAATGTCTTTCAATTTCATAAAGAACCAGTTAAATAGACCGGTAAAAAGAAATCTGTGGCAATTTTAAATTACATACCATTAATATCGGTAAATAATAAAACGTATACGGTGTCATATCTACTTACCGGCAGCTTACTGCCAAGAAGGATAGAGCAGATATTTCGTTTTAAAATACACTACTTTATGCTGTATACTACCGGTAACTGTAAATAATAAAAAAGGTACAGAGGGTCATACCTACTTACTGGAATCCTACTCTCTAGAAGGATAGGGCTGATATTTCTTTTTAAAACATACATACTCACAAAACAGGTACAGCAATATCTAATTATCAGTTCCCTACTGTCTAGAAGGATAGAGCGCATATAACTTTTTAAGATATGTTTACGTTTAGATCGCGGGATGTGGCGTCGAGTTTGCTGTGAGGAAAGATCTCTGAACGCATTCATTCCTTTCCCAGTGACTATTCTCTGCAGACACACTAATATCATTTGCCTTACGGCATTCAGAGTCTTATATTTATCATTGTAATGCTTTGCAACAATGAAGGTATTTATTTATTTCTCAAACGTTTGGTGGTGCCAGGTATTACGTTATATTTTGTAACATATTGCATATTCATTTAATTACCTATTTAACCATTTTGCACTTAATTGTTAATTACACTGCAAGTTTTTGAAAATTTCAGTGTGTGATCGAGGCAGCAATGATAACAGGAAAATGCACATATGTTGGCTGCGGCATACCCGTTAACTTAAGCCGTGAAAAAAGATGAAATTAAGAGCCTGCTACAAAGTCTTTGCTCACAGGTGCGTTTTGTCTCTGTTTATAATTTGCTTACATATTATATATCAAATTACAATTTTTTAAGTAAGTTAAAAATTAAAAGTTTGTGTAATTTTGTGATGTGCTTATTAACTTAAGTCGTTAAAGAATACATTTAATTTGGAAACTTTTACAAAGTCTATATCATCAGGTGTGTTTTGTGTGCTTTATGAGTTTCTTCAACATAATAATACAAATGTAAATTTTAAGCTTCAATTTAAAATTTAAAATACTGTACAATGTCACTTTAGTCACAGCTTTCAATTACTTGATTTTAAACTTTCATCTTAAATTCAAAATTAAAATTGCATGTCACTCTGAATATTCTTACACACTGTGCATTTATTTTTATAATAACGTTAAATGCAAGAACAAAAATCATTTAAAATATTACTAAAATTTATAGTAATATTTTAAATCGTCGTTTCCAAGTAACCATAATTTTGGAGTAGAATAAGGCCTTAAATTCAATGCTTCTGCATGTGTGCAGGTAAACAAATGCGCTTTTCCGTTTCAAACGTTGTTGTGTTAAAACAGGAATTCTATATTGTCATAATTTGCAGTTATCGGTTAAGCAACAGAAATGAGATACCATAGCTTTGGTGTGTAAACAAAGGGTTGTCGTTCAGTCAGCCTTTTTCGACTTGAAATATTTGTTGACGTCCCACCTCTGGCAACATTTCACTTTAAACCAAAGTCAGCATAAAGATAACCTGTAACCAGTATTATGACATTGCCTTGCAACGTCACTGGTCTATATTTGTTCAACTTTGACAATCATTATATGAGATTAAAGGTTCTTATATGATGCGACAAAGTCAAATTATCTTTGTATCTGACATAGACAGTTTTGGTCTGGATCAAGGTTCAGAATAACGCTGCTGGGTTGTATTGCTTTACCTCGATTTGTTTAATTCCAATTTGTGTTTTGCATTGTGCTTGGTGTGGAGTTACTAAGCAATTGTGCATTGTTACTTCTTTTTTACATTATGAGTGAACAATTATCAATAAATTAGGAACAATGAACACTTATAATTTATTCAAATGTGTTCAGTCATTGTTTATTGTTGTTCAGCTTACGAGAGACCGATAATAGGCAAATCAGGAACAATTGATGTTGAATCATTTGTTCTGTATTGCTACTTCCATTTCACCTTATAAAAGGTACCATCCACTACAAACAAAGCTGGACCAATTAACGTTCAGTTGATGACTGAGATGAGTTACGCTATTGACGTCAATCTGCAGGATACTGTTCTGCTGCTGAAGAGCAAAAGATCAGCAAAGATCAAAGGGAAGGGAGAGAAACAGAAACTGCTTTACGATGAAAAAGAATTTACGGTAAAACAAGCATTATCTCAGTAAAAGGAATGCAGTAAGAGGAGAATATGTCAGAAATCTAATGCAACAATTAACTCATTGTTATGAACTATCTTAGTACAAAGAATGCGGTGAGAAGAGCTGACGCTGAAACGCAACAATTAACTGAACTCTATGAACAGATGTTATTTCCAATTATCAGTGCTATGATCACAGTAAAATTAGCTTGCTTAAAATAGTTAACGTAGCTAACAATTCACTCAGTGCTGTGAAGAAAGAAAAACTAGTAATTTATTATCATTTTGAGGCATTTTACAACAAGGATAGAACTATGTTTATTCTACTGTTTGTTGCAAAGCTTTAGAGAGTTGTGATGAGTTGTTGCTGTTCTGAAAAATTTTCTTTACAAAGAATTTATAGCGTTTATTTTGATGCTGTTTATTGGTCTAGGATTATTTGGAAAACTGGAAAGAAGCAAAGTTGGTTGATTTTGGACTGGCAATAAAAGGACAAGCACAGGAAAGGATTTCCTCGACGCATCATGTCTTGTCTTCAGTGGCTTTAAAATGATCGCCATTATAGATTACTCAGGTAAGAACTTCAAGATGGTTATTCAACATTCTGGTGACGTCATGGATGACCTAAGCAAAATCGGGTACAATACGATAGAAGTGTATCTGCACAAGATTCCCAAAGAAGCCATTCATTTGTTCTTCACTCTAAGCGCTTGGAATAACCCTAATGTTTTCTAAATCCATCTCTAAAGTTTTACAAAGCATCAGACCCGAGTAAAGATCTGTGCAGCACTACTTTCACTCACGCGAAGGAATCTACAGCGATTGTGATGCGCTCAGTATCCCGCAGGAATGAAAAGTAGCACATTTTCGAGTCTGGTCAACTTTCTAACGGCAATGCGAAAAATTACGCATGGCTAGAAAAAACGGCACGCTCACTGAAACAACGGGGCGTGTGAATTGTCACCTTTAAGGTATCATGGATTGAGCTTAGATTAATATAAATACTCTATATTTATATATATATATATATATATATATATATATATATATATATATATATATATATATATATATATATATATATATATATATATAGATATTTGATGTATTTTAAATATATTTCTGTAATGCATTAAATTCATCAAAGAATAAGAACAAACTGTTTGTTAGGGACTCCATATTGCTCATGATATTAAGTAGATTGTGCTATCACTTAGTGACCAACGAGAGCATATTTTAATAACTGTGTTGTTTCTTTATTTAAATCCTCACCCCTGTCAACAAGACTAATAAGGCTAATACTTACCCCTCACCCCTCATAAAGAAAGTATATGGATTGAAATTAATTGTAAATGTGGTCTCATTTTTACTATTTTCAACTATACTGTAAATATTTTTATTTGAAGGCGATATTACCTACCCATCCCTACCCTGTTTGTGTAATGAAACAAATTAAAGTTCATTTTTCCATGAAAACTTTGACACACTGAGCCGTTCAACTTTTATTTGCGTAAAAATAAATATTGTGACCTAAACTGAAATTTTGAGATGGTTTATTCTGCATTGAAATATTTATTAAGTATAAATGTTGCTATAATTATAAAAGCAACTTTAATTATTGTTTACTGTTTATTTATTCCTTTGTCTGTATGTTTGCAGTGAGCTCAGATTTATTGACTTATCGTTCTTATTTCTAAACTTGAATTTAAACGTATATTTTCTGTTTTGTTTGATGTGTTACCATTGTATTTTAATCGCGAAACATAGTATCTTTACAACGATAAATTTTCAGTTCACAGATTAATACACGAGTTTAATACACTTCCGTACAACCCTTGCAACTGTTACTGATATAGAGTAACATTCTTTTCGAAATACCTACCTGTCCCCACACCTGATGCTCCTCTTACTGTAAGTCCAGATTTATTAAATGCCAATATCGTTCTTAGTAATAGAATTTACTTTAATTGATCAGTATTTATATTCTATTTTGTACGTTTGCAGTGCAACGATATGTATCCATCAAAGTAACAGTTAGGATGAAGTTAAAAATATTTAGACGTTTTCATTGAATAAAATATCAAATTTACATTAGTGTGATTTGCATTGTTCTTTATATTATGTTTTTAGGACAAAAAATGGAAAAGAGTAAAACCGGGAAATGAAAACATAAAATTACAAATACCGTACTTAAATTGTCTATTTATCAGGCATGTACAGGGATAGGCAGGACTGCACTTTTTGGACATTCTGAAGGCGCTATATTTCTACTACAAGTTCAATGGTTTAAAGTGTAAAAATGATAAGGTAAAGCATTAAACAGAATAAAACAAAGTGTAATAGGCTCTTATATGAGTTCTCAAAAAATAAAAATAATTTTATATGTCATAGTAGAAATTATAATTTGGTTATGAATATATGTATTCTCCGTCTAGTGTTTTGCACCTTTTTAGCTTTTTTCCTGTTATTTCCTGATGCATTTAACTCCACATATTTCAGACAAAATGCTAAAACTCCTTAGCAACGTGGTGCTTACGCATAGTGACGCTACGCGTCTCTAAACTTTAGTTTACCATTTGATCTTTTTAATAAAATTTTAGTGAAGTACTCTCTCAACACGTCACGATCCATTAAATCTGTGATGTATACCTGGTGTCATTGTACCAGAATCATAGCCACAGCCAAAGGCAAGAGATCAATATAATATTGAAAACGAGTAACACTACCAAAAATAGCGCAAGGGCTATTCTGTCTAATGTCCAGAACCCGTCTGGCTTTGTACTATTCGGTGTGCGTGTTTTGAATGGCTCCCGGACACGATTCATTGTCGTTAAAATGGCCTCTCTGGCTCCCGACCAAGGATTTGGCCCCTCCAGGCGGTACTGGACGGGAGTACAGGGGCCGAAATATAAATGGTATGCTAGACGTGGGTCCCATCTCAACAATTTACCTGGGTATTTCAGAGAATACACAAAAATAGAAATATTTATAATATTTATTTCAGGTAATATTTCACATTTATTTTTACTGAGGCATTCAGTAATTTCATCCATAATTTGAATACAGTCACCCTAATCAACACAGAAGTTATTTTCTCTTTTATTTCAAAAAATGCTTCCTTAGTCCTGCCATTTCTCTATCCAAGTACATGAACTGAAGTATACAAGGCACTGGACTCCAGTATAGGAACCGAAGCACACATGTTACTGGACTGGGGTATAGCGGTACATATGGGTCCCATCTCAACGATTTAACTGCGACTGGCTTTGCCAAAATATAAAAAATATGTATTTCCATTTTAGATTTTGGTTTCCAATTGGGGCACTGAAGCATAGACTCATATTTATTTATATTTACATATACTTTTATCTATATAATGTATTTTACATTGCTGTATATAATATTGAAAGGATTACCAATGTGTGGCTTGACGCCGAGACATTCAGCAATTTCATCCATAAATGGAATCCAGTCAACCTGAACAACATATAAATTGTTTTCACTTTGGTTGTATATTCACGTACATTGTGGGAATAGTATACTTAGTATGTACTCATTTTATTGTATATTCACGTACCTTGTGGGAAGAGTATATTTAGTATGTACTGAAATCTATCTAGCACTGTCACATCATTTATTTTAATCCCAGTTTTATGGATAGTTTTTCGTGATTGGCATGGCATGAATTCTCGCAAAAAAGATTGACATAAATTGTATGGCGTGAACTGCTGCCATCGTTTTGCCTTGATGGCATGGTATGGGCATCGTCAAACGCTTTATTTGAATGACATGATGTGGACTGTTGCAATTATTTGGCATGAATGGCATGACACTGGCTCTCGCGAACATTTTTTTCTGAATGATATGATAAGGAATCTGACAAATATTTTATTTCTTTTTCATTTCTGTTGCCCGAATGGTATTGGAGTTCATTTGTTTTTACCAGCATGGTATGGCGTGTACACCTGACATTCGATTGGTTTACCTGAATGGTATGGCGTGTACACTCGACATTCAATTGATTTACGTGAATAACATGGCGTGTACACTTCACATTCAATTGGTTTACCTGAATGGTATGACGTGGACTCTCGTGATATCTTAATCTCATCATCAGCGCCTTCGTGTCAATGTCTTTCTGCATTATCTCTCTGCTTGGAAGCTTCTGTATGCCCTTGTTATAAACAAAACACATGGTATTTATTTTCGCTATGATTTATTACATACAGCAGAAATTTCAGTCTGTGATGAATCTTGGAATACAATGTAAATGTTTGGATACAACAAATTTTAAAATATATTTGATAAAATATAGCTAAGTTCAACTAAAATATGTAAAGATAAAATAATAAAGAGAGTATTTTATATGTCATTGTAACCAAAATGTAAAGTAGATGATATACAGGCGAGGTAGGGAAGAGAAACATTCTAAGCACTGTTGATTCTAAAAAGCAGTTATTTGCCGAGAAATTGTTTGCATTGCAAAAAAGGAATGAAAATATATTTTACGAAAAATGCATGAATATAAGCGTTGAAGTTCTTGTTACTTGAAAATAAGAGAAAAGGCAAGTTTTTGGTAAAACTGTAATCACACACAAGAGTTATCCATTATTTTTGTGTTGACAAAAAGGTATGTTTTTTTTCGCTTAAAGATCCGAAATCGTTATCACAAATCCTAAAGCGCCACAAACAATTAAAACAATATTAGAAAAAAAAAACACTGCTTATTCTTTGTGTCAAACATAGTTTGAAACACACAAAAAATATATACTGTTACTTGAAAATAAGAGAAAAAGCATGTTTTTGGTAAAACTGTCATCACACACAAGAGTTAGCCATTATTTCTGTGTTGATCAACATTAATCACGAATGTGTTGACAAAAAAGTGTGTTTTTTTTTCGCTTAAAGAACCAAAATCGCTATCAGAAATCCCAAAATGCCACAAACAATTAAAACAATTTTAGAAAAAAAACACTGCTTATTCTTTCTGTCAAACATAGTTTGAAAAGAACAAAATATATTTACTGTGTGCTTGTGAGAAATTGCCTAGCCGGTAGTTATCTAAATAGAACTATATGTTAGCTCTAAGGGTACATAGACTCTTATTGACAAATCAATTGTGTATAAAAATAATTGAAATATTTACCTTTATGATGCGAACAGCCCACCTGCTTTGTATTTCACTAATTGGAAACAGTGCTCCTATTGGCTGAACGCAACCAATCACAGCAAGGGTACCACGTGATAGTTCAGGCGGAAACATATACTTGTAGAGACTAACCTTGTTATTTTTCACATCAATTACCTGTGATTATATTTTAAAAAAATAGAGGACATATTAGAGCTATTAATTACCACCTCCTCTTCTTTACAAAATGGCCAATTCGCAAGGACCGCGTTTAGCCTCAGCATTATCACTTCTCTCCCTTTCACTGCCTGTAGTACCACCAGCACCAATAGCACTACTCTGGCGTGTGGAAGTGGCCAGTCATTAACAGATTTGTTACCATGCCCGGTGCCACTTTTGTTCGAAAAGAGAAAAGGCGTAATTTTTTATTCATTTGCCAGAAAAAGAGACGGAGTTCTTTCGGAACTGCACTTCTATCTATGCCTGTGCCCATCACTATATCATTTAAGGAAAAGGGTATTTTTCATTAATTCTGAAACGCCATGAGAATGTGTAACAATCTTTTTTCAAAATCGTATTGCATTTTAAAACGTCGTAGACATGCATGGTAACCAGTTGATGTGTGAGTGGCTTCCCGGGGAGAATTGGCACATGGGTGTTGTTATGGACGAGCATGATAACCAACTATTACGTCAGTGGCCACCCTGGGCGCATTGTCACGTACACATTAACATGGACACATGTGGTAACAGATTGGGATGTGGGTAATTACTCCTTAGGGACTACAAGACACCAGTGTCACTCTTGTCATCAGTGACTCCAGAGTTCATTCTAAAGCATTTTGTAAAAATAGACTCAGATGTCATGGTCACGGTTAGTTCCATTCTGTACTTTTTTAAGGAGCGATTGCATCCGGTAGATACAGCAGTACCATTGCCCATTTTATGGTGGTTTCGTACATGATTTTATAAGTATATCAATTGAAATGTAAGGCCTGTAGCGACGAATATGACATAAGCTATCTTTATTTTACTGAGAAAATATAGCCAAATTGTAGCTAATGTTATCAGTCACTGTATATTTGTTGAGGTTATTGACTCTAAAATCTCAAAAGCAAGGATATTTCTCCGCTCTTCCCTATTTTATTCAGAAAATAGAATCTCAATATATAACCAAAAGCAACGATACTTGCATTGGTCATTCTGTATCGGTGAGTCAAAGTAAACAGAGAGAAGATAGCAAAAATCTGTCATATTGTATCAGTTAATCAAGATAAAAAATAGAAGATAGTAGAGATACCCTCATGGGTCATTCTGTACTAGTTTCTCAAAATAAAAGTTAGTAAATATACCGTCATGGGTCTTTCCGCACCGATATTCAAGGTAAATAAATATAAAAAAGCAAAGATACCTGCTGGGTCATTCTGTACCGGTTAATCAAGATAAAGAACTAAAACATAGCTAAAATACCTGCATGGGTCATTATGTACCTGTTGATCAAGGTAAATAGATACAAGTTAATAACCGATAGGTAGAATAATGGTGTCGGTTATTATGACCTGTTCAAGGGTTACTCGAATCCGAAACTACAACCCATGAGTATAGCCGGCATTCTATACCTGTTTGTCGAGGTAATTGAATCCAAATTTATAGCCGGTAGCGAGGATAATGGCATCGGCCTCCACTTCCGTCCCGTCTACAAACACCACGCTTTTCTGCTTGATTTCCTTCACATTCGGTTTTACAATAACAAGACCTAAAACATATAAAGCATGTATAATAATAATAATTATAATAATAATAATAATAATAATGATGATGATGATGATGATGATGTTGATGATATATATATATATATATATATATATATATATATATATATATATATATATATATATATATATATATATATATATATATATATATATATATATATATATATATATATATATATATATATATAGAAATGACCTCCAGGAATACGGGCAGGCCAAAAGTAAGTCCCCTTAATTCTTAGCGTGTTTAAACGTTTCGAAACTACACAGCAAACGAAAAAAACGAATGATTTTATGGCATAGCGAATATGATATAATTTGGTTTAAAATTAAATTTGCGTGTTGACACTTGATAGCAAGCTTTCAATTTGATCCTAAAATTTATACCTTGTATAAATATAAGTGCCAAAAAATCAGCTTTAATGAGACCGGGGAAAAGTGTTTTTTTAAGTTCCACTATATATTATGTATTTAAAAATATTATAGCAACCAGTATTTTTTTCCTTAACTGCTCAACATCCTTACACATGGTTTAGCACGAAATTGAAGAAAAGGATAATTTAGCACTGTAAATAGGCATTTTTTCAAAGAAACGAACACTTTAGAGCGAGATGCATTATGACGCAAAAAACATTATGTCGTAATGAAACGTATCCCTACTTTATATATATATATATATATATATATATATATATATATATATATATATATATATATATATATATATATATATATATATATATATATATATATATATATATATATATATATATATGTATATATTGTGTGTAAACCGACTTAAGGGGACTATGCTTCACACTTATACAAAACACTTCAAAGGGCATTTTGTTTTATATTCATTACTCTTTTTTGCCTACCAAAATGATTTTTAAGGAATTAAAAATAACATTTAGCACTATTTTGCCTTAATGATATAAAAATCTTGCACATATTCATGAAAAATATATGGTCTCCTTAGTGCTGGTTGTATATTTCTAGGTGTATAAACCGACTTAAGTCGACCATATATGCGACTTGAAGAGACATTAATTACTACTTCAATTCTTTGCTTTCCTAAGCAATAAAAATGTTGCATAGTTTAACTGTCACTTTGCAATATTTTAACATAGAAACATGAAACATCTTGCACATATTTGCATGCAAAGTAGAAGGAAATGACCCAGTCATTGGTAATATCTGTATAGTGTCATCTCTCAAGGCTGTCGTACATGCGTATAACTTCTAAACAATGCATATACATAACAAATAATAATAATAATAAACATAGGTTTAAAATAAATCTTTAAAAACACCTAACTAGTAGCAAAATATGCTACTTAGGGAGACCAAATATACAGAGCTTTAAACCACACACTTACGGAGACCCGGGAAATTCCGTGGTTTTAGCCAGGTCGCCTAAAATGCCAAGGAAAATACGTAGAACAACTTTTTTGTTTATAATTTGCTACTTAATATGAGAAGAAGAAAAATCACACACATTATCTACAACGTATAGGAACATTTTTTGGTAATTTTTGTCTTTCTAAACTCAAAGATAAAACATATACAAATTGTCTCCGTAAGTGCTATATATAAGGCATTATCTCTCTTTGACTGGATTTAGATCTCTCTCTCTCTCTCTCTCTCTCTCTCTCTCTCTCTATTACCCTTTGTTTTTAAATAATCCATATTTAACACATCATCTATAGTTCATACATGGAATATAACGACTGCGTGTCACCTGATAATACTGCGTATGGAATATCGTCATTAGCTGTTCCATGCTGACCGAAGAATCCATGATTTGGCTGAAGCCCAAAAGCTTTGTGGTCTATTATTTGATTAGCTTCTTTCTCTGCTATCTCGGTCATTAACTTTGGTCCTTAAAACAAAGATCTTTAATTATTTATTAAGAAACAAACATTACTGAAACAAAAGATGATACGTTTGACTGCTATCTCAATCACTATCTATCGACCTTAATTGAAATATATTTCAGTTACTTATTAATATTCATATATTTGAGATAACAAGATCGCTTATGAGATATGTCTGCTGATTCTAGGAACAATATTATGATCGGGCTTTATATTTATTGCTAAGCTAATTCAATTGCAATGAGATTTTATGTCCTCAATTGCAATTCGACATCTTTTAATACCATTTCTATATATTTACCCAAGCTGATACAGTTCTACTGCATGAGCATTATATGTAAGTTGGTTTCCATTAATACCTAGAATATTGCCCAAGGTCATCCGCCATCGTCGTTAAATTATTTGTCAGCAAACAAGCATTACATAAGATAAGAAAGCACGTTTTAAGGCTACTCAATCGATATCTTTAGACCTTAATCAAATTATATCTCAGTTATTTATTAGTAGTCATACATAGTTTATCAGATATGTTTGCTGTTTCTAGTAACACTGTTATGGTTGGATTTCATACTTATTACAAAGCTAATTCAATTGCTGTGAGACTTTATGTCCTCAATTGCTAATTGGCTTGTTTTAATACAGTCACTTCACCTTTATCTAAGCGGATACGGTTACGATGTTATTGGGTATCCATACATGCCTAGAATATTGACCAAGGTCATTCGCCATCGTCGTAAGCCAAGCACGTCCCATGGCATATTGCCTTTGCCACTTTTCTTCATTAACCATACACCGCTGCGGGTCACCATGTAGGTCTGACAAAAGTCATGTCAAATTAAAGGTATTGGTTCATATATAATGCATAAAAATACAGAAACGATGACGGTCTGATAAATATCCCCGTAAATCCGAGGTATTGTCTGACATGTTACGTTATAATACGAGGAACTATTTTGGCCAAACAGCAACCACGTAAAGCAAAGGCTTGCTGAGCATATCACGTAACCACAAAAAGAAACATGTCGTTATAACAACCACCACATCAAAAGAAGTCACTCTTAAGCATTTCAAGTAGCAATACAGAAAGTGAGTGTATCAGTAAACTCTCATAAAACACAAAATAAACTCCCAAAAACACACAGTAAACTTTTCAACAACTTCAACAACAACAACAACAACAACAACCACAACCACAACCACAACCACAACAACAACAAGTACCTGTTTGGCGATCTTGCTGAGCTCAGCACACACATCTACCCCAGAATTTCCAACTCCAATCACCACCACGTTCTTATCTTCTAAGCCTCGGGCATCTTTATAATCATGAGTATGAACCATTTTGCCCTGTAAAATCCATCAAACTGAATTAAAATAAAGTAATTAAATATATTTAAAAACAAGAAAAATATATTTGATTAATAATTATGTTAATTCCTCTATAGAAAAATATTTGTGAGCATAATCAAAGGATAAATTAATAATTCTTTCTGAGCATTTTTTTGTTTCCTGCAATTAAAATTTTCAAAATTTTAAAACTAAAATAAAAAATGACATGCTTAAGTTATTTACTTGAAATCATATAATAAATGTTTGTGACATAGCAAAAGATTATTTACTTATGTTACGTCATAGACAAAATAAAACTAGCGTATATATAAGGTAAGTGCTGTTCCCACAGAAGTAGTCACAGAAGTAGAAACTGACGTCAAAATAGGTCAGATAAACCTGTGATCAATTATGTGATGTTTGTATAATTAGACGTCATTGTTTTCTTTAAATTACTGGACAAAAATGTTAAGTAGGCAATCGGAAATTCAAATGTGTCGTTGACTTAATTGCTCGATTAATCCTAAACAATTTTAATCTGTTTGCCTGAATAATCTGATACACTTTAATTAAATACCAACTTCAAATTTCTCCTGCCCGGGAAAAGTTGGAACATGCTTAGAGGCGTGATGCCCGGTGCATAGTAGCACCCCATCAAACCTTTCCGTCACTTCCGGTGGGTTTTCTCCGGAACTATGATCTATATATGTTACTGCCCATTGTCCTGTGAGGTCATAATCGGGCGCCTGAGTAATGTATCTGTATATCATAAGTATTATTATGTGAAGATTCATAAAAGTAGTGCCTTGTGAAATCTTATTTGTATACCATAAGAATTATTATATGAAGCATTATAAAAAGTCGTGCTTCAAGAAATATTTTAATTATTAATCTTATGCACCAAGAGCTTGTTGATTCGCCGCTTCAAGTAAAAACTTTTTAACACATTAAGCACAAGATTAATAGTTATTAACATTTTAATATTTCAGTCAATCCCCTCTGAATTGCATTGCTAACATTTGCACAAAAATACAGATTAAAATCACCTTAATGAATTTCTCGTATCATGTAGCTGTTTTATGCTTATAAATTTGAATTGCAATAGTATAACGTTTGGCTGTAATTGAGGGCTAAGTTGCAAACACCAACAAAAGTTCGTGTTACTTAAGGGAGTGGGTAATAAATCCTGTCTATCTCGATAAGTTGCATCGCTACAAGCAATTAGAACGAGCGCTGAATGAGAATGCATTCCCGTTTTAGGAAATACCGGATACATTATGCGTCACCTAGCCGAGTACAAAAATTCTGTCGCCATATCCCCGTCGCTAAGACCTTCATAGGTATAGAAAGCTGTATAGAAAATTGATGAAGCTGTATATAACATAGGAGGAGTTGCAACACAGAGAAGCAGCTCATAGAGCAGAAGAGATATTTGAGCCCAGACACACTATCTAAGGCGTTCATTTTTGTGTGTTTGTGTTATCATAGCAATAGAACATGGAACTCATGTACTACTTAATGGATAAAAATTGTAGCAAGTAGGCTTTGGATTTTACGATGCTTTTAGCTACATTATTATTGCAAAGATAAGTACACTTTCAGTTCTGCACAGTGTGACGTTTTCGAAACTAAAAATCGAGGAATATGACAAAGCTTATTTTTCTCTTATATATTATTGTATTTAGAAAAAAACTAGCGATTCCTTTGTACACGGATAAAATATATTCTGTGATTATATGCCTATAAATACTCAAGAGCTCTTGATGCATAAGCAGGCACGATCTGGGCTGTTCTACATTCCATTAATATGACTTATTCTTCACAAAGTATTTTGTAAATTGGAGTATTCGTGTCGATAATGACTTGCAAATGTAATTCCACAGCATGAGTATTGAAAATCATAGCAAAATTTGTGGTCACTTTTATGTTTGCCCAGCGTAAAAATTGCTTTGTAGCATCCAAAGAATGAAATGTTAAAGACCATCTACCGTATCTCGTGATTATAGCGGATGTGTCGTTCAAGGTCAAATCGATCCATATACAGATTGAGGTACTTCAAAACATAGCGGTTATGCATCATGTTAGGAAATTCTTTAGGTATTGGGAAATCACTGAAGCACATCATTTCTTTGCTGGTGTTGATGACTGTACTGCGCATGACACAGGCTAAGTCTTCTCGTACCTCCTCTGAAAAATAGAAGCTGTATGGTACTTCCTCTACAAAATAGAAATGTACCGTACTTTTTCCAAAGTGCGAAGTATATAAAGCTGCTATAGTTGACGTTTTCTTGTACTTCTCTGGAAAATAAAATAAATATAGCATTTAATGCTGAACTCTTCCCGTACATCATCTGAAAGGGTAGCGTAACTATTAGTGTTGATGTTTTACAATACTTCCTCCAAAAACAGAAATTTATGAAACTTTTTTGTTTATATTTAATATACTTCTGCTGAAAAATGTCAGTTTGTGTAACTTTATTGCTACGTGTTCTGTATTTCATTATTTTGTTGCAAATAAATATTCTCATAGATTAGATATTTTCTAATATTGACAATGCGCAAGGCCAAAAGAGGGATTTCGAATAAGCTAAAAAGCGAGTGTGGTTTTATTTTTTGTTTAATGATGTTTTGGTACAAATATATACTCTTATAGATTAGGGATTTGCATTTCTTTAAGATATTAACCGAGTAAAAGTGAAATAAATGATAGAGAGATTTTGTCTAAATTTTGTCTAGATTTCTCTTGCTCTAAAGAGCAGTCGTGTTTTTACAATTCGTATTCTATTTTGAAATTTCATAAAAATTAGTTTGAAAATAGCTTTAAGTTTCAATTTCGTTTATGTTCCGAGTATGAGCTGTTTTTTGCTAAATTTCTTCTATATTTTTCTATCATTTCTTACCCGATTCCCTCACAGTCGAAGTTCAAAATTCTTGCGCATTATATTCGAAACAACCAAAATGCAATTTGGCTTATTATGAAATAAAGAACTTTTGCCATTGAAGTACTCCCGACCTGCTAAACTATAAAAATATAAGTCTGATATCGTTTATGTCCTGACATTTCTAAGACCTGTGACACCATCTGACTTAGCTTTTTCCATAGATTATGACCCTTTGTTTGATGACATAAAGTTTAGTTTCTCATGGCAACATTCATGTACCATTGTTAAAACAGTTTTTAATATGCATTAAAATATTTAAAGATATTGACCGTATTGTACAGTAAGGCAGCTATTAACATACATTAAAACATTTGCGGACACTGACCGTATTACGCAGGAGATAGGATTACCATGCAAATAGCAGAATAGAAATATGGTAATTTTCGGATCAAACTAGGATTCGATTACAGCTGAGAGCCCATTAAAATATTCTCTCGCTTAAGGTTATGATTTTTGCAATCTCTGAGTCCTATAAATGGGATATCGTAAAACTGTGTATGGTTTACAAGTGATTGTGTTTATCTAGTTTTCAATCAATTATTGTACTTGTACCCATTAATGGATCCCTAAACAATGAGATAATATTCTCAATTACGATCTGGCATCATCAGACTGACTGTGTACATTTAAATTGCGTATTTGTGCTAAGTACAAATGGATATTTGCAAAAATTGTTTTAAGAAACCATTGATTCGCATAGTAGCCATGATGTATGAAAATTTCTACCCGCCCACCACTTCAGACTCATCCATAAAAAAATTACAGTCTAATTTACTCACCTGTAAAGTTCCATAACCCACCAATGGCAAGAGTACGCTCAAATGTCACAGGCTCAAGTCCCTCCTCCAGGCACGCCTTTGTTGCTGTTAAACCGGAAGCACCCGCTCCAATCACAGCCACCCTCTTCGCCATGCTTGCTAACTAACTAAATAAATAAAAAACGGTGTTAATATAATGTGTTGCTCAAGGGCGAGGTTCCAATCACAACCAAACGCTTACCCATACTCTCTAAACAAACAAGTAAATAAATAATAAAAAGAGGTGTAAAAGTAATGCATCGGTTACATCTAAAGCATCCGCAAATAGAAAACAAATTTAATCTCTCTCCCTATCTCTCTCTCTCTCTCTCTCTTCGCCACGCAAATTTATTACGACAATTTTGCTTACAAGATAGGTATGAATTATTTAATCTTTTTTACTATTACACTATTATTGAAATTATATCCATCGGCTAGAACATGCAACGGTTTTTGAACACTAGAATGATATACAGATGTACAGTCATATCTGAAGTGCTTTGTATTGTCTTATCTTACGAAGTGCACTTAATGTATCTCAAATACTGTATCTGTTTGAAGTAAGCAGAACTGCTGTGTATGCAGTTGGCAAAGCTAGTCAATGGTACTTATAGGTTTTACTTGGTGTGTATGGGTATGTGTATGTGTAAGAGCGTGTGTGATAGAAAGAAAGAGAAAGAGTTGGGAGAGGGCAAGAGGAATAGAGAGAAAGAGAGAAAAGGAGAGAGTGAGAGAGTGATGGGGAACGTGAGAGAGTAAGAGAGATATAAAGAGAAATGGACATACAGTGATGAAGACAGAGAAGAGTGAGAAGAGAGTGAGAGAGAAGGTGGGTGAGTGGGAGAGGGAGAAAATGTTGTAAGAAAGAAAGACAGCAGGAAAGAGTAGGAGGGAGCGCTAGAAAGAGAGAGAGAGAGAGAGAGAGAGAGAGAGAGAGAGAGGAGAGAGAGGGGAGAGAGAGAGAGAGAGAGGGGAGAAAGTGAGAGAGAAAGAGAGTAGTCGTGGAGAGTGATAGACAAAGACACAGATAGAGAGAAGTGGGGGATACCGGGATGGAGACAGAAGCAGAGGAAAGATGGAAAATGTATGTGTGCAAGAGAGTGAAAGAGAAAAGGACAGAGGGTTAGACAGAGAGAGAGAGAGAGAGAGAGAGAGAGAGAGAGAGAGACAGAGAGAGAGAGAGAGAGAGAGAGAGAGAAATGAGAGACAGAGGAGATTGTTTGTGGAGAGTGATAAAGAAAGACAACGATAGAGAGAAGTGGGGAATACAGAGGTGGAGATTGAGATAAATGAGAGTGGAGGGAAGAGGGAGACAGTGTGTATATGTGCGAGAGAGTGAAAGAGAAAGAGAGAGACAGACAGACAGAGAAAGAGAGAGAGAGAGAGAGAGAATTGAGAGTGGACAGAGAGATTGAGAACGACGGACACAAATGCCTTGCCACCTTGGTCAGTGTGGGAGTGTGGGAGACCTCTCTCATGATGCGTCTATGAATGTAATTACATAATTTTTATCTTGTTGTCAAGCAACAAACGACCTTGACGCATGTTTATTTGTTTGGCTAAAAACAAATGTTTATGAAGGACTGAAAACTCTACTGGCAATGTTTGATGTTGAATATTTTATTGACAGCAAAGGATGGGACTAACCAACACCGTATGCACTGCAAGACTGTCAGAATATCTCTGGACCTGTTACGGCATTTCTCGGATGTATATGTAGTTTGATTTTAGTGTTAAGGCTTAATCACCACTTTCAACAAGGATTGGGGCATATCTCGACAGTTTACGTCGTTTTGGTTATGTTTAGCTGTTTAAGTACGCAAAAGTGAGTTTTTGAGCATGCATGTGTTATTGTCGCTGTCAGAATTTCGTCTTCAGTGTTTTAAGTGTTCTGAGCGTGTTGGTGATTCTGTTTGTGCTCTACACGGTGTGTTGTGATGCGGAACGCATGTGAGTGCCGAGCCACACCCTTCGGTGCGGTGTTTCCCTTGAAGTGGCTGATGGGTGTACGGGTGCATTTGTTGATGTGCTGCTTTTGTATAGAGCTTGATAGGACCGCAGCGAATGGTTTAGGATTTGGGGGGATCTTGATGCAGTGAATACGGCGGAACTAGTTTCAGGTTCGTTTGATGTCGTTTTGTTAGATTTTGGGTCATCCAAAAATTTACTTATATATCAAGTATACCGGATATCTCCACGAGTCGATATCGAAATTTCAAGTTTCACGTAGCATTGTGTAGATCGCGCCAAGATTGTGCACCTTGCAGTATTTTTGTGTTTAAAAATTTTTATGTTGTCTGTTTTTGAGACAAGTGAAATTTTTGTGCTACCTAGCACAAACTTTGCGTGTAATTTTCAACTATTTAGAAATATCATAGATCATTACCGACAAAGCCTTTTTGTAGTAGAGTTCGCGATCTTCCCAAAAACATCACCTTTTGGCCCGTATGTCACTGGGAACATATGTTTTTGGGCAGCTATTTTCTTATTGGTTCTAAGTTTAGGCGGGAAGCTCTTTGATTGGTTACATATTTAATTAGCAGCGGCTGTTCTGGCAGCGAGTATTTAAGGAACGCGCTTGCTGCACCAGCAGCAGTTGGTTTTTGGAAAACATAGAGGCCACACGTCAGGTGTGAGTCCCAGTGGTGCACAGGAAGTTGTTATTTGTGGTGCTGGTGCACGGATAGTTGTCATTATGGATGGAGTAAAATAAGAGAAATAAAAAGAAACATTCAAATGAGAGATTAGTTTAATTCCACTGCAGTTTCACTGGAAACGGAATTTCGGAAATTATAAAACGTTTCAATCTTGCTCCGTCGAAAGTCACACGACACCTTACACGAGGACCCGCTAATATCGTGACAAAGACCTTATGCACTAACAACACCTTACGAAGTAAGAACTCCTACCTTACTAACAACACCTAATGCACTAACAACGGCTATGCACTTTACAATCACTAATTCAATAAAAACACCTAATGCACTAACAACACCTAATGCCCAGACGGCGCTAGCTGGAGACAACATGAGCTATGTAGAGGAAGGGCAAGGAATTTAATGCTTTCAAAGTGAATTTCTGTGTGTTGTTTTGAAAACGGGAGTATTTTGTTTTAGAATTCCATAGTTGTTTCATCGCTTACGACACAAATGGTGAAAAGTTGCTCTGCTTCATTAGACACATGACTTAGACATCTGCTCCGATTGTGAAAATCCCGAAATCTCCATATGCCCAGACCCATTGAAGAAAACCATTTCATCTCAAAGAAAGGAACGACCATTCACTTATAAACTGCACTCCCTACGCAGTTTGTTGAATAATGCAAAACCATGCACTTATAAAATCAAGTTCAAAATTATGTCAAGTAAATATGTAAACATAACTATTTTGACCAATGATTAATTAATCGAGTAAACTGAACTTAATATTGTGTAATATAATATCAATTACTAGACCATCAGTGTCTGACAAGCTAAAGAAATAAGATTAAAATTTATACTGTATTCCTCCCGTCCATATAAAAGTGGGAAGAATGCTATAAACGTCGCATGAGCAGGGAACGGTGTAGAACACTGTTTGTGTCTCATGCATAGGAAGTTGGTATAATACTGTATGCGTCTCGTGCATAAGGAGCAGGTTAGAACGCTGAATGCGTCTCATGTACATGGAACAGAATCTATGCGCTTCGTGAACATTGAGCCTGGCAGTACACTGTATGCGTCTCGTGAGCATTGAGCCTGGCAATATACTGCATTCGTCTCGTGAACATTGAGCCTGGCAGAACACTGTATGTTCTCGTGCAGTGGAAGTGGGCATAAATTGTACACATCTCCTGAACAGGAAGCAGTATGCGTCTCGTGAGAAAGTAGAGGGGTAGAAACGTATCAAAAGCATAAAGTACCAGGAACACAGGATCCACGGAGAGAAGATACTAGGCTAAAATGTATCTTGACAGAAGGTTCCCACGTCAGAACGTACATTTTTCAAAAATTAACTTTGATCCACAGTTTTTTCTTCCAATTCCCTTCAAAGTTTTTCCTATATGGCTAGAGTTCTATTAGTATTACTAACAAGTGCTATGAGTGTCATTAATCAGTTTTATTAGTGCTCTAAATCGTAACTTTATTCCCTGAAAAACCCTTTCAAAGAACAATTTTTTTCAGCGTATTTCGGACAGAATACTAAAAAGGTCAATAAATTTACATCTTTAGTGGGTTACTAATCTGGATAATTGGTAAGATTTTGCATGAATTTAGAACTGCTGTCAATTGTCAAGTTTTTTTGCAAATAGGTAAATGAGCTACGATGTGACAAGGCAGATGAGTTACGATGTGACAATGTGACAAGGCAGATGACAGTAAACTTGAAGGTTGTAAGGATCAATGGGGCTTATCTCTTTATTATGAAACGATGCAGTTGTACAAAGAACTTTAATTGTAAATACGATGTTTGTGGAAGAATAAATTTTCTCAAATAGAATGATAACGGGTAACATTGGGGGGAGAAGGCAGAAGGATGTCCCAACTAATGCGTGTAAAATCTTTCATTTTCGTTAAGGTATTCAATTGATTTCTAAGAATAATTAACAATCGATAATATGTCTTTATTTACAATTGAAAATGTTAACATATCATAATTTTAAGGACATGGAAATCAAGAAGAGTGTTTTAATGTTGAAGAAGTAAGAAAACAGCGACTATTATGTAGGTTCATTCTGTTTTACTTTTTTGTCTCCTTCTTGATTGTAGAGATTTTGCTTTAAGCTGTAAATAAATTTCAATGTTCTTTTGAACAAAAATTAATATCTGAAAAAAAAAACAGAGAATTTCTAAATAAAGTATACAAGTGGGAGAAAAAAATAAATCCATTTTCTGTCCATCAGTGAAATACCTCGCGCACATTTAAGTTAATTCAATTACCATAAAGAATGAATTTATTGGATTCATATCGTTAAAGCAAATATTCATTCAATAGAAGAGTCCAAGCTCGTTCATACCGAAGGGGGTCTAGGCGGTCTCCCCCCCGGCGGACTCCCCCTACCAACTCCCCCCTGGCGATCTCCCCCCGTAGGCTGACTCCCCCCATTCTTCTCCCCCCCCCCCCATGGCAGATTTTTTTAGATAGTAAAACTTAAATCAGCAAAACTTGGACATTTCATTCCTTTTTTTAATTTTCAACCTCACCTTTCATCTACTTTTACATAATTATCACTAGGAAGTTAATCTGCTTGAAAATCCAATTACGAAATTACAATCAAACACTTATTGTAAACTGATCTTTCAAATGTGATCACGAAATTTAATCTACAGATCACCAGCTTTACTGTGTCACCACCTTGCTGCTTTCCTCGTGTGGTCGTAATGAATTCCATCTTGATGTGATAATTTGGCTACTTTTTGGTGAGCTTTTATACAACCATTTACGTTCTCCGGACGCAAATCTGATATCCATAAATAAAACAAACTACTTAATAGATCATCATCAGTAGCCTACTCTGGCGGTGAAGACTAATACACAATTGCAATTCTTGTGCCTGTAATGAGCATAACACTAGATCCGACATTTCATTGATTCGGTCAAAAATTCAATATATCAATCACTTAATCAAACAGATTAAAGAAACATCAATAACCCTTTGGTCTTCATACACCAATAAGGAAAGCAAGTTTGAGAGGGGAGAAGGAAAAAAAGGAGTGAAATGTAGAATTTTGCTGATGTAAGTTTAAAAAAAATTTGCCGTGGGGGGGGGGGGGAGAAGGACAGGGGGGAGACCGCCTAGGGGGGGGGGAGACCGCCAGGTGGGAAATCGCCGGTGGGAAACCGCCGGGGGGGGAAAGCGCCAGGGGGGAGACCGCCTGTTCTCACCGAAGGCCCTATAAACTAGAACAAGGAAGGAAACAGTCTTGAAGCTTCATATATCTCTATTAAATAATAAATTTCCTAGATATGCCAATGCTAGCTTTACACTTTCACATCTACAGGTTTAAAATATAGTAATAAATGAGAAGTATGTTAAGAACAAAACTGCGGATTCTTGTTGCAACCACCACACTTTATTGCATTAAGTAAAATTTTAATACAATGTTATTGACGTTAGTGAATGCGGTATGTTATGTTTCCTTTCTAAATCAAACTCTAAGCAGCGAGGACACTGTCGGCGAGAGTAGTGACATATATACGCTACTGATTTAGTTAACCAATGGCTTAACTTACCTTTTTGAGCACAAAATTTGCATCTCACAAATTTTTACAATCACATTTCTCACAAAATTTTGTCAAAAATTATTTTGTCAATCATTTTCTCTAGTTGCAGTAGCTGTAATATATGGCATAATATAAGTGAAAAAGACCTGCGCAGGTGCACAGGACGATGCATACTGGATACATAGGTACATAGAACGATAAGCGCAGGTTCACAGAACAATGCATCCTGTACACATAGGTACATAGAAGGATACACGCAATTCCCAAATCGATGCATACTTTATACACAGGTACATAGAACGATACACACAAGTGTACAGAATGATACATACCTTACACATAGGTACACAGAACGACACAGACAGGTCCCCACGAAGATGCATACTTTTTTTACACAGAGGTTAATAGAACGATATATGCAGGTGCATATCACGATGCATACTGTACACGCAGGTGTACAGGACGATACACACATATGCCTGTAATGAATATGCAGTTTGCAAATAATACCCTGAATGATGTATAGCTTTGCACTAATTTAGGTAATGCCTAAAGCTGTGTTTGTCAATGTGCATTAATAAAGAAGAATAAGCCCGTACTTCTACAATCTTATGCTCTGACATTAAATCTAGCAAAATAAATATGAGAGCTAAAATCCGAAGAGTGAATGTTAATATTGAAGCATTGCAAAAGCTTGTGTAATGCTGCCTTGCATATGTTTTTACTACTAAATCAAACATTCCGTCTTTCGAAAAGGAGACAAATAGTTGCAAGAATATTTATTCAACGATAACGATCAGATTTTTTTTCGTCCACGCCAATAACCCAACATTAGAGTGAAGGTTTAACGAAAGCCCGTTTAGTTTTTACTTAATGTCATTTAAATAATAAAACGATTTATGTTTCTTGACAATATTATGTTGTTTAATGTTATGTCACAGAAAAATCAAACAATGGGCGTATTTCAGAACAAACGTTGTTGATTATGCTGACAATGAATCAACGTTATTTTGACAAGTAATTAAAGTGCGTGACATTGTGTCGGTGTTCATGGTGAGTGAGTGTACTGTTTGTGGGACACTACCCAGTCAGCGATATCTCACCCGGTGACGTTTTCTTTCTGTGAATACCAACCAATCACGATATCACACTGTTGAGGGTGCGATGAAGTGTACTGTGTGTGAATAACAACCAGTCACGCTATCACACTGTGGAGGGTTCGGCAGTGTACTGTGTATGACTATCAACCAGTCAGGGATATTACACCCTGACGGGTCCAGCAAAGTAGGATATATAACGAAATATTTTGCTAGAGCCCATTTTCAGCAAATTTGACAGAAAACTGGAAGAAATACTTTCTGGTTATATGTAGTATTTATATGTAGTTTCTTTTTTATTTGTCCTCCGGCTTTAATAGTGGTGTATAAATGTTATTACCATCTCTGATCTTATCCATATATGTATACAGTTATGCCTGTGAATACGATCACCTCTAAGTTAGGATCATCTCCGAGGTGAGATGGACTTAGCATCCGTCATGTTTCAAAAGGCCCTCATAAATGAGGAGGCCCATAGATTTGGAGAAGGTTCATAACAGATGAACTCCAAATTACGGTTGCAGATGGATTGTGTGTATTTCAGATATGGGATGCAGCCCGTAGTTTTACTCACAAAGATGCTTCCTGGCTTAAACTTACACAGAATAAATCTTATACAGAAATTTCCTGTGACTTATGAAAACTGCTGATAAGTATTCAATTAATCTGTCAAATTTTAAGGAGAAAATAGTTTGAACACTTAAACGATCCGCAAATTCACCCTGCCCCTCCACTTTATCGGTCCAACCTTCTTCAACCACATTTGTCAGAATTCTGCTGTGGCTTTAGTTACCAACTCAGTTTTTAGTCCAGGAGTGGGACTGCAGATTTCGGTGTTGTCCGTCCGTCCGTAGCATGCCGTTAAGCCCACCCTGATAATCCGTTTCCTATGATATCTGGTATATAAATTACCCAACGTAATGGGTAGGATTACGTTATTGTTATTTTGACCTTGACTCATTGGCCACCATGTTGGATTTTTAATTGTATGCTGTTTAATATAATGTGCTCTCAATCAACGACATAAAAATATTGATAAATTCCATAGTTACCCATATATTTTGAATCCTCTAAGCCGTGTATTTTGCAGACCATAATTTACACGTTATATTTCAATGGGTCGTCCCCCCGCTAGGTATTGATTATTGCAACTCAGCGCTATGTGAAAATGGCGGAACGTACTCTGAACTGCAAGGTTCATTCGAATGTGCGTGCCCTCTCGGATTTGGTAGAACCAAGTGTCACACAGGTAAGTGTTTACATCCTTTATAGAATTGGAACATTAGAATAGGACACTGATATTCTAATTAAAAAAAGACACCATTTTTTTCACCTTTCGCAAGTTATATATATATATATATATATATATATATATATTCGCAAGTTATATATATATATATATATATATTTGCAGAGGACCGACTGATACCGTACGGAGGATCAGCTTTCGACACTACGCCGCAGCTGTTTACTTCCAGCGCCACACCTGGTGCTTACGTGACGTCACGACTCGCAATGCCTGACTTTCAGATCGCTTCATAGGCGTTCACGAATTTCTATGTAACTGTCTGAACATTTTCAGTATTGTGTTCAGTCATGCGCATTATGCACATTATATATATATATATATATATATATATATATATATATATATATATATATATATATATATATATATATATATATATATATATATATATATATATATATATATGTGTGTGTGTGTGTGTATATCTTTTTTAAAACAATTAATGCACTTGGTGTTGATGAGATTTTTTTCCTGGAATTCCATAGCTTTGGTGCTAAATGCTCTGTCTCCTTCATATTTCAAGGACGTTTTGAGTACAGATAACAATAATTTGTCATGTGCAGAAAAGATTTCAGGTCTTGACGGACAGTTTTTGACTAGCATGTCGCGAATATAGACTGGTGCAATATCATTTACGCTTTGAACGTCTACAGGAGTATTTTTTACTTGATGCAAGGTGTCATTGGTAACCAATGTAGTTCACGAAAGATTTCGGCGATATGCTCATGCTGTGTATTTCTGTGTGCCTGTGTGTGTGTATGTGTACACTGGTCACATCAAATACATCGCAAACAATTCAAGGGTAGATGTTTAATATTTTCTTGATTTCAAGATTTCTAAGATTTCTTAAAGACCGACAAGTCAGTTAATTAAGACAACTAATCAAGCCAGGGCACGAATTTTGTAAATTTGTTTGTGGAACACAGATTTCGGCGAACGGGTATGTCGTGTTTGGAACGGCGAAACCCCCAGGGCATGGAGCTTTGCGGTGGGAAGTAGATCGGAGGATTTTGCCATTTTCGCACCTCATTGGACAAGTTGTGCCTACGATCCAAGCAATACACCAGTATATTATCATGTATACCAGCTGCCAGGCGTGACGTCACCAGCTTATGCCACATGCGTATGCCATACTATATTGCGGCTATATTATTTCCTTTATATTTAACTTAAATTCTTTTAGCCAAAGTTGTAAATCGTAAATTATATTTTGATGATAAGCAAGCTAGAGCATTAATCAGGTTACGTTTCGTTGGTGAATTCGATGCAGTTTGTAGGGTAGCCCGGTTTGGAGGGAAGGGGGGGGGGCTGTACACTTGGTGGCGGTTTTTTAGCACTGCTAGTACAGGTATAGAAGGAGAAGATATGAGAGGGTTCTCTGAGCAAGACAAACGCCAGTGTAGTTTCATGATGTTTGCAAACATAGCCTCATATATTGTTGACGAATCTCTGCGATGATTACGTTGTTTACCCTAGAAGATCAAGTGGTTCACTCACTCAAAAAACTGGTTACTATGTGTGCAAGTGATTTTTAAACACATAGTGCTGAATAAAGATTGCCCTTTTTCCCCGTCTGGATCCCCTTTATCTCCTTTCTCGGCATTGTTTTTATGCACGTATGTGACACCAAGTGGCCTCCACGCCCCTGTGTGTTGTTATGATGACGTCAAGTACATATTTTCAGTAGTATGACGTTTTTGACACTGGAAGGGGCGGTTAGTACGTAACAGACTGTGCAGTCGTAGAGGTTACCTGTTGGACTACAACGGTTCAACAGTATTTGTAAATCTATTTAATCTCTTTTAATACATGTTTAAATCGTTTTATACTTGTAAATTTCCTTTACTGCGAAAAATATGAACACAGATAGAGAGAGAGAGGCAGAGAGAGAAGAGAGAGAGAGAGAGAGAGAGATAGAGAGAGAGAGAGAGAGAGAGAGAGAGAGAGAGAGAGAGAGAGAGAGAGAGAGAGAGAGAGAGAAGGGTCAAACGGACTAACAAAAATGTCAGCTGGAAATTATAAGAATAACACTGAAAAGTTGACAATTGGGTAAGAGTGAAGCTTGGACAAAACCGGTGATGATGGATGATGATGGATATTTTCTCCTCTCTTTAGTGTAAAGGAGATCATGGATCTAGCAAAGAAAAAGTATGAATCTAGAGGAAGAGATGGATTTGACCCTACTGTCTTGCTGGTGGTCACGTGGGTAGATACCATACCCGCTGATCAATACGACGCAGATCTCGACAGTTAAGTATTTAGCTATGTACAGTTGGAAAGGATCGCTTTTGTGGTTTTAGTACTCATTCAGTGCGTTGCGTGACGTTTTCCACGTTCAAAGAGTGGGATAAAATGGTACTAGTACTCATCAGTACTGGTATTCATCATAGTATTTACAAGTCAAAAATTGTACTGTTTCCTTTGTACGCACACTGTCAATTATAAAAAAATAAAGAACTTTTACCGTCGAAGTATTCCCAACCTCATGCTAGACTATAAAATAAAAGCCTGATATTGTTTATGTCCTGACGTTTCAAAATCTGTTGACAACAGTTGGTTTGGATATTTCCATAAAGAGTGGCCCTTTATTATTTGATATGAAGATTAGGTTCTTATGTCAAAGCTCCTGTACCATTAATAAAATAGTTATTAATGTGCGTTAAAACATTTAAGGATACTGACCGTATTATTATTATTATACACTGAGACGAGAGTTTCTATGTCAGTAACAGAAAAGAAATGAATAATTTTCGGCACAAATAGGGTTTAATTACAGATAAGATCATTGAAATGGGTGATTATCTCTCAAAAGGTTATGGCTTTTGCAGATCTCCGTGTCCTATAAAGGAGCGTATCGTAAAATTGTAAAATGGTTTACAAGTGATTACCATTAGTGCATGTGTACTCATTAATGGATCTTAAGACAATGAGGTGATATTCTAATTTATGACATGGGCTCACCAGACATGTCATAAATTATGTACATGTGACATGTGTACACCCACACTCACTCAGGACCTACCCAGCAAAAATTGCAGTATACTTCTCGCACCTGTAAAGTTCCATAACCCACCAATGGTAAGAGTGCACTCAAAGATCACGGCCTCAAGTCCTTCCTCCAGGCATGCATTTGTTGCCGTTAAACCGGAAGCACCCGCTCCAATCACAGCCACCCTCTTCGACATACTTGCTAAATAAAGAAATAAACGAATAAATAAATAAATAAAACCATGCTAAAGTGTGTTGTTTATAGGTGAGACTCCAGTCACAGCCACTATCTTTGCCTTACTTGGTGAATAGATAAATAAATATAAACGTTGTAAAAGTAATGCATTGCTAAGAGATGAAGCTCAAATCACAGCAACCCTGTTTGCTTTACTTATACATATAAATAAAAAAGATGTAAAATAATGAATCGGTTAGATCTGGACTGCCCACAAAACAAAACAAATAAAAATACTAAGAAAAAAAGAAAAACAGTGCAAAAAAATTGCTAAAGCAATGCATTGCTTAGGAGTGAGGCATTAAATCCATTTGCAACCAAAAAGCGTGTAAAAGTAATGTTTCTGGTGGGCAATTGCGTTTATAACCGCTGTCCTCTTTTCCAGCCTGAAAAAGCTGAAACCCTCTTTATCATACAAACACAGTCCTAAATTACTTAAAACAGCCCCTTCTCTCTGTTTATTTTTTATCTTTTTCTCTCTCTCTGTTTCTCTCTCTCTCTGTCTATCTTCATCCAGGAAATTAATTTTCGACTGTTTTACCATCAAATTAGGTATGAATTATTTAATCTTTTCTGATATTAAATTTTGTATTGTGATTATAGTAGCAGTTACAGGTTTTACTTGGTGAAGAGAAGGTTGAGATGGTGTATATCTCTAAGAATGTGTGTGATAGACAGAAAGAGAAAAGGAGGGATACAGAGAGAGAGGGAAAGAGAGAAAGAAAGAAAAGAAGAAAGAGACAAACAGAGACAGAGAGCAATTGGAAATATAGTGTAGAGACAGTGAAAAGGAGAGGGATAGATGGAGGAGGTAGAGAGAAGTGTATGTGTGCTAGAAAGAGTGTGTTTATGTCAGAGAAAGTTAGAGAGAGAGAGATTGAAAGGAAGAGAGTGAGAAAGACAGAAAGACAAAGAGGGTGAGAGAAAGGGAGTGAAGGCTCCTACCTTGCTAAAATACCTAATGCACTAACAACACCTAATGCTCAGGTGGCGCCTGGAGGACAAGCCCTATAAATGTAAACATTGAATCTCTGTAGGAATAAGAATTGAATACTATATTGCGTAAAAAATCTTTGTTAAGTACATGCTTTGTTCTGCATAGAAATATGGTAGAACTACGAAGAAAGACGTCTTAAGCACATATACACTTTACTGCCTAAAAGACGCTGGGTACACACTTTAAAAACGGTGTAGAAATACGTGTTAAGAACACACGTTCAGTACTGTGTAGTTCAGTCGCTAAGTACGTTCAGTCGCTAAGTGCGCACTTTCAGTGATGCGTACAAAGACAGTACAAAATACACATTTTCTGCACTACGTTGAAATAAGTTGTCAAGTACACACTTTTAGCACTGCATTAACAGAAGGGCTCAAGTTCGTGCATAACGATGTGGGTTGCAAACTACAAGGAAGTTGCACATTTTTCTATGTAACAATGAATTTCCTACAGTGGACATATGCCAACGTTAGCTTTAAGCTTTTGCAACAGTAGATTTAAAATAAAAACAGAAATGGGAATTATTTTAAAAGCAAAATTGTGGATTCTCGTGACAATCTCAACTCTTTATTGTGGTAGGTAAATACTAAATACGTTATTATTAGCGTTACCGAATGCGGTATTTTATGCTTCCTTTTAAAAATCAAACTCAAAGCAATGAGGGCAATCTCGATGACACCATTTAAATATATACACCACTGATTTCGTGAATCGGTGGCTAAACTTACTCAAAGTTATGATCTCGGATTCTTATAAAATGAAATTTCTCACCAAAATTGTGAAAAATAATCCTTTGTCAAGCAATTTCTCTAGTTTATATATGGCATAATGTAAGTGAAAACGTGGAGCGCAGGTGCACAGAAAAATGCACACAGATGCACGAAACGGTACACACAGGTGCATAGAATGATAGGTACATATGCACCGAGCAGCACACATAGGAACTAAAACGATACCAGGTTCACAAAACGATACACAATGAATATATAATTTGCAAATATTACTCTGAAAGATCTATATCTTTGCACTAAGTTATGTAATGCCCCACATCTGTTTTATGTGTTAACAAAGAAGGATAAGCGCGTATCACTACACAGCTTATGCTGTGAAATTAAATCTAAAAAAAATAAATATTGAGCTAAATCAAAGAATGAATGGCAGTATTGAATAACTCCAAAGGCTTATGCAATGTTGCCTTAAACATGCATGTGTTTAACATTAAATCAAACGTCTTTCGAAAACACTTAAAATATTTGCGAGAATATAGCAATAGGGAGTATCTTAACAGTGGCTATTTAAGTTTTTAGTTAATGTCATTTTTATAGAAAATATCACTATTTATGTTTTTGAACGATATCGTATTGCTTGAAATGAATAAGCGTGGTGATGCTTGTGACAATGAATTAACATTATTTTGGTAAGTAAATAAAATTTGTGGAATTGTAGCAGTCATGGTATGGGGAATGTACTATGTTTGAATGCCAACCAATTAGCGATATCACACTCTGAAGGGCCCGAAGTAAAGTGAGATACACAACGAAATAGTTTGCTAGAGCCCATTTCTAAGTACAGTTGACAGAACACTGTCTGAGTATATTAAGTATCTTTCTTTATTTGTAGTGGTCATATCACTATGATTTGGCTCATTTGCGGCGCAGTTGATGAATACTGAATGAAACGAACGGTGAAAAACAGGGGGCTGTCACTAGGATCATATAAAAAATAGTTAATCGTTTTGATTTGGCTAGTTTTAAATTTCATTACCATCTTTGAGGGTATTGATATATGCACACCTATGAGTAAGATCATCTCTAAATTAGGATCATCTCAGATGTGAGATGGCGTTTGTATCGGCTCAGGTTCCAAAAATGTCTCTTAAAGAAGATTGTCTGCACATTTTGATCACCTCAGAAGAGAGATAGTATTGGTAGAGTATTTGATCAATCTCCAAAGGACCCTTCTGAATGGCCACAATACTGGTTTTAATTCAAAAGTTTAATAATATATTAATAAATAAAAAAATTAAAATTGCAGATGGCTTGATTTTTTAGAAATGAGATGCAGCTCATAGTTCTACTCATAGAATTTTCAGTGTATATGAAACACGATTTTCCTTATAAATCGGAGAACGTTTCACACTTTTGCTTCTCATAGCACCGAAACCATAGCCACAACCCACTCGTCCCCACCGAAACCATAGCCACGACCCACGCCTCCGCACCGAAACCATAGCCACGACCCACGACTCTACACCAAAACCATGGCCACGATCCACGCCTCTACACCAAAACCATGGCCACGATCCACGCCTCTATACCAAAACCATGGCCACGATCCACGCCTCCCTATGGCATTATACATATTGATGTTCCCGTAGAGAACCGGAAGCAGTACAAAATCCATGTTTTTCAGCACCTGTTACACATGGACAAACTAATGACGCGCTAGCTGTAGATGAACCAACCACTATGACTCCAGCACCTACAACTGCTACTCCAACTGTTAATATCTTATATTAACTTTCTTTTATTTTCTAAATTTATTTTCCAGCGAAATATTTATATTGGTGTTTTAAACCGTGGTTTGTGATATGGTATGCTATAAAATAATTCTACTCGATTATTAGAAGACAATGTTAATTTTTTTGATCTTGTCGTCTTGTCACCACCGTTTTAAATAGCGCCAATAAACCGGTGCCTGAAACTCTAACTTTTTTACCATTAAAACAATTTCTTATAACATTTTTCCTGAAAATTAGTTTTCTTTCTTTTTCATTTAGATTAATTTTCCAATTAATATATAATTTGTTTGAAAAGATGAATCAATTAAACAATGAAAACGAAAGTTGTAGATTTTTGTAACATGGCACTTGGTGTATTAACACAAACAATGTAAAATCAAAGGCACTTCGTGACTGGAAAAAAATCTATGGGTAAGAGTAAACTTTTTATTTTCTGTATAATAGTTAGTGGGTTTATATCAGGTTAAGGCTAAATGCGGGTAAAACATTTTTACTCATAACATTTTAGATTCTTTTACATCATTTTGATATAAACTTAGCTAACACGTTTTATGTTTCTGTTTGTTTTGTTTCTCTGCTTTTGATTATAAACATGTGCTTTTGAAAATTGATCAAATTTCATCTTATTTGAAACTGTTTAAAAAGTAAAGACTCCAATATTCCTCCAAGCCTGTTTTTTTGTATCTAAAACAAATTCGTCAAAGCCTTTTTTGCCTTTTGTTTTTGTTGATTGTTTGTTCCATGTTGTCTTTATTATCACACTTTTTCGAATAAATCCATTTAGTGCCGGGAAACAAATAACCCTGTAGTACAAGACGGACTCAACAATATAAGTACTATATTTGCATGAAGTGCTTCAAATAAGTAAATTAAATTAGCCAATTTAATTTAATTAATTTCAGTAAATTTGTAAGAGTTTTTATGTTTTTGTTGAATTACATATTTTAAATAAGGAATTTTTATTTTTATTTGTTAATTTTATAAAAACCGTTTTGAGATTGTTATAAATTTTATCGGAGGATTAGGCAACATTTGTATTTCCAGTTATACGCTGTTCACTATTATTAATATGAGAAACAGCAATACGTCGGTATATAGTACACAACTAAATCAGGGCATCCCTTTGGACTAAAGTTCTAAAGTTCAAAATGCCGAGGTTGTCTAACGTGCAAAGAGCACAAGTTATTGGTCAGTTGACGTATCAGACAGCAGCAACAATTGCTAAGTCAACAGTCAAGCGTCTATGGCAGAAGTTCCAGCAGACAAAAGACGTTACCGATCTGCCACGGTCAGGAAGACCATGAGTCACAACACGAAGGGAAAACGGGCTGATAACGCGCACAGCTAACCAACATCACTTCCACATTCGTGCGTTACAGTGTGTTTACGTTTCTTTTAGTGTGTGTGTGTGTGAGTTCGTTTCAGGGTAGCGCGTGCGTGTGGGTGTGTTTCACTGCGTGCATATGTGCACGTGTGAGGTCCAGTGAGATTGAGTGAAGTCCGCTGAAGTTCAGTGAAGTCCAGTACAACTGAATGAAGTTCATGAGGATCGCCCATTAGGTCCATGGGATGGGATGCCATGAGATGAGTCAAGATCAATAAAAGCCGCGATGAACCAAGATGGGCAGAATGTGTCAGCATACCCCGTCATGGCTCAAGTTGGGCCGTGATGGGCCTCGATGTGTCATGATGGGCAAGATGAGCATTATTGTGTCATAACGGGCCAGACGGTTATAGGTGGGCCAAAGGGGTGAACGTGGACAATGATGGATCGAGATGGGCTATGATGTACCGAGATGGGACAAGATAACACAAGACGGGCTGAGATGGGACAAGATGGGTACATGGGTCAAGATGAGCCATTATGGGCACAGATATGTTGAGATGGGCCAAAATGTGTCCGCGTACAGGGATAAGATGGGCAGGATTAGTCTTGAGGACTAGAGCTGGGTAAATTTAAATAAAAAATGACCCATTTTTCATCATGGTCTATGTGCATTATAGTCCAGTCCGACCCATCATGGCCCATTTTGTCTCATCATGGCCCAGCTTTACCGATTATGGCCCATCTTAAAGGCAGCTTTGACCTGTCGTTTTGTTTTGGTCGACGACAACGCTCGTCCACACAGGGCGGTGTTGATTTACCAATACTTGAACCAACATGGAAATGAATGCATGGTTTGGCCAGTCAAGTCGCTGGACCACAATCTCATCGAGTATGTGTGGACCATGATGAGGAAGCGTATTACAGAATGCCGCAACATACACTGAAAGACCTAAGGCGGTTACTCCGGTGTGACTCTTATTTCCACAAACGGCATCCTAAATTCCATGCCTAGGTTGTAATGCACAGTGCAAGTGTTAAAAAAAAGAGCCAGACAAGTGGCTACAGGGTAATCGTAACCAGTACTACAGTACTAACCAGTACTAACCAGTACTACAGCCGAGTGCAGAGCCGCAGTCGCACTACATCTGATACATTACATGATAATTCACAATGCAAACGACAGGTGTTCTGGCGCGGAATTTATGACGCAATGTGAGTTCGAACGCATAAAGAATCTGCAATTTCCTCCCCCATTGGTCCACCCCTGTTCTACCAGCTATGTTAGGGTCTCCCTTGGCCTTAGAACCCAACCAGGCTTAGAGTCCGTCCGTCTGATCATCGCAAACCGTTAACGACATCCTGATAATCCATTTCCTGTGCTATTTGGTATATAAATTACACATCATAGTGGGAAGGAGTGCATAATTTTCATTTTGCCCTTGATCCAGTTCAAGGTCACAATCACCGACATTTTGGATTTTCAATCCATTATGTTAATTAACATTTCAAAGCCAATAAATGCATAATGTGCTCTCAATCAAATATATGAAAATGTTTATAAATTCCTTAGTTACCCATATATTTTGAATCCGTTAAACCGTATATTTTACACACCATAACTTGTACAGTATATTTTTATGGGTCTTTTTTCCCCGCCAGATATCGATTATTGCAATTCAGCGCCTTGAACTACAAAGTACATTCGAGTGTGAGTGTGCCCTCGGATTCAGCGGGACCACGTGTGGAAAATTAGAATAGAACACTGGCATACTTATTCAAAGACACCATTTTAAGTGTGATTTCTCTATTTGTAAGTAGATATTGACATGTGACGTATTGTTAACTAGTCATTGACCTTTACTCTTATGAAACCAGGGCTACAGGTCGTTGTAGGACGCGCACGGAGGGCGCGGTCTGGGGAGGACACATATTGTGATACAAGGCAGGAAAGGGGTAGGGAGAACAGGAGAGGATGGAGTGACAGGATTTTAATAGTCCAATATATATATATATATATATATATATATATATATATATATATATATATATATATATATATATATATATATATATATATATATATATATGTGTGTGTGTGTGTGTGTGTGTGTATATTTGCAGAAGACCGGCTGATGCCGTATGGGCCATCAGCTTCCGACTCTCAGCCGCAGCTGTTTACTTCCACAGCCACAGCTGGTACTTACGTGACATCACGGCTCTCAATGCCTGACTTTCAGATTGCTTCATCGACGTACACGAATTTCTATGTAAGTGTTTAACACATATTTTCAGCTTCGTATTCACTCATACGCATTGTATATATATATATATATATATATATATATATATATATATATATATATATATATATATATATATATATATATATATATATATATATATATATATATATATATATATATGTTGGGTGTGTGTGTATGTGTGTTTGTGTGTGTGTACACTGGTCACATCAAATACAACGGAATCAATTCAGGGGTAGATTTTCAATATTTTCTAGATTTTGAAGATTTCCTAAAGACCGACAAGTCGGTTCATTAAGACAACTAATCAAGCCAGTGTTCAAAATTTGAAAAAAATGGGAGGGGGCTCACCGATGTTTTACTATAAAAACCACTGGAGAAACCAGGAAATTTCAATCAAAATGCAAAATTCACACATAATCACAGTTGACAATTGCCTCATTTTTTTAATATTTGAAGAACGCGTCATGCGAAATGTTTTAAGAAAATAAAATTATATGTCACCAATAATAATATATAAATAAGAAAATTTTACAATGTTTTTTTACGACATCCCATTGAGTCAATGATTAAATGATGAAAACGGTGTAACATGATTTTAATGGGAAAGATATCAACACAAGCCCTTCTAGGAACAAAATATCAACACAGACCATTTCTTGACACGACCCTAGTTGTCTTTAAAAAGAATTTATAGATCTCAATGGATTTCGCAGTTATTTATACTGTGTAAGCATGGATTTAAACTGAGCCATGTTCAATGTTATGCGCATTTCGGTCGCTAGATGGCGCAGAGATACCGCATTTCTCTTTAATTTAAAAAAATTGTTTGTGGAACACAGATTTCGGCGAACGGTTATGTCGTGTTTGGAACGCCGTTTTATGGCGCCACCCCCAGGCCCTGGAGCTCAGCCGTGGGAAGTAGATCGGAGGATTTCGCCATTTTCGCACCGCATTGGACAAGTTGTGCCTACGATCCAAGCAATACACCAGTATATTATCATGAATACCAGCTGCCAGGCGTGACGTCACCAGCTTATGCGACGTACGTATACCATTCTGTACTATATTAATACTATATCATATACTTTATATATTGCATGTAGCTTTTTTCTTTTTAACCAAAGTTGTAAATTGTAAGTTATATATTGACGATAAGCAAGCCATTAATCAGGTTAAATTTCATCGCTGGATTCGATGCGGTTTTTAGGGTGGCGCAGTTTAAGGGAGGGGGTCTGTACACTCGGTGATGGTTTTTAGCACTGGTAGCACGGGCCTACAATGAGAAGCACTGGAGGGGGGGTGTTCTCTGAGCCGAACAAACGCTAGTATAGCTTATGATGTTTGCAAACATATCCTCATATATTGCTGATGATCTTCTCTTATGCTATTCTCCTCTACCGAGATTTTACGTTGTTACCCTGGAGGACCAGGTGGGTGATTCACGTAAAAGCTCGTTATCACGTGTATCAATGATTTTTTAAACGACCCCTACACTCGGTAAGTTTCTAGTCAAACCCAGAGTGCAGTTTCAAAAAACCTCCTTTTTATGGAAAACGCGGAGTGCTGAATGAAAATTGCCCCTTTTCCCGCGTCTGGATGCCCTTTACGCTCTTTCTCCGCATTGTTTTTGCATACGTATGATGCCAAGTGGCCTCCGTCCCTGTGTGTTGTTATGGCTACGTCAAGTACACCTTTTCAGTGGTGGGTAGTATGACGTTTTTATACTGGAAGAGGCTGTGAGTACGTAACTAACAGGCGAATCTACTAGGCAAAATACTACAATTTTGTTTATGCGCGTACTGGAAATCATGGAATAAAACACGAAATCAGACTGAGTAGCCGTAGAGGTTAGCTGTTGGACTACAACGGCTCAACAGTACTCTATTTTATAATCTATTTAATCTGTTTTAATACCTGTTTTAATACTTTTATACTTGTAAATTTGTTTTAGTGTAAAAAATCTGAACAAACACACACACACACAAACACACACACACACTGAAAATGTCAAACGGACTGGTAAAAAAGTAAACTAGAAATTACAATAAAAATTGAAAATTTAATAATTAGGTAAGAGTGAATCTTTTTATGCGTTTCGAGATTTTAGTAGACCGATGATGATGATGAAGGTGGTTATGGTGATGATGATGATTTTTTTTATTTATTATTGAAAAGGAAGACATTGTACGTCACATCAATTACTCGCACATTTACACCAAAAACCTTTCAGAAACCTCTTGCAGACACACAGTTTACACATCGCGAGGTGTCGCAGCACCCAGACAATACTGCAGTTATTTTAACAATTGTCTATAAATTCACTCGCATCTGTGATGTAGTAAACGTTTGTACGAAAACGCAGACATGAAACACAAGGAGTGTGCAGAAGTGTCGTGGGGTTTTTTGGGACGTCCATATGGTTTGACCAATGTAGGTATGCATTAACGAGGTAATAAGAAAAAAAAAAAGAAAAGAAAGCAAGATCCGTTTTTCAATTGTCCTTGATGGACCACGATCCCCATTTCCTATGGTATTTATCGTCGACTAAGATCTTATCTACTTGCATGTACATGCTTACTTCATGCATGAAGGTCGAATAATTGAAGGCTAAATTACGGAATCGGGTATCCCATATTCGGTATTTTAAAATAAGAAAAATAAGGTTTTCAGCGTTGTTGCAAGATCCTAACAGAAACTCAGTAGCGTGAAAGCCTTTAAGACCAAGGAGTTGCCACGCTTTTCTTATTATTGCCACTGTTTTAGGACAATTTATGAACAGGTGGAAATTATCTTCTACTACATTACATTCAGAGCAATTTTTGTCTAATTTAATTCCCCATTTTTCCAGATTTTTGTTGTTGGCTACTATGTCGTTTAATATCTTGAACTGGAAGGAAAGTAGTTTGTTATCGCGACATGCATCTCTTGATATTTTGATACTTTTGTTTACTAGGGTAAGATCTATCCCCTTGTTCTTCCACATTTTTAAGCTAGTTGGGGGTTGACTTATTTGTTTCACTAGTTCTTTATAAAAATCCCTTGACTTACAATTTGTTACATTTAAACGCTGACCACTTCTAGTTCTAAATATGCAACTTCCTAAAGCACAGGATTGATTAGGTAAAATTTGTTGTTTAATTGCTTGTTGAATGCTAATTAATGTTAGATAATTAACTTTGATGTTATATTTCCTCGTTAGTTCATCGCGTGTCAGCCATCTATTATTTTTATTCATTAGATCTTGTATAAAAACAATTCCGTTTTGGAACCAGTTCTTAAAGAATATGGGTTTATTTTCTATAAGTATATCTTGATTGTTCCAGAGTAATTGCTTAGACATTGTCGAGGTTTGAAATATTGTTTTAAAAGCTTGTAAGACGTCTTGATAAAAGGGAGGCATATGAGGGAGTTTTTTTACGTCAAAGTTGCAATGCATTAACAAACTTAGGCCACCAACCTTATCTAAGTAATAATTTACTACTTTTGACCACTTTTTTCGTTGCATTAATTTTGGTAACCAAGCAAGTTTGAGAGCCATATTCTGTGATTGGATGTCGATTGCTTTTAGTCCACCCTCATTATAGTTCCTTATTATAGTGGTATGTTTAACTTTTGGTGTAGAATAACCCCATAAAAAAGATGAAGTTTCTTTTTGTGCTTGCTTTATGTAGCCTGCGTCACAGCTAGTGTTAGAAAGGGAGTAAATTAAGTTAGATATTCCAAGTGACTTAGTTATTAGAATTTTTCCTAAGAGGCTGAGTCCTCTACAAGACCAAAATAGGTACTTTTCTCTCATTTTTGCAATTTTATCGATAATGTTCTTTTCGTTGCATTTTTTAAGGTCATATCCAAGGGAGATTCCAAGCATGTTGAAGCAGTTTCGGGACACTTCTAAATCATAAGCGCCTTTCCTTTTTTTCCAAGGTCCCAGCCATATAAGTAAAGTTTTTTCTTTGTTGATTTTAAGGCCTGACTGGCTTGCAAAATTTTCTAGCGTTCAAAAAAATTCTGGAATTGATTCAACACTACCCAAAATACCTGTTGTGTCATCGACAAACTGAGTTAACTTAAATTCCCCTTTTCCGACCTTCAAGCCTATGATTTTGTCGTTGTCTCGTATCATTTGGGCCACGAACTCGACTGCGAGAACAAAGAGTATGCAGGAGAGACCGCAACCCTGTCTCACACCCCTTCGTATCTCGAACCATCCGGTGCTATAGCCGTTATTCATTACTGTACTAGAAATATCTGTGTAGCACAGCTTAATCCAAGATATGAGTTCCTGTCCAAAGTTAAATTTTTTTAACATTTTCAGCATAAAGTTCCATTCCAAACTGTCAAAGGCCTTTTCAAAATCTATTTGAAGGAGCAAACCCGGGATTCCTTCATTATCAGTAAAGTCTAATAGGTCTGAAATCAATCGAATATTTTCACCAATGTATCTTCCTTTTATAAATCCAGTTTGATCTTCATTTATTAGTTTATTTAAGTATGGGGAGATTCTATTAGCTAGACTTTTAGATAATATCTTGTAATCTGTATTTAATAGGGAGATTGATCACCAGTTTTTAATAATCTCAGGGTCTTTACCCCTTTTATGCAGCAATGTTATAGACGCTCTTCGAAGTGAGGGTGGTAGTGCTCCTTCTGAATGTGATGTATTTATGACGTCAGTAAGTATGGGACCAATGTTATTCCAAAATTTGATATAAAATTCAGAAGACAGGCCATCGACGCCGGGGCTTTTGTTTGGTTTCATAGCTTTTAGGGCACTATAAAGTTCATCTATTTTTATTTTGTCTTCAATGCTTTGTTGTTCAAAAACACTAAGCTTGGGCATTTGTTTAAATTGTTCAAAACATGATGGGTCTGCGGACTTGAGGCCCTGTGAGCTATATAGTTTGCTATAGAAGTCTTTAATATGAGACTGAATTTCTTTGCTTGACATGGTAATGGATCCATCGATTGTTTTTAACTTGGTGATTGTTTTTTTGTCGTATATTTTTTTTGCCATATTAAAAAAATACGATGTATTTTTTTCATTTTTTTCTATAAATTCAAGTCTAGATCGGATGTATTCTCCTTTGGTTTTATGTTCGATTAGAGTGTCTAACTGCTGCTTGCAAAGTTCGTATTCGATGAGTTCGTCCTTACTAATTTCGTCATCAATTACTTTTTTGTCCAAAATTTCTATTTTTGATTTGAGCGATTTTTCCTCTTCGCGTCTTTCTCTGGCCCTTTTTTTGCCGTAAATTAAACTATACTGCATTATTTCCATTTTTAGGAAATCGTATCTGACTCTTATATCTCGGATATATGATAACTCGTCCCATTTATCGGTTATTAACCTTTCAACGGTTTGTACGTAAGTTGCTTCTTGAAGAAAACTGTTGTTTAGTTTCCAAAAATTTGGACCCCTTTTATCCAGACAGAGGTCAACTATTAAGCTAATACTTTTATGGTCAGTAAATGGACAGTATGAAATGTTCGTTTTCTTTGTGGCTTTCACGATACCCTGTGTGACCAAAAAGTAATCGAGTCGACAGAGGACTCTCGGTGACTTTTGAGACCATGTATACTGTTTTTTATTTGGGTTGTAGTAGCGCCATAAATCTGTTAAATTGAACGATTTTATAATGTTTTCCAGAATTGAAAGACTTTTTTTGGATGGGGAACGGCCGCCAAATTTATCAATGGGCGAAAGCACCAAATTAAAGTCACCGCCTATAATAAATTCATCACACCTTATGTCAGACAATATTGCCATAAGGTTCTGATAAAATTTTACTTGGTCAGCATCTTTGTTTGAGGAATAGATATTGAAAATACCCAGTTGGATTAAGTTGACTTTAAGGATTATATATTGGACATTGCCACCATCATAATTTTTTTCACCAATGGTAGTCAAATAATTGGACGTCAGGAACAGCACACCTGCGCTTCTGTTTGTCCCGTGGCTACAAAATATTTTTCCACCCCACTCGCCTTCCCAGACATCTAGGTCATCACTTGTTGAGTGGCTCTCCTGTAGCATTATAATATCATATTTTGTGTTTTTAAATTCTTTGAAGAGAGCTAACCGTTTGCTTTTCTGGCGAATACCCCGTACATTAGTGCTTAATAATGATAACGTCATTTATGTGCGGTGTAAAACGCTCAACAAAAAGTTGATCTTTATGTTTACATTTGAATCTAATTTTATCTGGAATAGACTCCCATGACACTTCCGACACTTTCGTACAGGCATAGAATACATACAACATATAGAAAAAAAATAAGAACATATATATGAATCACACAGAGAACCGAAATTAAGTTTGGCAAGTAATCTATTTATTGATGTGCCAACCGCTTGTTCTGTTAAATATTCACACAGAGTCCCCTATATGTTTAGGAAGGCATATATTAACTAGCGTAGGGATAGTCTTTGACAACGCACTTTGTTAAGTACCCAAGAGGGGAATAGATATGCAAGGTTATTGGTACGACAGCAATGAGGGTGTATGAAGACTCGAAACAGAGCAGCCAACGCAAATTCCTTTTTTTTCAAATCGTGGCCTGCGCCCGGACTAACCCGTCCCTACAGTCACCGCAAATTCCATTTATTTTAAATATCGTACCCTGGGCCTGCACTAACCCGTCATTCATAGTATACCCCACGAATCTGTGCGCTCCTCTATCCCCCAAAACGTCCTCTTCTAACCCCCCTTCATACAGCTACATTATCTCATCTGCCATTCCACCCCACTCCGGCCATTTACACGCACACACACACAATGTTATGCATGATCTGGGAACACTATTGATTGCCTTATTTGGGTCTGACTTCTTGCCACAGATCTACCCAACACGTACCTATCACAATGCACACCATAAAATGTATCTATTCATTATTGGCCTTCAATATTATTCAATATCTTTAGTACGGCCTAACCCGTAAACTGAAACGCCTAAGTTCAGCTCTTCTTTCCGCATATGTTCAATATTTAACAACTTAGCTACTGTGTCAGATCTGTGACAGATTTCACATTGATGATGATGATGATGATGATGATGATGATGTTGATGATGATGATGATGAAGATGATGATGAAGATGATGATGAAGATGATGATGATGATGATGATGATGATATTTCCTCTCTCTTTAGTGTAAAGGAGATCATGGATCTGGCAAGGGAAAAGTTTGAGTCTACAGGAAGAGCGGGATTTGGCCCTACTGTTTTGCTAGTTGTCACGTGGGTAGATACCAAACCCTTAGACCAATACAACTCAAATCTCGACAGCGTAAGTATGTAGTTTTTTACAACTGGAAAGTATCGCTTTTCTGGCACTAGTACTCTCACCTTCATTCATTCATTCATACACTCCATGAATCAATCAATCAATCACACTCAATCTTACACACTTCATAATACAATAAAAAGATAAAGCTCGGTGGGACCACAAGCAAATAGCATGGTGTTTTACAGAGCTGTCAGACGGTTTGCTTCATTTTCGCATATTAAAGATACCACTCGGTGTGCAATCGGTGTGACAAAAATGGAAATAAACGATGCCAATTCATTTCTCAACTGCATTTTGAATACGTAAAATAATGTATATTTTTTTATTTAATATTTATTTATTTACGCAGAAAAGGAAAGTGCAGACATCTGTAAAAGATTAGTTAAAAGTGTCCATCTACGGGTTTTTTCTATTTGTGAGGTGTCTGCATATACGGCTGGTCCTATTTGTAGGTGGATTCATCTACGGAGTGGTCCTATTTGTAATGTAGTTGCACCTACGGGGTGGTCCTATTTGTAATGTGGTTTTATATTTACCCAGTGGTCCTATTTTTAAGGTGGTTCCTCCTACCTTATGGTCCTTTTTGTGAGCTACTTCATGTACAGGGTGGTACCATTTGTAAGATAGCTCCATCTCTGGAGTGGACTATTTAAGAGCAGGTTCCATCTACGGGGTCGTCCTATTTGTGATGTGGTTAAGTTTTGCACATATGGTATAAATTAAATGAAACTAAACGGCAAAACCTACAAGTGATTGTTCTCTTTTTTAGCCAAATACGTTCCAGTTTGTGTTGCTTGCAAACCCCATCGCCCGCCAAACGGCAATATTGTTCTTATATAAGAGCATTGGATGGCGAGATAAAGGTTTTATTAGAGATGCTCTAATCGGTAAGTAAATCTAGTGCATGAAATAAGTGAAGTAGGTACATGAGATAAGTGAATTAGGTACATGATATAAGTGAATTAAGTGCATGAAATAAGTAAAATAGATACACAAAATAAGTGAATCAGCTGCATGAAATAAATGGAGTAGGTGCACAAAATAAGTGAGTTAGGAAGTAAAATAAGTCAATTAGGAACATTCAATAAGTCAATTAAACAAGTGAATTACGTACACTGAAGAAGTGAATTAGGTACATTAAATTAGTAAATTATGTATATTGAATAAGTATGTATATTGGATACAGCTACTTATATTCTCCTTGGTCCATAATCCAAGAGTTGCGATACATGCATGTAGTTTCAGGATAAAGCTATACAGCGTGGAATACTACAAACGTCGTCAGAGTTTGACTTAGTTTATGAACTAAGATGATAAATGGAATACTAGGTGTTAACTATCACCAACTTATTTTAGTCAATCTTGAATAGAATTATCTTATGTTTATTCTGGGATTTCTGTGCAGGTTATTACTGGATGAGCGGCGGAACAACAGCATCTGAAGAGCATGCTTACTCTAGCCTCATTCAATTGGGTCTCGCCAAACCGTTGGCATTTAATTTGGATGAATTAGCACTCTATTCAGCTGGAAACGGTGAGTTAAGTTCATGCGTTGCACAAATACTGTACTTGTACTGTACGTGAACTGTTGTGGTATGCACAGTGTTCTCGCTTATAGCATTCATCACGTGTTTGTTTTTAGATAATCCAGGGGGAGGCATTAACGTGCCAACTGGTTACCATCCGTGCCCATGTAAACTACTCTGCCCCACTTTTCAAAGGGAATTGACACTATGCGTCAAAAGCGACTGGCCTCAAAATTACCCCCTCCCCACCCTTTCCTCCGCGTTTTCTCCTTGCCAGGCATGGTAAAATATATAATACCAAGCTCAGCTCCAACCTCCCCCCTCTCCTGGAGAATAGACAATGCTTAAATCGTCGAGGCTGCAAGTGTCTTCAGCCTCAAGTAAGTAAGTATGACCAAAGTAAACAGTAAGAACTAAGCAGCTTCGCAGTTTTATCCGCAATAAATGGGTAAGAGTACAGCTAAAAGTGAGGGGTCAGAACAAGGTAAGTTGACCTACTTACGACTGAAATGCTTTGAACCAAACAGCATCGTATTTTAACGATCTCGCAGAATCCGTTCAACCTTTACAAGCTTGTGAATATAATAATATGACTTTTAGCATTAACAAATACAGTGTTTCATTAAAAAAGAAAACTGCTCAAGACAAAATCCTTTTTTTTGTAATCGAACTCAGTTGAGTCTTCGTATATTTATGCTGCATTGACCCTTGACCTACTTACAATTTATCTTTTTTTGTGTATGTGGCTGTTCTTGAATGTCCGACTGCTATGATTGGTTGTTGGTGAACCTACGAGATATCTTATCAACAATCAGATTATGGTGTGTAAAATATAATTTATCAGTTTTAAACACATTTTCAGCGCTGCTAGGGATCTATCCTATTGAAGTTGCGGTTGCTGCAGTGACAACCAACGACATCCGCTGTCAAAACTGGTACAACATAGAGAAGTAAAGACATTTATACTACAGCCCTTAATCAGTCCAGCTATCCCGATGCCCATCCTCGGCCCCCACCCTTCCCCACTCCTTCCCCTGCTCCCCCTCTCCTACTTCAAGCTCTGAGTGTGCCTGGTTTTGTCATGTACAGGCCTGAATCAGGAGAGCTACCCCTCCCCTCTCCACAGCGCGGCCGCCCCCGGTTTCAAGCTCTGAGTGTGTTTGTTTTTGTTCCGTACAGCCCTAAATCAGTCCCGCCACCCCCGCTCCTTCCCCCGGCACCGTCCTAACCCCCCTGGCCCCGTTCCCCACTTCAGGCTCTGAGAGTGTCTGTTGTTGTCATGTGCAGCCCTCAAACAGCCCAGCTACTCCCCACCCTCCGTCCTACCCCACTCCTCCCACTCCCTTACTTGTCATGAGCAGCCATTAATCAATCTAGCTACAAACCCCCCTTCTCGCCCTCCTCTCTCTGCCCCATGTCCACCCCTCCGGTGCCCGCCCCAACCCCCGCCTTTTTTTGTCGTATAAATTTAAGAGTAAATTTCAATTGATTAAGAGCTTGTCTTTATAATTTTATGAACAAAAGACAATAATTGTTTTAAGATCAAATAACAAGAAACAGGAACAAATTGACCAAAGAAACAAATTAAAGAGACCAAAATAGCAAGGTTTCAGGCTCTGAGTGTCAGAAAACAGACCAGTTTGAGACGGTTCAAAAGACGACATAAATTGAATAACCATTGCATCAGATTATATTTTCTTAAAGTATTACTCTCGGTGTAGGCTAAATATGGTATTTTAATGTTGTTAGATGAATATGTCACAAGAAAATATTCGAAATTTTCAAAGCATTTCTCTCTAAGAAGAAACACAAGTGGTTCTAGTAAATTTCTACATCTTTCAGAACGACTGTACCACCGACATTTTGGGCGTTTCTTCAGACAATTTTTTGGACTGCACCTTCTGGGCCAGTGGAGTACTTTTCGCAAGGCTGGTTCCCAGCATGTCCTTGTTCTTTATTTATGTTGCTTTTTGTAAGTACAGTTAACTCCTAACACCTAGAACAAAGGTCCTAGGTCTATCTCAGTTCCCCCCACGCCCACAAACATAGACAGCGTCCTCCTCACCCCGTCAGGTTCAAAGACTCACGTGATTTGTGGTTTGCCCTGAGGTAAATCTTTAATGGAAATATTTGATTTTTTCAACTCCTTTACCACAATTTGTCATCTATTTTTCGAAAGAAATAGTGCAAAAGATGAGAAAGGGGGTCATTAGAGCCTCTTGTTGCTGAAGGGGGTAGGGGAGCGTCGGTCACGTATCATATGGTCACTTTGCGTGTTCACGAATTTTTAAACTAGCCATTTAATGCAGAATGCTAATTTTTAAGTAACACTCCCTTTTTAACCAGACACCGAATGTAGTTCTGAGAGAGCCCCCTTTTTATAGCAACGCAGAACACAGAATGAAAAGTAATCCCCTCCTTCAAGGACTTCTTTTTGGACCCACTGCCCACTGACCCAAATTTTTGGTTCTGTAATCGCAGTTTCGTGCGTTCTAGCTGCAGCGGCACTGAAAAATACAAGATTTTTAACCAGAGGTGTTTCTTTATTAAATTTGACACTCTTTTCTAGCGGGGTGGGGGTGGGGTGAAATCTACAAGTTATCTGCGTTTCGACAGAAGTAGGTGTTTTTCAAGTTTAAAAATAATTTGTAAGTATCCCTCCCCTCGGAAAAAAGGACGTTATCTTCACAGGACGCATGGGATGCACCACCCCTTCCCGTAAGCAATAGTGTTTTACACTTCCTAAAAATTATTTTGCACTGTTCGTCGCATAAACGGTATCATTTGCAAGTTAAATGTTGATTAGTGCTTTTCGTGCTTTGTCCTAATCTATTGGTATCTCCGTACCGAAATGATATTAGGAGAAGGATATCAGAGAAGGAGTGTGTCTCGCGTCCCGGCAAAACATCGAGGCAGTTCATTTCACAAAATAATAAAAATTGTTCCAAGAAAAATGGTCATAAAATTTCCATTTCTGTTGTATTTGTCATTTATCGTGTCCCATATTCGTCATTGTCCCATATCTGTCATGGGTCACATATTCGTCACGCGTCCAATATTTTTCACATATCCCATACTTGTCACGCGTTCCATATCCGTCACGTTTCCAATTTTCGTCACGTACCCACACTTATCGAGTGTCCCATATCCGTCACGTGTCCCATATTCGTCACGTGTTCAATATTTGTCGCATGTCCCATATCTGTCACGTGTCCAATTATCGTCACGTGTCCCATATTCGTCACGTTCCGAAAGGCTGTCCTGCTGGAGCCCTCCCGTCCCGACGAATAGGCCACGATGCACACTCCTAAAAGGCAACTACTGTAAATTTAAATATTTATCACAAACTTTGTACTATAACTGTTGCCAAATTGATCAGCCTGTCAATACATTTATTTAAAATCTTCTTTCATCTATAATTATAATTTAGTAAATATAAACATTGAGTGCTAAAGAACTGTTTGCATGGTTCTAACAATGCTTTTATTATGCAAAACCGAATTGCAATTACACTGCGTTATTATCCCGGCAGCGTGGCGTCTCATCAAGATGGTGGTTTCATACTTGGACTTCTCAAAGAATATGCTACATAAGCCGTTCTTCCTTTTTTGGATCAAAGGCAAGTTCAGTCGTTTTATTCTGCCAACCATACAATGAATTATGGTGTGTAAAATTATTTTCAAAGCGTATATCAAAAGGAATCGAAGTGGAAACAGTTAACAAAGGAGAAAATATGTTTTCTGCCAAATGTGAAAAATCAATATTTTTAACTGAGCATAATTTCAATTAGCCATACAAGCAGTCCCCCAAATATGAAAATGAGGTGACACATTTATCAAATAAGGTGACCCAATTATCAATTAAGTTGACCCCATTATCAAATGAATTGACCCTGTTATTAAGTCTTTCTGAATATTAAGTGAACAGAACGGTGACTGAAAAGTGAATTAGAGAAGTCGGCGAAGGATTTCGTTCATATGACGTAAGCAGAATTTGTCACGGTACGAAGTGCGACAATATCCCTGTATTAAACCATGATTGTGACGTCACAACTCAGAATTCTTTTGTTGTCAGCGGGCATTATTTTACCATGAAGACCCGCAATTTTCACACTGGATCGCTAATATCCTCAAAACACGTGTATGAATTTTCGGATGTAATTGGAGCACGTGTGATAACTTTCCCATATGCCAGACTAGCAAGCCACTCGTTATCCAAGCTGGTATTTTCAGTATTTATCCCAGAAAATTGAGTTGATTCCAAAGGATTATCTTGCAGAATGTCTAAATCAACCTGAGACAAGATCAGACAAGATCAGTGAAATCATGGCTTAAATCACACTAAATCTTCTTTATTTTGGCGCTATAAATACCAAGGCATGTAAGGCCATGTGTCAAACAGGAATGCTTGTCAGGTGGAACGGGGGGTTATTAGTGAAATCATGGTTTAAATCAAACAAATCACTCAGGCACGGGTATTCTAGGCAATAATTTCCTCCTACGTCGGGAATTTGAATTATTTGCCAGAGAACTACCGCGCCTTTGCAGTTTCTTTATTCTTTATTTTAACCGTCTTCTTGATGTGGTTCCTGTATATGTGGAGTTCTGAGACAAATTTACAATCAGACAAGTCATTCCCACCAGCCCTCCACTCCAGCCTTCTCACCCCAGTCCCTCTTCCCAAGCCCTCTTCAGCTCTCCATTCCACACTTCTTCCCCAGTCCCTCTCCCCAAGCACTGTCCTAGCCCTCCTACGTAACCCTCCACTCCAGCCTTCTCTCACCCGCCCAGCACTCCACCCCAGCTCCTTTCCCAAGCCCTCGTAAGCCCTAATCCATCACGTTCCTCTAGTCCTCTACCCCAGCCTTCTCTTTCCTCTCCTCCAAGCCCTCCTCCCCAGCCCTCCACTCTAGTCTTCTCCCCAGTCCCTCTCCCACAAGCCCTCCCCAGCCCTCCAGTCCTCCACCCCAGCCCTCCTACCCCAACCTCCTCTTCCCTCCCCCGAACCCTCCTTCCCAACCCTCCACTCCAGCCTTCTCCCCCAGTCCCTCTCCAACAAGCCCTCCCCCAGCTCTACTCCCCCACTCCAGTCTTCTCATCCCTGCGCAGCACTCCACCCCAGCTCCTGTGCAACAAGTCCTCTCCCAGCCCTCCTCCTCCAGCCTTCCTCCAGTCCTCCATTCCCACCCTCAAACCCCCTCAACCCTCATTCCTCTCCCAGCCCTCCGCCCCTAGCCTTCCTCCAGCCCCCCTTCCCCAAGCCCTCCCCAGTCCTCCTAACACCAGCCTTCCCTCAGTTCTCCAACCCACCCTACCAGCTCCTTCTTTCCCCAGCTCTCGACTGCACCAGCCTTCGCCAGTCGCTCTCAAATGTATCTTCTTTTTTTTCTTTTGGCTTTCCAGCAATGCTGTTATGACACCACATTTAGCTTTGCACTTGCTCCACTGATATTGAATGACAGGAATGAAGGAACTTTGAAGGTATTTCATCCATTTTTCACACCAGGTAAGAATACCACGGAGCTCTAATTCATTAAAAACACTTCAAGATATCTTTCTAGTATGGTATGTTATGCAGCAGTTGTGCTTAACCATTAAAAGACCAATAACAAAGTGGCAATTAGTATTTTAATAAGCTGAGGGGTGCAAAAACTTTTGAATTCCATGATAAAACTTTGATTTTTAGTGCATTAGACTGAGGGCAGCGTGAGCGATTAGTCAATAAACTGCTTACTACCCCCTTCCAAAATCGAACTAGGCACCTTGGGATTACCAGACCAACTCAACAAGCTAACCGTCACCACCTAACCACGAATAACAATTTACTTACATTTTACAGTAATATTTTACAGTAACAGTTTGCAGTTACATTTTACAGATGCTTTTTACAGGTACGTTTTACAGTAACACAGTTGCACTTTTTTCACACGTCAAATATTTTATGTCCTTCTGCTTACTAAGTTGAACATTTTCAGCTGCCTATACAACAAAGGACGCAATGCCGTATGATTGGTGTTGTGGGGCGGCGGATGCAACAAAATGCCACCTCTACACGGAACTGCGGCCTGTCGAAAGGAGATGTACATTCATCAGGCCCTGGATTTGTAAGTGTCGTTTCCCAAAATGCCGTGTCGAGGGAGGGAGGGAGCGAGCGAGGGAGCGAGGGATTAAGGTAGGTAAGATTTCGCCATTATGTATCGCCCTTCCCTTTTCAGAAAATCTAATCGATGTTAAATAAATGGGAGATAAACATTTTTTACAACCAATATGCACTAGGAAAATTTTTTGTTTTCACTTTCAGCCTGGGGATTCGGTCATTCGCATTATCGTACAATGGACGTGCAGGCGTACACTTTCAATGGACTCGGTTTGTTGTTTTTATAATGAAATAAATATTGATAAACGATATCTTTATTTATTGTTTTATTTATTTCTTGACCAATACCACAAACCCACATTTGTCTTCCAATCTCATTCTCTTTAGACTGCCTAAAACTCTCTGTACTTTTATTGATTGATTGATTGATTGGTTGATATATTGTAACATGTAAAAATGGCTTATGTTATATCGACATATATTTGTGTAAATTATTTACCATAGCAATTAGCATTAATATTGATAATTAGTTTTGTGATCAATTAAGAAGTATTGATTTGTGTCGTTTTAAATGCGAACTAATTTGTTTATATTGTATAGTTGTTTATTTTGTCAATGTTGTTACAGGAGAATATATGATGATGGATACCAATATAACGGAGACAGTGACAGAAAATGGTGTTCGTAATCCACTTGACCCCAAGAAAGTAACAATTCACGTTAGGCATATCCAGGCACTTGACGCAAATAGTGACCCTCAAAGAGCAACTATTTTTGGTGCCTATGCCATCCGAGTGACGGACAGTGTTCCTGTATATGTGGGCATGAACGCAGATCGCACCGGTAAACAGAGCTCCGGTATTCTGAATAAAATTCACAAGAATTTTGCATTTCGACTGCACAAGAATTTTGCATTTCGACTGCAAGCGAACAGGATACAAAATAAAAGAACTGACAGAAGGAATATAGTAAAATAGTCCATACGCAGAACATATAAGCAGCTGCAACATAGAACTATTTGCTCTTTATTGCAAAGAAACTGACATTTAAGCCAAATCTGTCTTTCGTTTCTATCATTTTTATTAGTTTGTATGCAAAACACAGAACTTTTGTGCATTCATTCGAAATGCCCAGGCGTGATTTGGCTTATATTACACGAGAAAATTCAATGCTGATTCATAAATAAGACCCAATTAGGATACTGAAACTAGCAACTAAAAGCTACAGTTCAAAGAAAGAGGATAAAATGAATTTCTATTTACACCAGGACACGAGTTACCCTCAAATAATACCACCGTGTAAATAAAACCACTTCGGCCCAGTCCCGCAGATGGTCCTATTTCAAATAAAATCTCGTTGGTGAATTGTCAAATTGCTTGCATTATCCGTATTAATACACAGAACTCCCTAAAAGCAATAAAGGACTATTTCTTTCAACTGATACAACCGATTGCATCTGTTACCTGTTATCTTGGTCAGCTCATCGAGCAGATAACTCATGCGAATACGGTGCCAAATAAGTGCTAAGTGATTAATTTTTGTCTTTCTATCCTCCCGTCTCCACATCAACTGTACTGTACGATTAAATACACTCATTTTTTTCTTATTCTTTTTCCTATTTTAGCGTTTGACTTCCGGGTTTCGGGAGAGTCAACATTTGACTACAGTGATTGGTTTATCAATGCTGTCGTCAATGCCACCTTACCCGATGATGCCGCCATAGCTGGTGTCGTTACAACCAAAGTCGCGGATAATCAGCTCTTGTTATTCTACGAAAGCGGTAAGCATTTGTGATTCATTGACAGCATAACACCAAAATGACCGAAAATAATGACAGAAAAAAGACATCAAAATGACCGAAAAAATGACAGTAAATTATGAAAAAAATAACAGAAATAAAGACAGAAAATAACAATCAAAATGACCAAAAATGACAGTAAGGTGTCAGAAAAATGACAAAAAGACAACGTAAATATGACCAAAAAATGACAGTAAAATGTAGCAAAAGTGACTTAAATAAAAGTAAGTGTAAGAAAATGACAAAAATTGATATAAAAATGTAAAACAAAATAAAGTAAAATGGCAGAAAAAGACATCAAAATAATAATAAATGACAACAAAATGTAAAAAATGACAGAAAATGACCGGAAAAAGACATCTAAATGACCAAAAATGAGATATAAATGTGACAAATATGACAATAAAATAAGAGTAAAAGTGATAAAATGACAGAAGTAATGACAGGAGAAGGAAATCAAAACGACCGAAAAATGACAGTAAAATGTGAAAAAAATAGCAGCAAAGATAACAGAATGACCATGAAAATGACACTAACATTGAAATATGACAGACAAAGTGACAGTTTTTTTAATCTCTAATGTTTAATTTTTTTAAATTAAACAATTAATTTTCCAAATATCAATTTTTGAACAGTTATGTTTTAAAAATTGTCTAAAAAAGATGTTTTATGAGATATTCATGAGATATTATGGTCTCTCCTATTCTCGATATGGACACAAAAAACATGTGACGGCACCAAATGATGCATAGTAACGTAAATTCCCTTTTTGTGGGACACGCAGAGGCAGAGAAAATATCTCTACTCCCTTCTTAACGAAATTAACGCTTCCATATATATATATATAAATATTAAATAAACTACTGATTTAACGTGGTAATGGAACAATCGATTATCTATTGATTTAAAAAGGGGTAAACATTATCGTGAAAGTGAAAAATATACCTAAGACCTAAATGATGAGCCGAGCACTGGAATACATTTTGTTGGCTTACAGCACTCACTTTTGAAGTAACCATTGAGCAGGGACAGCTTAGACATCAGGTTTCTGTTGAGAGTGGCATTTACGAAAGTAAAACCTCTGGACTTATTGGTATGTATATGTGAGTTTTTGTTAACTGTTCTCTTCAAATCAAAAAGAAAGATTTCTTTTGGAAAGTCCTTCTTAAAACCTTATTTTGTTTTACTTCTGCTTTAGTGACTAGAAAATGTGGATTGTGTGAATAAAACCAAACGAAACAAAAACAAAGAAAAACGAAAATACCTTAGCACAAAAAAGGACGACAGTTAAGGTACAAATATCTAGTTGCTTTTGCACATTAACTTTAGTGTTATGATATGTAATGCGGAAATTGCAATGGAAACCCAAATTAAATCATGTGAAAAGCTGACACAGACCTGTTTCTAGTCAACATGAAAATACTCTAGACCAGTTGCCAAAAATGTTGGCTATTAAGCCAATAACTCTTTTTTAACCACTGATTGTGAAAATGTTGACCTTTTGGTCAATATTTTCGCACCGAACAGTGCTCAATTTGCATCACAATAAGTCAATTCCTGCGAATTGTTTTTCTACAGGCAATTTTAACGGTGACGCCACGGATGACCTGATCCCCAGGGGCAGCACGATGGCTCTTCAAGCAAACTCCACTGACGAAGTCATCTACAGTGATTTCGGACAAACTTGTATGCTATTTAATTTATTTCCATAAGTAGCCATCGCAACAATAAAGAATGTTGTGTGTCAAACACAAATCATCTTGTGGTGTAAATAAGCAACAATGTTGTGTGAAGAAGCAACAATTTAGCATCTATGTTCAAAGATGTTTAGTTTTCTTCATAACGTAATTTCATCCATATACATATGGGAAATAACTTGACTTTTGCTGATGTAAGTTTGCCATTGTGCGAGGGAGCTATTATCACGCAATGCTTGTAACGCATATGTAGACGCTGAGCTTTTTTTAACTTTTTATATTTTCTGTTGTTATGAAACTGAGAATATTCCATTTTTGTACTTTTATCTCATATCCAATCACGGCATTACGCTTTTTATAAACCACAGGGAAATTAAGCAGCGATCGCGACAATTTATTTACACAATTTTACACGGGAGATGAGAATTATGAATTGTTCAACGAGAACTCGGAGTACGAGCCGGCTTTTTTCAACGACATATTTGCTGAGGAAGAGGCAATTGCGGCGCAAGATCCTGAGAGAGCCATAGCACTTGCAAACGCATGGACAACATGTGGTGGCAATGAAGAATGCTTGTTCGATTGGCTCCTAACACGTACATTCATTTTCTCTCATTTGATGGTATTGTGGTATGCAAAATTGGCAAAATGTGTTATTGCCGCTTACTGAACATGTTACCAATTTTATGTTACTCATAATCATAAATGTTGATTAAAAATGTTGATTGATAGTGATGTTTTATCACACTTAATTAATTTAATTAGGTAACGAAGACGCTGCTGCAATATCCTTCAACGCGGTTAGCGAGTTAGAGGCCCTCAACAGTAACTTAAGTAAGTCTGAGATGCTTTATTTCTTTGCTTTGCATAATTAAGATGGGTTTGTTAATAATTCATCTCGAAGGAGTTGTTACTTCATGGTATATCGCGAGTTTGGGAATACTCATTTAACTTTATCTAAGAATCCAAAAAGAGGACATTAAGAGCTTTGGAGTAGCATGTAAAGTTCTGTGTCGTCTCTTATTTGTACATAACGCTAGCTACAGCACACGAGTAACACAAAGTTACATGTTTAAGGAAGTTTAGGAAGAGCGCACAATGCTACTAATCACGTAACAATGATCAGTTATCTGAATTGTACATAGAAATGTGAGGGATGGGAATATGGGTGTTATTTACAATACGTAATAATATCGCGTATGATTTACACAGCACTAGGGGTTCCATGGAAGGTTTTGTTATTGAAACTTTTATTACTTTTTACAATGAGAACATAGAAACTGAGAAAGAACACACACATAAGGGAGAAAAAATGTAAGAAGAAGTACTTTTTCCCCTGTGAATCCTTAGCCAACATTTAAGGCTCTAGAAGGAAGAGAAATTTACTCTATTTTGCTTCGAAAACACTGCTTTCTGAATGGTTTGCGTCCGCCTGGATAAACATCTGCAATTCCCTTGTAAAACTTTCAAGCGAGAATCTCTTGCTATGATACTTAGACTGGTATATATGCCACTTTGATAGAATAAAGATCACATTTAGTGCACCCTCCATTGTTCCAAAAATAAATTCAGCACAATTAATACTTGGAATTTTAATCAAATTTAAAATCAGTCGCATTATGTTTATTGTTTTTGGACAGTTACAGAATATATGCCAAATAGTGTCCTCTGTGTCGCACTCGTTGCATTTTCTGGACTTCTTGATGCCCCATTTTTGTAAATTTTTATTATGTGCTATCAAATCATTAACTACTTTAAACTGGAAAGCAACCAGTCTTGTGTCTAGGCAAGATTTTTCGCGTTATGAACGCTATTGAAAAACAGATCCTCTGATACCAAGCCGGTACGGGACCATTTTGAAAGAATGGTTGGGGCTGAACTTGAGTAGAAATAAGTTCTGTGTAATGGGCCCTACATTTAGCTTTTTGTACATTTAATATTTCCACCTGTTGATTTAAATTTTTGGTCGACAATCATTTCCTTTGTTATTTTTCTATTTTCTGTAACATCCCGTGATTGTAACAACTGTATGGCATTTCTTATCGCTGACTTAAGACTCAGCTGCTCTTAATGTTAAATTTTGTTTCCAACTGTTCCTTAATTATAAAGGTTTGATCATCCTCTAATATATCATTGATGCATACAATTTCTACATTCATACCAATCCTTCCAAAATATTGTGTCATTATTTATGCGAATCAGATCATTTTTTCAAATCATTACTTCATAGGCAGGGCCAGAAAATAAAGATTGGAAGGATTTCATAATTTCCTTATAGAAGTTTGGAAGCTTGCGCTTTTCTGCCTTTATATTTGAGTGTAGTAGCAACTTAAGGCTTCCATATTTAAATAAATAATAATCTAATAAGTATTTTTATTTGAACCAGACCAGAGCCTACCAATCCAAGCTAATTTAAGAACTTTGTCATAGCAGTTTTATATCCGGCCTTGAGGAACAAATGAAATCTGTTAAGATAATTTGAGCTTTACTTATTTTTTCATGGTCGCTCGTCAGACTGCTGAGGGAATATGTGAGATTCAACATGCCCTGGCTTTTTGCAACAAGAATCTTGCCAATCAGGGACAGTTGCCTACCTTTCCATGTTTGAAACTGCGTCGCTATTTTACTTAGTTTATCATCGAAATTAGTTTTCCAACATTGATCTTTTTCATATCCAAGCTCAATACCCAACATATTAAAACTTCCTTTACACTGTTCGAGAACCAAAACAGGATGAATCTTATTCTTCCAAGGACCCAACCAAATTAAAATCGTTTTATTTTTATTGAGTTTTAGACCCGAAAAAATTAAAAACTCTCTTCTACTTGCAATATTTCCTTGACTGAATTTATATCAAGTACGATGCATGTTGTATCCTCTGCAAATTGAGACAATTTTTTTCCACTTTGTTTAAAACTATACTCTTGATATTTCTGTTCCTTCTAATTAGCTAAGATTTCGGCGCATAGGACAAAAAGGACACATGAAAGTGGACAGCGTTGTCTTACTCCTTGCAGTAGATTGAACCAGTCTGTGCTGAAGCCATTGTTTTGCACAGTACTTAATACGTTTCTGTAACATAATTTGACCTATGCTATTATACTATCACCGAAATTAAATTTATGAAGTACACTGAATAAGAAAGGTCACACAACACTGTCGAAAGCCTTGGCAAAATCTAACTGGAGAAGTATCCCTGGTATCTTTTTTAAATCAGTATATTCAGGTAAATCTTGAAGAAAACGGATATTCGCTCCAATATTTCTCCCCTTTATAAAGCCCACCTGGTCTTCATTTATAAGTTTAGGTAAAATCGGGGCTATCCTGAGACTTAGTGCTTTTGTCATTATTTTGTAGTCACAGTTAAGTAATGAAACAGGTGTGCAACTTTTTATCAGCATGGAATCTTTACCTTTCTTGTGTAAAAGAGTAATAACTGCCCTGCGTTGTGAAAGAGGGAGAACTCCTACTCTCTTAGTATTTTAGCTCGCCCATAAGTTTCGGGCCTAGTTCAGACCTTGTAGAATTCAAAAGTTAGTTCATCCCAAACAGAACTCTTACCATTGCTGCAAGTAGCTAATGATTGATGCAGTTCCTCGATATTGATATCCTCGTCGAAGAGACTTTGCTCTTCTGCTGTCAGTTTAGGTAAACCATTAAGATCGGGAGCATCCATTAAATTTGTGAAATTTACTCCGTCGTTCAATTTAGACTGGTACTGTGTTACGAAAAAGGAGCGAATTTCAATAAGTATTTTGTTTATGTCAAAGGTTATTTCCCCATTATCTAATTTGAGTGAAGTTATTGTTTTCTTATCATGTATTTGTTTAGCAATATTGTAAAAATAAGATGTGCTCTTTTCGTTCATTTCAATCTGTTCCACCCTTGACCGAATTCTAAGACCTCTTAGTTTAACCGCATTTAGATCTTCCAGTATGTTTTTGCAGCGTTCATACTTTGTATGTTCTGTATTTGAAATAAATTGGTCAATAAGCTTCTTGTCAAGTTCTAGTAGCCATTCTTCACATTTTTTTGATTCCCTTCTTTTTCTTGCCAAATCTTTCGAGTATTTTATTTTTTATATCCATGGAAGGTTAGATTTCGTGAAGTTTCGATTCCATTCTAACTTTTTCATGGTAAGCCGTCTTTAAATTATTATAATTATTACAATTTTGCACCAGCAAAACATGAGTCCAACCATTGACAACCACCAACTCCCGCCTTGTCAAATACAGTTTTCAGGACATTGTTGAGCTGCGCAAACAAGGGCAGCTGTCAAATTTCTGAAGGACCAATAGACATGTCTAGAAATCTAAAATCTATGAACTATATGGAAAATTATTATATTTTTAAGAATTTAAGAAATATATTGCATTCTATGGAAAACTATAAAACCTGGTGACTTACAGACAATGCCATACCAGTAATTACAGCACCACAGTATGTGGTGGCGAATTTCAACACAGAACTAGCTATTGACGTCACAATCACAGACGAGAATGTTGGTAAGTGCAATAAACCATATCTTCGATTCCAAAATTTGAATGCTAATTTCAAGCAATAAAAAATACAGTAAATTCTATTCAATTTTGACCCAGAGCCAACCACAATATGAAATATCTAGCGCATATTTTTTAGAAACCCTGCTTAAAAACATCAAGAAATAGTTAACTTTCAATCTCAATGTCTTTTCTAGACCATAACGTTTGATCCCTTTATGTTTTAATCTAACTTATTCTGATATTTTCCTTGTATTTCCTTATATTTTCCATATATTGCTTTCAGTTTTTATTTTTTTATATTTTTCCTTACATGTTTTTAAAATTTTCTCACATGTATCTTATATTTTCCTTATATTCTTCTTGTACTTTTCCTTATTTTTAATAATTTCCTTTATTTTTGTCATATTTTATTACATTTTCCTTATCTTTTCCTTATGTTATCTTTTATTTTCTTTAATATTCCTTATATTCTGTTTATAGATTTCTTTTATTTTCCTTATATTCTTCTTATATGTTCCTTCTTTTTTTCTTACATGTTTTTTCTGATGTTTTGCTTATATTTTTGTTACATTTTCCATATAATGTGACGCTGATATGTGGTTTGTATTTTCTTCAGATGATACTGTGACGTTTTCCTACTTTGGGCTTGATGGGTATGGCACGTCGGGTTATGACGCGGGAACAGAGCAACTGACGTGGACTCCCAACTACACTCCTTCAGACGGCGCAGAGACACCAACTATCAAGAAAGTACACTATGTATCACTTAAGTACACCCATTTTTTCGAAAATATTACGTAGGTTTACACGAGTATACTAAGTATTACGTAAATACAAAACCCGTCATGTAAATACGCCACCTCTCACGCAAGTACACCAACTATCGCTAAATATATTAGCGATCACGCAAGTACACCAACTATCGCTAAATATATTAGCGATCACACAAGTACACCAACTATCACTAAATATATTAGCGATCTCAAAAGTACACAAGCCGCAAGTGGATACGTTAAATATGAAGTAGACACACCACCTATAACGCAAGTCCTATCGTGTTTATCACACTTTTCACTCAGTGGATTGTATGGCCTTTTATCATGAAAGCTGTTGCTAGCAGTGAAATGTTTTATGAGTTTTATTGCCTTATTTAATAAACTAAAAACACATTGCATTAATTTAAGAATGGCTCAGTAGTTTAATTATAAACAGGATATTTCATAGATTTTTTGAACTTTAAAAACAGGAAAGTCATTTGATAAGTTTTGCAACCTGTTACAAGGAGCAGATCATTAGATATGTTTTGATAACTGTTACAAGAAGCAGCTCATTTGAAAAGTTCTTCGACTTAAAACAGAACAATTCATAATTGCTATTTTCTGAGATTTTGGGCGAAGTTTATGTTTAATATATACTTAGTGCAAAATAATGCAAAGTACACCAGATATACTAAGCAGCTCACATAACACAAATTTCAAAAAATAAACATCAGAACAAGCAGGGAGAAAATCAACTAACATCTAAATGCGTAACCAATCATATGCTTCTGTATGATCTCATTCGTGTCCACCAACCACAGACGAATAAGTGTCGGTCAGGTCATGAACCTCACAAGTAAACTAGGCCCATTGAGTAATTTTTGTGTACTTTATGTGGGATAACACACAGACATTCAATCACAGAGAAAGTCATGGGCAAGAAACAAGCAAATGAATGCGAGAAGTCAAAACAAAATTTAATGCTTTCGGACAGTATATTTTTGCAAACTTCTGGCAATTGTACAAAAAGAGGCACAATCAGAAGATATTTCTATGTTTGTCAAGTTGAACTCAACAGATTCTGAGAGTGTCAGTGCACTTATTTTAATGCTACTTTTAAATTGTTGTAGATTAACTGCTGAAGATAACAATGGAGGTATCTCCCCAGCTGTGACCGTCAAAATTCGATACTGTTATTGTCTAAACGGCGGAAGTTGTTCTGACAACAGTAGTCTGCAGACTGGCTTTGGCTTGGGGGATAATTTTCTGTTGTTGGAGTGTGCCTGCGAGACGGGATGGTCAGGTAAACAAGCCAAAATAGATTTCCAATTAAATACAAGAGAAAGTTTTAAACTATATTCAAAATTAAAATAGATTTTTGAGCTATTCACAAAATCTTATTTAAAGTCACAAGTAGAATATTCACAATTTATAAATAAACTGATGCATTCTGGTGTTTTTACTTTGTATGCTTTACACAAGTTCTAATGCAGTGATTTAGTTCTGTTGATTTGAATACAATTTTGTACTTAATTCTTAAAATGCTTAGGGCTCAATTCAATATATTTGTTTAGCTCGTTCTTTAATTTCTATTGTAATTATTTTTTGGTTGCTTCCTTGGAGACCTATGTGCTGTTTTCTGTCGTTTATTTATGTGGTAATGGGAGTACGCTCTTAATGCTAGGTATAATTTAATACACTTATTTTACCCTTTTATATTTTTGATCATGTGCATTGATTTGTTCTGGGTCCAATACGTAAATGCACTACTATGTGCTTTGGTCTTAGGTGCTTATTGCGCGTCTCAACTGGATGGTTGTCGTGACAATCCCTGTGATTTCTCCGTATGTAGCGATCTCACTCCTGAAGAGGAAGTGACTCAAATGAGGGCGTTTACGTGCGGGCCGTGCCAGACCGGATATACTAAAGTAGGCGATGCTGAGAGTAACTGCGTCGGTACGTATTGTTGCTGCTACATTATAATGGAAGTTACGAGTACTCTGGTGATCACAATAACTCCCAAGCAATGAATACTGGCAGTTGTTTCAGAATAATTCCAGGCCATGAATACTGACAGCTGTGTCAGTTCGAGGCTACAAAGAAGGGTTTTGACAGTATACAACTTTTTGTTCAACAGACAACCTCTAGAGTTGTTCAATATACTACTACTCAGACCCACTTGAGAATAGCCAAAATTAACACCAACAAAACGAGAAACTACATTTTAAAATATCTATCCGTTCTATATTTATACATAACAGATTTTTAGATGGGTATGTATTTAACTGCTTTGTTACTTAAGCAGTAAACAACCAGTATAGTATTAAAGAACATACAGGTTCTTGTATCTACTCATCATATTGACATAAAAAACTGTTTCTATGATCAGTAAGTAAAATTCCTATCTCTTTCAGCCTTAAATCAAAGATATTGATAAGGGGAATTAAGGGGGAAATTCTTTTCTCACCATGCATTTATGTAGTTATCTGTTATTGAGTCATAGATAAAATAGGCTTTATCGGACCCCGAAATTATCGCGCACATAACATGGACTCGATAATTTATTTGTGATATATTTGTTGGAAACATAAAATTATGTTGTTGTTTACAGAATTGATATCGGAATACCATTTGCACTCCAATAGTTTGCGAGCATTTTGCTATTTTCATAGATTTTTAGCTCTATTATTTTTCTCTATTATATGTTGCATATTGTATAAAATAGGCATTATCGATACCACCTTAAAGTTTCGACTTTACAACTAATATCATATATCCAAAGATTATTTATTTTTTATTTTATGCGTGATTTTATATCTTAATGTTGACTTTCAATCAAAATTAGCAAAAAAAATCATATATATCTATAAGCAAAATTTAAAAGTATGCAAATATATGTGGTCCTGCTAATGCAATATGTAAAATATATATATGCTTGGTCTCGTTAATGTCTAAAATATCCTTATATATATATTTATACATACATACATATAGAAGTGTACCTCCAGCAATACGGGGACCATTTTTGCTAAAAAACCAGTATTAGGGAGACCAAAAATTTAGGGAGACCAAAAGTAGGTCTCCTTAATTCTTAGTGTGTTTAAACGTTACGAAACTACTCAGCAAACAAAAAACGAATGATTTTATGGCATAGCGAATATAACATACTTTGGTTTAAAATTAAATTTGTGTGTTGAAACTTGATAACAAGCTTTCAATTTGATCCTAAACTTTATACCTTGTATAAACATGAGTGCCAAAAAATCAGCTTTAAGGAGACCGGAGAAAACTGCCATTTTTATTTAAGATCCGCTATATATTATGTATTTAAAAATATTATAGCAACCAGTATTTTTTTCCTTAACTGCTCAGCATGCTTATACATGGTTTAGCACGAAATTGAAGAAAAGGATAATTTAGCACTGTAAACAGGCATTTTTTCAAAGAAACGAACACTTGAGAGCAAGATGCATTATGACGTAATAAACATTATGACGTAATGAAACGTATCCCTACTTTATATATATATATAGTGTGTAAACCGACTTAAGGGGACTATGCTTCACACTTATACAAAACACTTCAAAGGCCTTTTTTTATATTCATTACTCTTTTTTTCCCTACCAAAATGATTTCTGAGGAATTTAAAATAACATTTAGCACTTTTTTGTCTTAATAATATAAAAATCTTGCACATATTCATGAAAAATATATGGTCTCCTTATTGCTGGTTGTATATTTCTGGGTGTATAAACCGACTTAAGGCGACCATATATGCAACTTGAAGAGACATTTTGTTTATCATTAATTACTACTTCAGTTCTTTTCTTTCCCAAGTAATGTTACAGAGTTTAAATGTCACGTAACGATATTTTAACCAGAAACATGAAGCATCTTGCACATATTTGCATGCTAAGTAGAACTAAATGGCACAGTCATTGGTAATATGTGCTTAGTGTCATCTTTCAAGGCTATCGTACATGCGTATAACTTATACACAATGCATATACATAACAAATAACAATAATAATAAACATAGGTTTAAAATAAATCTTCAAAAACACCCAACTAGTAGCAAAATATGCTACTTTGGGAGACCAAATATACAGAGCATTAAACCACACACTTACGGAGACCCGGGAAATTCCGTGGTTTTAGCCAGGTCGCCTAAAATGCCAAGGAAAATCTAGAAAAAATACGTAGACCAACTTTTTTGTTTATTTTTTGCTACTTAATATGACAAGAAGAAAAAATCACACCCATTATCTACAACGTATAGGAACATTTTTTGGTAATTTTTGTCTTTCTAAACTCAAAGGTAAAAAATATACAAATGGTCTCCCTAAGTGCTATATTAGAGGCATGGTCTCCCTATGACTGGTTTTAGATCTATATATATATATATATATATATATATATATATATATATATATATATATATATATATATATATATATATATATATATATACCTGGTAGCGATATATATGGCTGCTTTACGCATTATCCTGATATATATATATATATATACATATATATATATATATATATATATATATATATATATATATATATATATAGATCTCGACGAATGTGAAGCTAACAACGGTCAAGGTAACTGTGCTCCACCGGCTACGTGTGTAAACAACAGAGGCTCCTTCACTTGTACCTGTCCGTTTCGCTATCGTCTATCTGATAGCGGTCTCAGATGTATAAGTAAGTACACGGAATTTCAGTACCGCTCAGAAGTATGGAACACATTTCAGGAGAAGGACTGCCTGGTATCGCGGAGAAAGGTGAGGGAGGGGGCTCTTCACTTGTCCATCTGGCTATCGTCGGTCTCAGATGTATCAGTAAATACACACAATAGCAGTTACGCTCAGAAGTATGGGACATATTTGCCGGGGGAGGGGGTACTTCGTATCACGGACAAAGGTGATGTAATGAGCAAGTTTTAGCCCAGGCGCAATTCATTTAGTTCCAATTGTGTTACAAGAGGGTAGAGGATCATTCAGTAGTCCACATTGCCAGCTAAGAAGGTGGTGTTATTTCAATTAGCACTCTGTGTTTACGGATCGTTTAAAAAAGTTAAGACATACATGGTAGCCAAGTTGGTATATGACTACCTCCCCTTGTCTATCGTTTTAGTGATGAAGATAGACCAGTAAATACATACAATACAGGTAAAATTTGTGGAATATATGTTTCACATTCTTTAATTATACTGTTATAATGTAGAGTTTTTTTTCAGGCATAATATGGCTGTAAAGTAAAGTTATAACACCGTTATATGGTTCTGTTCCAATGCTTAGTAATTTAAATATTCAACCCAAACTAGATATAAATGAACCACCTTTGGAGCTTTCCAGGCTTGTACAGACTCTGTGTTGGCTGAGAGTTTACAAATGTTATCATATGCCATATTCTGTACAATATCTGAACCTTAAGTTTGTAAAATATCACCATATGAAGTTTAAAAATAAAAACATTGCATTTAAATTGACTTTTCATTTTGAATTTTAAAGTATTTTTTGTCTTTTTTCATAGGTAATGTTTTACTTATTAAAGCTATTAGACATGATTTGTCTTAGAATACAAACCTTGCAACTGTTATTATTTATTTATTTGTTGCATAGCGTGAAATGAGAGGATAACATGAAACGGGAGAATGAAATATACAAAAGAAACTATTACTGAAACAAATATTACATGTTATTGATAATCTGTTAATTGTTCATTCTCTGTCAGGAAATCAAGTCAGGATAATTTTTTCCTGGAGATGATGTTTTTCTGTTGTTTTATCTATTTATTTGCATGAGTGTTATTTTGTACACCATATTGTGTTCTAATTAACAGACATTGACGAATGTGCTGAGCAGACAATTGGTTGTGATCAAATGTGTATCGATAACCTACCTGGATTCACGTGCAGTTGTCGTACTGGCTATATACTTCAGTCAGATGAAAGAACCTGCCTTATTGATTCCACTGGTAAATTACTGACAGACTATTTCATAAAAATTAATTTTCCTGCACTACATTTGGTTTGTCACTAAATTATTAAGAATGATTCTGCGCCATGTTCATTTGCAATAAGTCTTATGATTATCAAAATGTGAGGCACCGTAATTTATTAACAGCGAGTTGTATATACACTTTTACTTCCTTTTACGTTTCAGATGAGAAAAATCGGGCTTAAAATCGAAATATTCGCCACCTCATATGTAAATAAAAAACGAAAACGTAAGGATATTTTTTTTCAATTGAGACAGCACTGAGTATTCAGAAAACAAGTACACAATATGCAACTTTGATACAATTAAGAGGGTGCCTCTCTTATGTTCGGGCTTCAAATGAGAAAAAGTGGACCTCCATTGACATGTGTTCGGTTTCAAGTGAGAAAAAGTCGGCCTCAAATGGGAAAAAGTGGGCATCACATGACACGTTTCGGGCTTCAAATTGGAAAAAGGGGGCCTCAAATACGTGTGTCGAGCTTCAAATAGGAAAAAGTGGGCTTTAAATAAAAACACCGGGCCTCAATTCATATTAACGCCGGACAAAAGAACGTGCTTTGGTATTGTTGTCTTAAGTTGCTGAAAATCATGAATTCTCCAGTTTAGCTTGTGATTGCAGATAATAACTTGGCAGAGGTTTGTGCTAATCACCCATGTAGCCATTACTGTGGACTAAACGAAAATGACATGGTCAGCAGGCAGTGTTTCTGTAACCAAGGCTATACACTTGGCGATGATTTGGAAACATGCCTAAGTAAGTCCACTATTTGTGTAAAATGTTCTTTCGAAGGAAATATGCTTAAGCAAGTAAAATATTTGTGGTGTGTACAATTGACTTGGGACGGAAGTATTACACTTTTCAAAAACTTTTTATGGTATAACTGATAACACAGGTGAAGTAATAACTGTCAATTTCAAAATTATATCAGGTTCAACATTTTGTCAAAACATGCTCTTATTTTAAGTACTGTTATTGCTTCGTTTTTTGGCAAAATTTCATTTCTTGCTTTCGTTTACAGTAGGGGTGGGGGCAGAGATTTTGGCCAAAGAAACTTCAGCTTAGAAATTACCCGAAGCAACGAATTTATAACTTTTCATGGCAAAGAATAAATTAAGCTGTTATATCGAATTTAGGAGGGAATGCAACCCCGAAACTCCCTACCACTTCATCCTCTTATCCATACTGGATGACTGCTTAGAATGTTCCAATCTAATATAGGGTATGCCATAGATAGCTACATATCGAGGAAATACCCTAATCTTTGCCATCAGATACGTACCGTTGCTATGGCCTGACCTTATGTTGCTTAGCAACTTTCATTACACAAAAAGATAATGAGGTTTTATTCACAAATACGTATGACGTTTATGACGAGAATGAGACGAGCTAATTCCTCGGGAAGTTGACACAAAAAGTTATCATCATTGCAAAATATGAGAGTAAAGCACTCCTAGAGATGTGCTCTGTGGTTCTCGCGATGATTTTGTGATTGTGAGGCTATGGTTATGCAGAAGCGATCCCAGCTTTTAATGCGATTACCTAATCCTAGGCAATGCACTAAGTTGAAACCTCCCACCAAACTTCAAACTAACAGCTCTTTGTTGATTCCCGTCGTTCCTTCAATAAAATCAGAACGACTCTGTTATGGGGTAATAAGTGCACAGCTAAAAATAGTTTTCTGATTATTCGCAGATATTAACGAGTGTACCGAGGGAACTGACACATGTCATGAAAACAGTACGTGCATAGACTCAGATGGAAGCTACAGCTGCGAGTGTCATACCGGCTTCACACTCGCCAATGACGAAAGAACATGCTTACGTAATGTACTTCTCTTACATCTAACCTCTTTCACTCAATGTTCATTTATTCTTTTGTTTTCATGTTTGATTACATACCTGTTTACTTGTTTGCTTACATGTTTGTTTACTTGTTTGTTAACATATCTGTTTACTTGTTTAGTTCTAGTACGGTTCCGGTTCAAAACATGGTTTGCTACATAACTGAATTATTCAAATTTAACGAATCCTTGTTAATGCTTATTTGTTTACATATTTGTTTACATGCCTGTTTACATGTTTGTTTAGTTATTTAGATTTTACAAATCAGAGTCCATACCACCTTATGTACACATCTCTTAAGCTGTGAAAATATATAAATTCTTCTGTTGTTGTTTATCAAGTTTAAAAATCCCCCTCATAAGGTCAAAAAACGTAATTGCATTTAACGGTGATTGCAATCCATTAACTAATATTTCCTGCGTATAGCGTGTACAACTGGATTCTGGGGTGCGAACTGCAACAACACGTGTAACTGTCGAGAAACTTCCACGCCGTGTGACATCGTAACCGGCTGTACCGTCTGTTCGGACGGATATGAAAGTAAGGTTTTTTGTAATAATGCAACTCGATAAACCTTTAAATAGCTGATAACCTTAATCAGGTCGCCATCCCCGATAATCACGTCGATACCAACCAATTAAAGTATGAATTAAAGTGCATCATGAATTAAAGAATTTTCCAAGTAATATAGGTCAACTAGGGGTAATTTTACAGACTTTACATAGAAACAAAAGAGATATTTTGCGAGAGAGTTTGCTTCGACTCCAAATGACCTCCCAGATGACCTCACTGATATAGTTTATTATTAGACTTCCGAATCGTATTATGTTTCTCGAGCCATGTCAAATCCATGATATTGTTCGTCATTGTACTCATTTAGCACACCATAATCAAGTTTTATGTTGCTGTGCACAGACACAGGGAACTGTGACGTGGACATTGATGAGTGTATCCCCACTTCTCCTTGTGGTGCCAATACTGCTGATTGTGTCAATTTGCCTGGTACATTTCAGTGCACATGCGAGGCTGGTTATGAATTCGACACACAAACGACATGTCAGGGTAGGTGTTTGGAGTTTTCTGTATTTATAATGGGTTTTACCATTGACTTGGGCATGGAACTCTTGTAACATGGTAGTCCTGTAGAACTTTCGCTCCGATTACCTACCCTGCACGACTGCAGTAGGTTTTATCACCTGTCTCGCAATTTTAATTATCGCCCATTTAGTCTTTTGGTTATTAATATTTCAAAGGTTTCACTTCCTGAGTTTCAATAAAAGTTTTGTAGATTGGTTTCCATATGGAATCCACAACATCTCTGTTATAGATTTGTGGATTCCATATGAGAAATTTCTGTTAAGTTGCTTTTTGATTCATAGTCATTTTTGCAGCGCTTGAAAAAGCCTTAATGACTATTTGCATAGCAGTTAAATATATTCTTTTTGTCATAAATCAGTGATTGGATATCAACGAGTATGTTATCTACCGTTTATGAATGGTGATGTTTATAGCCATTCATAGCCATGTTGTGAAGCTCTTGAGCAAAACTGAAGGGTTATTCGCAAAGCAGCTAAATATGCACAGTTTTATGCTATTTTATGTCCGTGAACAGATATCAATGAGTGTGCGACTATCCCATGCATGAATGGTGCCACGTGTAGCAATGAAGTGAACGCGTATTCATGCTCCTGCGTGCCTGGATATAACGGGATTGACTGCGAAACAGGTAATAACAATAAAGTTTAAATAACGCAACAGCCCATACAGTGAGAACGTGTTTGTTCAGCCACACACAAACTTGTCCATTCTCTATCCTATTGGCTCAGCTAGGCAATAGGAATGGATTAGATCTTTCATGTAAGTTAAAATAATAACAGTAATATTAATAATAATAATAATAATAATAATAACAATAGTAATAATAATTATTATAATAATAATAGCAATAATAACAATAATAAGAACAATAATAATAATAATAACAATAAATCTTGTCCCAGTAAGTGACTGAAAAGGCTGTCAATAGATGGGATAAAGTTGTCGTAAAATTAAATTTTAAATTAGAAAAATGAAATTCTAACAGTTAATCTAATATTTGGCTGCCTACTCTTTAGAATTTAATGACGGAGAATACATTTTTAAATATATTTGAGAAAAATTATTTTGATCAAAAGTTTAAATTTTAATATTTATTTTTTTCAGAAATGAATGAATGCGAGAGTGCACCCTGCAAGAACAATGGCACGTGTAGTAACCTTGTCAATGCGTTCCTCTGCGATTGTACACCAGAATGGAAAGGAACCCTGTGCGAAACTGTTTTCATCCCATGTATGTTCTACCTCCTTCTGGCGTTAAAATTGTTGATAAATATTTTTCAAAAGTATCTATAAAACAGTTTGTGTTCACTTCTTCTATAAGTCGTGAATCTTCTGTAGCTCTTTTAATGGAGTAAATGGTGGAAAATGTTCTTACATATTTATATGCATAATTTATAATTTTTCTTGTGATTAACCATTTCGCAGTGTCGACTGCACATGCTCAGTGGAGTTAATTTGCAGGATTTGGAGATAAAACATAAAGAAACAAATAAGAAAAATATATCAAGGGTTGTTTTTCTCTGTTGTGATCTTGTATAAGAAGTCATACTTTCTTTGGGATACAGAGAATTTTATTCGAGTCATTTTGGAAATAGTTTTCAAAAATAAAACTAACTTTTAACGTATTTCAAAGTACTTCTGGTGTTTTTCTCCATTTATTCCTCTGCATTTATTGTCTCTGAGAACTGGAGTCCTGTCATATGGTGTATGGCCCGGTTATAGTTTTGTTAATTTCGCAACAGTATTGATATTAATAATCAATGTTTGCTTGACTATAAAGAAGAACTTTTAGATAATACGAGTCTTGTCAATATAGCTAGTGGACTGCTGTTTAATGCTTCAACTAACATAGATCATTTTCTGCAGTTTAACACGTTACATAGCAACTGGGATAAATCCTGTCATCTGACTGGCCTATTTCCAATAGACTGCTTCCTGTATTTAAACTGGCACATAGATCTATTTCTTATTCTGGTGTTTCACCATATTTTACATACCAAGAGTACTTCGCTGCTGTGCAATAGCCAGCTTCTACGGAATTTCGGTCTGTTGTGTATAACACCTTTTACTCCACACATCCACCAGGTATTCCAATAAAATAGCGCTCTAAAAACAGAGTTACTATTTTTTTTTCAAATAGCCACCGGCCCTGCGTTTATGCATAACAAATTGATCTCCTCAGAGATCAGCTTTTTTACAGCAACAATAGAACCTAGCAATAGTACTTTCATAATCCACTAATCTATCAAGGTTGTGAATAAAGGAGCTTTTAAAACTCAAGAATACCTGGTCTTCATCGTTTCAACACTAAACAATTAAAGACAAAAGAAAGCGCTCTGTGCTTACTCTATCAAAGTAGATCAACGTTCATTTCTTCTTTGTTTTTTTTATATTTTCCTTGAATTTTGCAAATTTGAATTAACTCACTTTTCTTCGAAATAACGATTACTGTGCAGCAATTTCCTATTCTTTTTCGCACTTCCTTTGTCTGTTGTTCATTTCTCTTTCTTTCTTTCTTTCTTTCTTTCTTTCTTTCTTTCTTTCTTTCTTTCTTTCTTTCCTTCTTTCTCTTTCTCTCTCGCCCTTTCTCGTTCTCTTTCTCTCCCTCTCCATTTTTCGATTTTTATCTCTTTCTATTTCTTTCTTTCTTTCTTTCTTTCTTTCTTGTTTTCTTCTCGTATACTTTCCTCTACTGTGAAATAATCATTTTTGGTGTCCTTCCTCGTGAGATTAGAAATAATTTCTGTTTTCTGTTTACTTCTGTAAAGCTGTACATATATACATTATTTGTTGTTCATATTTATGCAGTTTCAATTAAAAATGTTTCGAATGTTTTTCCGTATTTCTGGTAAAGCTATACACAGTACTCACAGTAAGTTTTTTGCTTAATCTCCTAGTGACGAAAAAAAAACTATAATTTTCAATACAATTTCATATAAACCACCAGCAGTCACTACTACTACTACTGCTACTGCTACTACCACTACTACTATTACTACAAAAGAGAGCCATACAGAACCAGGTATGATGACATAAGAACTTTAATTTGATTTAATTCTTGCAGCTTTGTTAAATGTTTGTAGACCTTAACCTTTTATAGGTTTTAAATATTAAGACCTTAAACTTTTTCCAGATTTTAAATCTTTAGAGCTTAAACTTGTATGTATTTAATAATTGGACCAAGAACTTTTCTTGACAGGAAATATAAAAGCTATAAACGTTCTGTCTTCCTCTATTGGGCCAATATTTTGTAAATATTACCAGAAAATATCTAGCAATATATCCTGTTCTTCATCACATCAGGAATATTCTGACTGATCTACTAGCTTGAAGTCGAAAGTTATTCTCTCTCTCTCTCTCTCTCTCTCTCTCTCTCTCTCTCTCTCTCTCTCTCTCTCTCTCTCTCTCTCTCTCTCTCTTGGAATGTTTGGGTGACGATTCTGTAAAATGGGATAAATTTGATAAATTTTGCACAATAAATAGATAAATTCAGTTTTGACCTGTTATTTCGCTTAAAATAAACTTAGTGATTAAAGTAAACGAAAGTTTAAATAAAAAGTGAACCATTTGTACTGGTATGCTGTATAGTATATTTATATACATATATTATATCTATAAATTCAGTCATTACGGGAAGGCGTTCGTTACTCGCTGAGCATTATGTTGGGTATTGTTGACTTATTTCAGATACTACGTCCTCGGCGGTATGGTTTGCCGTGGCTGGAGTAGGAGTGGCATTGTTTATTCTGATTGTTGTCGTCGTGCTTATTGTTCTAAGGTTGAACTAATTCCATAAACAAAATCCTTAAAACACGTATCAACGAGACTACTGATTTTGTTTTGTTTTATTGTACTATTGTGTTATATATTAAATTTCAAATATGACAATAATCAATAAACAATATATCTATTGTTTATTGGTTATAGTTTAGGTGATAAGCTCTTAGTCAAAGTTATTAATACACATAAACACACACACACACACACACACACACACATATATATATATATATATATATATATATATATATATATATATATATATATATATATATATATATATATATATGTATATATATATATCTGCAACCAGTCACAGGGAGACCATGCCTTATATATAGCACTTAGGGAGACCATTTGGAAAAAATAATATATGTTTTTTAGCTTGTTATCAAGTGGCAACACACAAATTTAATTTTAAAACAAAATAAATTATATTCACTATGTTATAGAATCACTCGCTTTTTATTTTCTGTGCAGTTTCATAACGTTTCAACACGTTCAGAATTAAGGAGACCTACATTTGCTCTCCTTAAATTTTTGGTCTCCGTAATACTGTGTTTTTAGCAAAAGTGGTCCCCGAATTGCTGGAATTACACTTGTTGGGAAAGAAGTCGACACATCACGTGTCGACCTACTGTTTCACACAGAATAATTATTAAAATAAACGGAAGGCTAGTTAAAGTTGATACTTTTGCAATAATATAATGTGTCAGTGTTCTAATTCTTGACTAGCACACACTTTGTCCATTCCTTAACTCCGATTAAAAACTGGTATATATTTTTCGAAATAAGACTCTATTACATATACAATGTTTTTAATACACTCTTACAAGAAAGGTGAGATTTCATGGTCATCATGACGCACCAGAAGCCAGACGAATGATAAGCTGACAAAGCAAATCTCTATTTCTACCCAAAACTCCAGCATTCAATTTTACTCCTGGAGAATTCAAATTTTAAAATTAGCAAAAGCGTTTTTACTTTCTACATTTTCTCTGATGTATGAAGCACACATTAAAATATAGTGTATTTCGTCAACCTATGTTTGACAATATCAATTCTAGGAGAGTAAGGAGACGAGCCCACAATGTTGCGTCAAAGCGCGATGAAAGACAAGTCGACAAACCAGATCTCACCGACAACACAGAGGGTCCTTATCGCAACCTGCCCGACATGGGTATCTATAGCGACATCACAGATGAACACTTGTACCTGGAACTTGATGACAGCCTGCCGATGCCAGAGCCGGACTATGACAACACATTGCCCTACACAACCCTGTGTAAAAATGAACAACCTATGTAAATTGTACTTCTTTAACATTGCTTGTTTTGAAAGGATGATTGAATAACTCAGTGATCTAACACAATGCACTCGCTTAGCTTTTGCAGTTGGAGCGAATGTCAATCCTTCACTCACTGGATTCGAACTCGGGACATCGATATTACCAGAGGAACGATCTTACCAACTGAACTAAAAATCATCTATTCTTAAGGAATATTTTGTCTAACTTATATCATAGTTAAATTCTTTCAATGTATGAAAAGGTCTTCATTTTTGATGATATTGAAAACAATTAACTCTGTCACTACACGTAGCCCCACGCAGCATGATATTGGCTTATTTCGTGAAAAATATATCACATAGTTAGTTTGGTAAGCGAACATAAGAAGTAAACAGTAGTATTTGACAGTGCATATGGTGGGCAAATACAACCAGCTGCATCGCACTAAATACGTGCAGCCATATTCTTTATTGTTCCAGTGTTAAAAATAGTCCGCTACGAAAATGTGTATTTCATATCGTAATAACGTATCTCTACAACAGAAAATATCACGACAATACTTTACAACAAAAAACATTGTGTATTTTTCATTCACCTTTCAGGTTCCAGCTGCCAGTGCTGCAATGAGTTTTCTCTCAGAATAGTTCGCCCACTCATGGGGTTTTACAGTTGCATTTAAAGCTAACACTTGTGTATAAATGGCGGAATTGTATTAAAAAGAGATACAGAAAGAGAGACTGAATAAATATATCCTACATTTTATTCTAATGAAATATATATATATATATATATATATATTTATATATATATATATATGTATATATATATATATATATATAGAGAGAGAGAGAGAGAGAGAGAGAAAGAGAGAGAGAGAGAGAGAGAGAGAGAGAGAGATCTAAAACCAGTCATAGGGAGACCATGCCTTATATATAGCACATAGAGAGACCATTTGTATTTTTTTACCTTTGAGTTTAGAAAGACAAAAATTACCAAAAAATGTTCTATACGTTGTAGATAATGTGTGTTATTTATTTTTCTGGTCATATTAAGTAGCAAAAAATAAACAGAAAAGTTGGTTTACGGATTTTTCAACATTTTCGATGGCACTTTAGGCAACCTGGCTAAATCCACGGAATTTTCTGGGTCTCCGTAAGTGTGTGGTTTAATGCTCTGTATATTTGGTCTCCCAAAGTAGCATATTTTGCTACTAGTTGGGTGTTTTTAAAGCTTTATTTTAAACCTATGTTTATAATTATTAATAATTGTTATGTATATGCTTTGTTTAGAAGTTATACGCAACATTACTTTGGAAAACAAAGAATTGAAGTATGAATTAATGATAAGCAAAATGTCTCTTCAAGTTGTATATTTGGTCGCCTTAAGTCGGTTTATACACCTAGAAATATACAACCAGAAATAAGGAGACCATATATTTTTCATGAATATGTGCAAAATTTTTATATTATTAAGACAAAATAGTGCTAAATTTATTTCAACTCCTTAAAAATTACTTTAAGGCAAAAAAAGTAATGAATACAAAACAAAATATCCTTTGAGTTGTTTTGTATAAGTGTGAAGCATAGTCCCCTTAAGTCGGTTTAGGAATATGTTTTATTACGTCATAATGTTTATTACGTCATCATGCATCTTGCTCTAAAGTGTTCGTTTCTTTGAAAAAAATGCCTGTTAACAGTGCTAAATTATCTTTTTCTTCAATTTCGTGCTAAACCATGTGTAAGCATGTTGAACAGTTAAAGACAATTATACTGGTTGCTATAATATTTTTAAATACATAATATATAGCGGATTTTAAATAAAAATTGCAGTTTTCTCTGGTCTCCTTTAAGCTGATTTTTCGGCACTTGTATTTATACAAGGTGAAAAGCTTAGGATCAAATTGAAAGCTTGTTATCAAGTGTCAACACACAAATTTAATTTTAAACCAAAGTATATTATGTTCGCTATGCCATAAAATTATTCGTTTTTGTTTGCTGTGTAGTTTCGTAACGTTTAAACACGTTAAGAATTAAAGAGATCTACTTTTGGTCTCCCTAAATTTTTGGTCTCCCTAACTGGTTCTTTTGGCAAAAATGGTCCCCGTATTGCTATATATATGTGTATATATGTATGCATGTGTGCACGTGTGTCGGTGTGTGTGTGTGTGTGTGTGTTTTGTTCGAAGATTTTTTATGTAATAGCAAAATTTTATCATTTTATATAATCAGCTTTTAACTTAACTAGGCATTATATTCTAATGTTGGACCTAACCATTCATACTTTATCTGTTGTTTCAAGAACACATATTTGATAATTTACGTAGGTAGTTCGATTTTGATCCGGTATTGGTTCTGTAATGATTCGGTATTGATTATGCTTTTGTTCTGTAGTGATTCGGTTTTGGTTCTCTAGAGATTTGGTATTTATTGTTCCCCACGAGTCTTATTGCATATTAGCTAACAAAATTTACACAGATGATTCAGCGCTTTGTGCATTAGACATCATGTTTTAAAGGGATGTTAAACTTCAAAATGATAAAAGAAAAGTATCAACTTACCCCATCAAAACGGACGTCGCTTCTTTAAAAAATATAGTTCGAAAAGAAAAATAATAAGCATTCGTTTTATTCAAAAGATTAGGTTTAAAAGTCGTATCAATGTATTTGTACATTTGATGGCTTTATAAACTTACTTACAAATAAACAGCCATTACAAATATTACATCGTTACATATACAACTTCACTACAGATATGACATTGGTTGCAAAACTGCACCATTACAGATGAAGCATCATCATAAATACGACATCGTTATAACTATGAAGTCATTAAACATAGGACATCGTACTGTATTGTAATGTACTAAATTAATTAAAGAATGAGAACAAACTGGTTGCTACGGACTCCACATTGCTAAGGATACTGAGTGGATTATGTTATTACTTAATGATCACAAAAATGAATTTTTATTAGTGTTGTTTAGAAGAGCCAACACCTTTCCTTGTCTCTGTCCTCACATCTGTCCACAAAGCTGATAAGGTTCATACTTAAATCTAATCCCTCATTATATTGAAATTAATTTCAAACGGTGTCCCTTGATTGTTACTATTTTAGCTAGTACTGTAAATAAATATATTTGAAGGTGATATCACGCTCCCATCCTCACCTTTTTGTGTAATAAAGCAAATTAAAAATCATATTTTTACACCCTGAGTCGTTAAACTTTTATATGGTGAAAAATATAAATATTGTGACCTTGTGGAACTCAAGTCGAGCCTTTTGTTAAGTACAAAGCGAATTTGATATTTTCTCCCTTTGACTTCCATATATTATTTACGTCCAAAATTGAGAACTGGAATTTTAGGATGATTTATTCAACATTGGAGTATTAATTAAATATAGATATTACCATAATTTATAAAAGTAACTTTAATTTTCATTTACTGTTTTTTTATTCTTATTTATTTCTAAGTTTGAATTGAATTTTCATTTTATGTTTATTTTCTTCTCTGTTTTATGCCTTTACGTTGCATTTTAACACATCAAATCGTGAAAAATAACATTTTAATTTTAGAGGAATTTTGAAACCTCTGAACAGAATAAGATAGAACTGTTATTGATATAAAATAACAGTCTTATTGCAATACCTACCTATACCCCTTCTGAAGTTCTTTTTGCTATAAGCTTTAATAAATGCCAGTATCGTTTTTATTTACAGAATTGATTTTATTTTTGATTTATGCTTTTTCTTCTTTTTTGTACGTTTGCAGAGTGCCTGTGTTTATTTATCAAAGTAACAGTCAGGATGAAGTAAAAATATTTAGCAATGTTTCAGTTAATTAACAAAGTAGCAGATTTACGTCAATGTGTTTTTATTTGTTCTTTATGTTATGCTTACAGACTTATAGACATAAGTACAAAAAATCGTATAAAGTAAAGTGGGAAAATGGAACATAAAAGTAACACATGTAATACTTAAGTTGTATATTTATCAGGTGTCTAAAACAAAAGGCAAGATTGCATTTTTGGGACATCCTTCTGGCGATATATTTCGACTACACGTTTGTTGTGTTAAAGCGTACAAATGATGAGAATTAGCAATAAAAATAGTATAAAGCGTAGTGTAATAGGTCGCTATATGAGCTTTCAAAAATATTTTTATAAGTCACTTTCAGCATTATAATTTGGTTATGAATATAATGTAATATTCATTCTAGTGGAGTTTTGCAAATTTTCAACTTTCAGCTGAATAGTAAATTTTAACTCCTTGGCAAAGTGGGTTTACGCTTAGTGACACCACTTGTCTCTACAATTTATTTCCCGATTGGATCGTTTTAATGCCATTTTAATGAAAGACTTTCCCAACTGATGAAAAAGGTTAAATTTGTCACGTATGTATGCTGTTTTCCGCCAGTATTACAGTCACAACCAAAGGTCAGAGATACCAATATGATATTGATAACAAGCAGCAATGCCAAAAACAACGAAAGAGCTACTCTGTCTAATGTCCAGAAACCTGCGGACTTTGTATTACTCCTTAGGCGTGTTTTGAATGGCTGCCAAACACGATCCAATGGTCTCTCTCTGACTGCTGACCATGGGTTTGGCCCTGGGACTGTACTGGTAGTGGAGTACAGGGGCCGAAATATGATCCCATCACAACAATTTACAGAAAATGCTCAAAAATATAAGTGTTTATGAATTTACTCCAACAAGACTGACTCATGGTAACATATTTATTTTAAATATTATTTAACATTCACTTATTTACCTCAATTTAAATGGTTAACACTGTGTGGTTTCGGCTCTTATATATTGTTAGATATTCAGCAATTTCATCCATAATACAAATCTAAGCAACGTCGAAGGTATTTATCTTTTTAAAAACAATGCTCCCTTCGTTCTATTATATTCTATCCAAGTATAATGGCTGAAGTATTCATTTTGCATGACTGGAGTATAGTGTTATACATGAGTCCCATCTTAACGATTTACCCATTTACTCGATTTATCCATTTTAGAGTTTAGCTTGCGGTTGGTGCATTGAAGCATAGACGCATATTTACTTATATATAGTACATATACTTTTATCTATATAATGCATTTTACTTTGCTTTAATATTGGAAGGATCACCAATGTTTGGCTTGGCGCCGAGACATTCAACAGTTTCAACTGTAAATGGAATCCAGTCAACCTGAATAGCACATAAATTGTTTCCATTTTATTTATGTTCACGTACTTTCCGTTAATAGCATATTTTGTATGTACTCAATTAAAAGCCCTACTCAGTCTTCTTATGAATGCTTCGATAGAATCTATGGAGCTGACACTACCACATAATTTATCTTAATCACATTCTTATCGACACTTCTTCTAAATGATGTGGCATGCATTCTCAAAAAAATTACTTAAATTGTATGGCGTGATCTGCTGCCATTGGTTGGTCTTAATTGCATGGCATGGTCTCTCGCAAACTCTTTTCTAAATGACTATTGCAGTTATCTGACATGAATGGTATGATACGGTCTCTCACGGACGTAATTGTCTGAAAGATAGATATGGAATCTGGGAAATATTTTATTTCTTTTTAATGGTATGGCGTGGAGTCCTTAAGTTCATTTCTTTTACCTGAATGGTATGGCATGGTCACTTTGAGTTCATTTGTTTTTTAGCTGCGTAGTGTGGCGTGCACACTTGGAGTTCATGGTGTGGCCTGTACTCTCGTGATATCTAATCTCATCATCAGCGCCTTCGTGTCAACGTATTTCTGCATTATCTCTCTGCTTGGAATCTTCTGTATGCCCTTGCTGCAAACAAAACACATGGTATTTATTTTTACTATGATTTATTACATACAGCAGAGATTTCACAATTTGTGATGAATCTTGGAATACAATATAAATGTTTGGTTGCAACAAATTTCAAAATATATATACCGTCACTATATTTGTTCAAATATAGCTAAGTTCAACTGAACTATTTAAAGGGAAATGCGGGTATCTCACCTACAATTGACATTTCCTTCATACTTTCACAGTTTAATACTTTGAGGGTATACATTCAAAAATTGAAAAGAAAAAGGAGGGTCACCGATGTTTTAAGAGAAATAAAGACACTGAAAGGTCGCGTACTTTTACTATAGAAACCATTGGAAAAACCAAGAAATTTTAATCAAAATGAAAATTCACACATAATCACAGTTGACAATTGCCTCAATTTTACCCTGTTTGAAGAACAAGTCATGCGAAATGTTTTAAGCAAATAAAAAGTATGTGTCACTGTATCAATAAGAGAATTATACAATCATTTTTGACAAAATCCTATTGACTCAATGGATAAATGATGAAAACAGTGTAATATGATTTTAATGGACAATATATCAACACAGGCCCTTCTAGGAACAAAATATCAATACAGACCATTTCTGGACACGACCTTATTTGTCTTTGAAAAGAATTTTTCGATCATGACGGATTTAGTAGTTATTTATACTGTGTAAACATGGATTCCTACTCAGCGATATTCAATGTGATGCGCATTTCGGTCGCTAGATGGCGCAGAGATACCCGCATTTCTCTTTAAAGATAAAATAGTAAAGAGAGTATTTTATATGTCCTTGTAGCTCAAATGATAAGTAGATGATTTACAGACGAGGCAGGGAAGATAAACATTCTAAGCACTGCCAAAAAACTACTGATACTGAAGAATACTTATTTGCTAAAATTGCCGAGAAATTGTTTGCATTGCAAAGAAAGGAATGCAGATATATGTATGCAAAATTGTTATCAATGTAGGACTTCTTGTTACTTGAAAATAAGAGAAAAGGCATAGTTTTGCTAATCATCCACAAGCGTTATCTATTATTTCTGTGTTGATCAACATTAAACATGAATGTGTTGACAAAAGGGCATGTTCCGTCGCTTAAAGATTCGAAATCGTGATCAGAAATTCCAAAGAGCAACAGACAAGTAAAACAATATTGAAAACATTCCTTATTATTTCTGTCAAAAATAGCTTGAAACAAACAAAAATATTTACTGCCTGCTTGGGAGCTCTGTTTACCGGTCTAGATTGAATACAAGAAGTTACCTACCCGTTGTAGCTATCTATTTAGAACTATATGTTATTTGTTTACTTGTATGGGTGCATCGAATCTTACTGACAGGACAATTTTGTATCAAAACAATTGAAATATTTACCTTTATGATGCGAATAGCCCATCTGCTTTGAACTTCACTGATTGAAAACAGTGCTCCTATTGGCTGAATGCAACAAATCACAGCAAAGGTACCACTTGACAGTTCAGGCGGAAACATAAACTTGTAGAGACTAACCTTGTTGTTTTTTACATCAATTACCTGTGCTTATATTTAAAAATGGTGAAAATGTTAGATATTAATTACCACTTCCTTTTATTACGAAGTGACAAATGCGCAAGGACTCCGCTTAGCTTCAAAATTACTCCTTTTCTCCTTTCCAGGACTATTAGCACCATCAGTATCAATTGCACTATCATGAGAGATATGTTACCATGCCCGGTGTCGATTTTGTTTGAAAAGAGAAAAGGTATAATTTTTTTTCGTTTGCCAGAAAAGGATAAGGGGTTCTTTCGGAACTGCACTTCTATCTGCGTCTGTGCCCATTAACATATCACTTAATGAAAAGTATATTTTTCATTAAATCTGAACCTCTATTTTTAGGAGTTGAAATTTAAGAGAAGGTATAATGTTTTTTTTTTCAAATAGTACTCCGCATTAAGGGCAGTTTTAAAAAGTCATAGACACACATGGTAAACAGATAGATAGATAGATAGATAGATAGATAGATAGATAGATAGATAGATAGATAGATAGATAGATAGATAGACTGATAGATAGATAACAGATGAGTGAGTGGCTTTCCGGGATGTGCTGGCACATGGGTGTGTCACGGACAAGCATGATAACCAACTATTACGTCATTGACACATCCACATCAGCATGGGCATGCACGATAACAGATTGGTACGAGAGTAATAGACTCAGATGTCATGGTCATCGTTAGTTCCATTCTGTACCTGTTTATCGAGGCGAGTGCATTTGGTAGGTACAAGAATACCATCGGTCATTTTATGCTTAATTTCGTACATAAAAAGTACTTTTAAAAGCATATCAAATAAAATTTAAGGCCGGTTGTTACGAATATGACATCATGTTTTCATATTTTACTAATTAAGTGTCAAATTATAGAAAATGGAATCAGTCATTGCATTTTTGAGGTTATTGAATCTAAAATCCGAAATGCAAAGATGTGTTTTACGCTTTTAAAATATTTATTCAGGAAATAGAATCTCAATACATAGCCGATGGCAACAATATCTTCATAGGTCATTTTGACCTATTTATTGAGGTACTAGAATCCGAAATTGTAACCCAGTATCACACATAATTACATCAGTCATACTATACCTTTTTGTTGAGTTAAATGAATCCGAATTTATAGCGAGGATAATGCCGTCGACTTCCACCTGCGTCCCGTCGACAAACACCACATTTTCCTCTTTTATTTAATAACAAGACCTAAAACATGCATAATAATAATAATAATAATAATAGTAATTCATAATAATAATAAAAATAAAAAATAAAAATAACATAATAATAATAATAATAATAACTATAATAATATAAAAACTGGACCACCTATTAATACTGTCTATTGAATATCGTCATTAGCTGTTCCATGCTGACTGAAGAATCCATAATTTGACTGCAGCCCAAAAGTTTGGTGGTCTATTATCTTATTAGATTTTCGAATTATATCTCAGTTATTATCACTACCTGGTTTGTTGAATAGTACTCAACCACACACGTATAAAATCAAGCTTTTCCTCAAAATCACATCAAGTTAATATATCTGCACAATTATTTAGGCATTGATATTAATATTAAGCCTAATATCACGCAATATAATATCAATTACTAGACCATCAGTTTGGGACAATCACAAAAATAAGATTAGAATTTACACCCATCCACAGAGGAAAGGGCAGAACACCGTATACGTCTCATGCACAGGAAGTGGGCATAATATTGTAAGCGTCCGGTGCACAGGGAGCACGGTAGAACGCTCTGTGTATCTCGTGAACATAGAGTGGAGAAGAAACTGTCTGCACCTCGTGTGCATTGAGCCTAGCAGAACACTGTATCCGTCCCGTGAACATTGAGCCTGACAGAACACGGTATCCGTTTCATGAACATTGAACCTAGCAGAACGCTGCATGAGTCTCTTGAACATTGAGTCCGACAAAACATTACATTCTTCAAGTGAACATTGAGCCTGGCAGAACACGGTATGCCTCACCTGCAAAGAAAATGGGCATAACATTGTATGCATCTCCTGAACACTGAACAGGATAGGCCGCTATGTGCGTCTCGGGAGAAGGGAGCAAGGCAGAAAGGTACCAAGAGCATAACGCACACAACCTCTCCGGAGAGAGAACACTAAGTTAAAATGTACCCTGACAAACCGTGCCCACGACATGTTAAAAAATTATTTAAACTCTAACGTTTTTCAGTTCCCCCCAGAAATGTTCCCTATAGTTCTATTAGTGCCGTTAACCAGTGCTATGAGTGTCATTAATCAATGCCTGACATCGTAACTTTAGTCCCTAAAAACCCTAAGAGGAACAAATATTTTTTCAGTGGTTTCCGGATGCTAAAAAGGTAAATGGATTCACATCTTTAATGGGTTACTAATCTGGATAAATAGTAAAATTTTGTGTGAATTTAGCATTGCTGTCTATCGTTATGCTTTTTGAAAACAAAATACGTAGCTGAATTATGATGTGACAATGTGACAAGGCAGGTGAAAGTAAACTGGAAGGCTGTAAGGAACAGTGTAGCGGATCTTTTTATTATGAAACAATACAGTTGTACAAAGAACGTTATTTCTTAATGCGATGACTCCGGAAGAGTAAATTTTCTAAGATAGCACAATAACGGGCAATAATCTGGAGCGCGAGGCTGTCCCAAATTATGCGTGTAAAATCTTTCACTTTCGTTAAAATATTCAAATTGATTTCAATAAATAATAATGTGTGTTATGTTTTTGAAAACTATAATGGAAAGGTTTACTTCCATTTCTGCCCAAGAAGAACACCATCCCGTATTTACCCCTTTACTGATATGTTCTAAGAAGGATACATTTTGACTCCTTTATGTTGTAGGATACGTTATAAATCGGGTCCATTTATTCGTGACACAATATCACTATTGACGACAGCTTTAAGGATATGCAATTCTTTAAGAGCATTTTAGTCCTAGTGACACTCTAGAGCTCAATGAACAACGCATTAAATATATGTTCGTTTTTGTTTTCTTTGCATTTATATCCTACTTGACTAGAAAACCAAAGTTTTTGAGTTTTTATAGGATTCTAAAATAAAATCATCAGTGTTTATATAAAGAGTTTACACAAAATGCTTAAATTGTTCGATTGTCCAGTTACGTTGCTATGATGATGTTAAGTACACACTTCCAGAAAGATTTCGTTAAACACTTAGTTCAGTACTGCGTAAAAGGGCTTTGTAAAGTACGGTCTTTTAGGTACGCGTTTTCATAACTGATTAAAAAGACGTTAGGTATACACTTTCAGTAGGATGTAGGAAGCCATTATTAAGGTGAGACACTCAAAAAAAGACTGGGTGTAAAACTAAATGCCACATGTTAACACGTTTTATTTTGTTTTCTTTCTCCTTGGTTGTAAAGATTGTGCGTTAAGCTGTAAATTGATTGCAGTGTTCTTTCAGAAGTTTATATCTGAAAAAAGAACAGACAATTTTCAACTAAAGAGATAGAAGTTAGAGAAAAATTAAATCAATCATAAAGTCTATCAATATAAACCCATTACAGAAAGGCCCTCTGCACATATAAGTTAATTCAATGACCATAAAGACTGAACTTTTTAGATTCATGTAGCTAAAATAATCATCAGTTCAATAGAAAAGCTCAAGTTTATGCATACCGAAGGAGGCTACAAACTAGAACGAGGAAGGAAATAGTCTTGAGGTTCATGTTTGTCTATGTGATAATAAATACTCTAGATGTGTCTGTGCTAGAGTCACACTTTCCTATCTACAGTTTTAAAATAAATTAAGGAATGGGAATGATTTTAGAAACAAAATTTTGGATCCTTGTGGCAACCACCATACTTTATTGTGGTAAGTAAATATTAAGCACATTATTATTCCCTTTAGTAAATGTGGAATGTTACGTTTCCTTTTTAAGTCGAACTCTAAGCAATGAGGCCAATCTCGATGAGACCAGTAAAATATATATAATATTGATTTCGTTAACCGATGGCTTCAGTTACCCTTGGGAGCACAAAATTATGCTTCCAAAGCCTTATAAAATGAAATTTCTCAGAAAACCTTGTGAAAAATAATATTTTGCCAATCATTTTCTCTAGTTGCAGTAATCGTAATATAATATATAATATAAGTGAGAAAGATGTGAGCAGATGCCCAGGACGATGCATAATATACACAGAGGTGCATAGAACGACACACGCAGGTCCCCAGGTCGATGCATACCGTACACATAGGCACATAGAAAGACACACACAGGTCCCAACATCGATGCATACTGTATACATAGGTGCATAGAACGACACACGCAGGTCCCAATAACGATGCATACTGTACACATAGGTAAATGGAATGACACACGAAGGTCCTCAGGCCAATGCACACAAATGCCTGAAATGAATATTTGCAAATAATACCTTGAAAGATTTACAGCCTTGCTCTAATTTAGATAATTCCCTAAAGCTGTGTTTATCAATGTGTTTTAATAAAGAATCGCGTGTTTCTACACAGCGTATGCTCTGAAATCAAATTTAACAAAACAAATATGAGAGCTAAAATCTGCAGAGTGATTGTCAATATTGAATCATTACAAAAGCTTGTGAAATGCTGCCTTGCACATGTGTGTAACACTAAATCAAACATGTCGTCTTTCGAAAAAGTATCAAATATTTGCGAGAATATTTATTTAACGAAAACGATCATATTTCTTTGCATCGACGCCAGTAGCCTAACATCGGGGTGAAGGTTTAACAGAAGCCCTTTTAAGGTTTTACTTAATGTCATATAGATAATAAAAGATTTATGTTTCTTGACGATGTTATGTTGTTTTAAATGTTATGAAATGAATACTCAAACAATGGGCTCATTGTTTAGAACAAACGTGTTGATGGGGCCGACAATGAACCAACTGATTTTGGCAAGTAAATAAAGTTCGGGACTTTGCGTCAGTGTCTATGGTTAGTGAGTGTACTGTGTATGAATATGACCCAAGCATGACATCTCACTCGGAAGGGCCAGGTAACGTTTCCTGTGTGTGTGTGAATACCAGCCAGTCAGAGATATCGCACTGTGAATGGTCCGATGAAGTGTACTCTATGTGAATACCACCCAGTCAGCTATATCACACTCAGGAGGGTTCGGTGAAGTGAACTGCGTGTGAATAACAACCAGTCACAATATCACATTGTGAAAAGTCCAATGAAGTGTACTTTGTCCGAATACCTACCAATCACAATATCATATTGTAAAGGGTCCGGTAAAGTGCACTCTGTGTGAATACGAACCAGTCAACAATATCACACTGTGAAGGTTCGATGAAGTGTACTCTGTATGAATACCAAGCAATCAAGATATCAAACCGGGATGGATTTGGTGAAGTGTGCTGTATGTGAATACTAAACAGTCAGCGATACCACACTGTGAAGGGTCCATGAAGTGTACTATGTGTGAATAACAACCAGTCACTATATCACACTGTGAAGGGTTCGGTGACTGAATATGATTGAATAACAACTAATCACAATATCATATTGTAAAGTTTCCGATGAAGTGTATTGTGTGTGAATACCAACCAATCAGCGATATCACACTGTGAAGGTTTCGTTGAAATGTAATTTGTGTGAAAACTATTCGATCAGTGATATCACACTGTTAGCAGTTCCGTGAAGTGTATTATGTGTAAATACCAATCAATCAGCGGTATTACACCTATCTTCTTTATTGGTCCTTCCAACTTTATAGTGGTGCATAAATTTTATTACCATCTCTGATCTTATTCATATATGTATACAATTATGCCTATGAATAGGATCACCTCTAGCTTAGGATCATCTGAGATGTGAGATGGTGTTGGCATCTACTATAGTTCCGGGAGGGGCTCGTAAAGGAGACCAGCTATTGGTTAGGATTAATTCAGAGGGCCTCATAAAAGAAGGCACCCATAGATTACGAGATTTTTGAAGAAAGTTTATAATATATGAACTCAAATTACAGTTGTAGATGCCTTGGGTGTTTTCCAGAAATGAGATGCAGCCCTTAGTCTTACTCATAAAGGCGCCACGATCCCACCCTACCTCTAATATTATACATATTAATGTTTCCGTAGAGAAACGGCAGCAGTACAGAACCCATGTTTTTTCAGACCTGGCTGCACATGGACAAACCATTGGCGCGCTAACTATAGATGAACGAACCACGATGACTCCAGCGCCCACCACAAATAGACCAACAACCGTGACTCCTGCCCCTACCACTGCAGAAACACTTACAACTGCTCCTCCCACTGGTAATATCTTTTATTAGGTTATTAGAAGATAATGTTAACTTTTCTGTTACCTCATCTTGTCACCATCGTTTTGATAGTGACAAGGAGCTGGTGTCTATAATCCTAATTTTATATCACTCAAACAATTTTTACTAATATTTTGAAATTTAATTCTGTCTTTTCGATTTAGAAATATCATTTTGTAATTAAGTTATTATTTAATTTTTATTAAACATTAAATTATTATTTAATTGCTATTATTATTATTATAAATTATAAATCTTACTATTATTATTTATTTCAAAAGAGGGATCAATTAAACAGGTGAAATGAAAATTATAGATTTTTAATGTATTAGAAAACAACGTCAAAGCCACAGCACTTGGTGATCAGGAATAAAAACTGTCTAATACTCACAAAGAGCGGAACTACCTTTTAAAAATATCCATCCGCTTTGTGTTTATAAATAACAGATAGATCCCATCAGAAGTCACCTGTTTTATAACAATGGAGTTCTGATGTGTCCAGTAGCTAATAGGTTTATGTCATCACAGTTTCGGGCTAAATGTGGAAAAAAATTTTTGACTCGTGAAAATATTGGAATCTTCTGGTTAAATGGTTGATTTACACACAACTTGTTTTTTGTTTGTTCCTTTGGTATTTGTTTGTTTATGATTACATATATATGTTTTTGAAAATTCATCAAATTTATCTTACTCAAAAATTATTTTAAAAAATAAAGAGTTCAATATTTTTACAGGTGTGTTTTATCTACCTGAAACATATTCGTCAATACGATTTTTTGTTCCTGCTTGTTGTGTTTTATCAAATGTTTGCCGCATAAATGCTTTTAGTTTAAGGAAACAAATAATTCAGTAAGTACCAAAATAGATGCAATAATTCAAGCAGTCAAATTTCTACGAAGTCCTTCAAATGAAGTGCTTCAAAATGGAAATTTATTTTTATTTAAGTTCTTAAAGGACTGAATTATATTTGTATTTAAGAACATACTTTAAATAAGGAATTCCATTTTCATTAATGATTTTTAGTGGTTGGGAGGGGTGGGGTTTACTATTCCTTTTCAGTGGTGCGTTAGTAAATATATTTATATGTACTTGGTTTGATATCAAAATACTGTCCCATGTGCAAGGCATTTATGAATATATGTCCTTGAAATAGTTATTAAGTAAAGTTTCGCAATAAGACCACATTTAAGGCAAGAGCACCTCCAAATAAGACCGCCTACAAAGTGAGACCACTCCCAAAGTGAAACCATCCCAAAGTAAGACCATCGTCAAAGTGAAACTACCGCCAAAGAGGGATCATCTTCAAAGTAAGACCACCCCTACATTAAGTCCTTCTAGAAAGTAAGAGCACCCCTAAAGTAAGATCTCTCCAAATTAAGACTATTTCTAAAGTGGGAACACCCCTAACGTAAGACTACCGCAAAAGTGAGACCACTTTCAAGACAAGACCGCTTTTGCGCTTTCTGGTCAACCTCTCCCATGGCCAGAAAAAAGACCTCCTGTTATAGCTGATCCAGATAATGGCCTTAATTGAGACCTCCAATTTATTGCAATTTCTATATTGTCAAATTGCAATTAGAATGATATGTGGGAGGAACCTCATCCTCAACTTACAAGGTAGGTTGAATCCATTGTGCGGTAGGTTTTCTTGCAAAATCTGGGTCAGGGTGCGGGAGCGATGGGGAATATTTTTCAACCTGGTCCCATTTTTATGGCTTCCCACCAATGAAATAACATCAAAAGTTATGATTGCAAGTAGTAGCAGTATAAAACTTATTTGCCTTCAGTGCTTGTTGAGGGAAGTTTCGCCATCGAATCCGAGTTTACGGTGGCACTCACGGATTCCACGTCTGCCGATTATACTACTCTAGAAGGCCACGTCACAACCGGAGTACGTGGATTACTTTTAAAATCTCTCTCTCTCTCTCTCTCTCTCTCTCTCTCTCTCTCTCTCTCTCTCTCTCACGCTTTGTCTGTCTCTGTTTCTATCATTCTACTAATCTATCTATATATCTTTAATCTGTCACCCTCTCTCTATTTCCCTGTCTGTCTGCTTCTCTCTCTCTCTGTCTATGAATCTATCTATCTATCTATCTATCTATCTATCTATCTATCTATCTATCTATCTATCTATCTATATATCTACCTAACTATCTATCTACTATCTATCTACCTATCTATTTATCTATCTATCTATCTATCTATCTATCTATCTATCTATCTATCTATCTATCAATCTATCTATCTATCTATATGTTTATCCATCTGTCTATCTATCTATCTATCTATCTATCTATCTATCTATCTATCTATCCCTATATCTATCTCTATCTCTCTTTATTCTGCCTCCCTCCCTCCCTCTCTCTCTCTCTCTCTCTATTTATATATATATATATATATAAATATATATATATATATATATATATATATATATATATATATATATATATATATATATATATATATATATATATATATATATATATATATATATATGTTTCACTTTCTTTCCGCCTTCTTTTCTCCCCCTTACCCCAAGACATTAAATTTATTAAGAAGTCATAAATCATCGTTAAGATCTTGTTTGTTTTTTTTGTTCCACCCAGTTGGCAAATTTCTGTAGCCATAACACAATCACCAGCATCACGGAATGCACCACTACAGTCGACAGTTTCACAGGAATCAATGACGATACATTTATACAAGTGAATTTCACCATGTACATGCCTGAGGGTACTGACGCCGATGCTGTAAGACTACAGTTGATCACTTTTGTAGAAAACGAAGGAAATGCTCTATTATCAACTGCTATGTACAACATCTGGGCAAGTAGCATTTGCTTAATTGGCGGTAAGTTAAGGTTTCTATATAAAATAAATGTTTTTTTTTTTTAATTTTTTATAAGTTTGCTTTAAGTAGAGAAATATTGTGTGTATTTTTTATGCTCGAAAATTATTGTTTTTATCAGACTTTTTATCACTCTCAAGAGAGATATATGTACATCAAATTAGTCAAGTCATTCTTCTTCCAGAACGATACTAACTCCAGGGGCGTTTTTGTATCTCGGCTTTTATTCTGTACATAAAAAGTCAAATGTCATTTCGGAAAATATACTGTGTATGTCTATATTATTTGTTCCAATTTTTTTCAAGTTTGAATATTTAGGTTTTCGTTCCTATAAAGAAAGCACGACACAAAAAAATGCAGTGTGACGACTACATGAAAAATATGTTATACGACGACAGGAAAGTGTCGTATGATCACAAAAAACAGTATTTGGGAAAAATGCGGTATGACGACACAAAAAATGTTATATGACGACAGAAAAAATTAATCTTTGACGACATAAAAATATATTATTTCGACAAAATATGTAGCATGAGGACAAAAATTATTTTTGTTATGATTATTTTTCAGTATGCAACACATATTGTACTCCTGTGGATGTATGTGGAAATTTTGGCACTTGCAGTGACCTGGCTACTACATATGAGTGCACGTGTGATAACACGCATATTGGTAGTCGCTGCCTGACGGGTGAGCCAAAGCTATGGGGACGGATTGGACGGGGCGTCGGGGGAGGGAGGGTGCTGCACGGGTCGTAGGGAGTGGGAATGCCTACCCTTGTCTACAGGCTTTGCGGGGAAGGGGTAAGTGGGTGGAGGGGGGTGGCTTGGGGACTAGTTACGTTCACATATCATATACCCTTTTAAAAATGTTGCTGTTAAGTTAATGCATAACATTAGTATGTAAATAAATAAAACTATCATTTGCTGTTATATATATATATATATATATATATATATATATATATATATATATATATATATATATATATATATATATATATATCAGCAAATGATAGTTATATATATATATATATATATATATATATATATATATATATATATATATATATATATATATATATATGCGAAAAAGGAGGTGAATGATTGGTGATACTCTATTCCTCTGGGTACTCTAAGCTTTACTAACTGGGATGATATTTGGATTTCAGAGGTGACCATTGTCCCCATATCCTTTCTACTCGATGCCGTTTTTGACAATGCACTCTCCGATGATACATCGCAGGCTGCCATCGATTTAATTGCTGCCATATTAACTGGGGTACGTATATCACGGAGCGGATTTTTGTGACACCAGTTGTGACATATCTTGTGACCCCCTTTGTGACCTTCCTGTAGCACTTTTTGTGACCATCCTCTTCCTACTCGATACGCAGCGGATTTTTTGTGACACTTCTTGTTGCCCCCTTGTGACACCAGTTGTGACACTTGATGTGACCCTTCTGTAGCACTTGTTGTGACCCTCTTGTGACCATCTCATGACATTTCTTCTGACAGTCATGTGACACCTCTTAAGACTATCTTGTGACTCTTGTTACATTTCTTGTAACCCTCTTACGACACTTGCAACACTTTTTGTGACCCTCTTGTGACCCTCTTGTTATTCTCTTGTGTCACTTTAAGGTCACGGGCAAGGTCATATGTAAGGTCACGTAAGATCATGAGAGAGTTAATGCAGCTAATTAACCAATTATATCTTAAAAGAAAGAGCTAAAAATTACTCTTTCTTTTTCGATTTTTCCCAGAACACTAATCGGGAATAAAAGATCTTTTAAACGTTATGTTTTTGTCCCATGCCTGGGTTCTTCTACCAAAATAAAGTTTCTCTTTTGTTGTTATTGTTTTTAGGTGAGAGTGTCGATTCCAGGGCTGCATGATTTTCAGAATGTCGATTTTTCGAGCGGATCAAGTGAGTAACGGCGATTTATCGGTAAAAGTGGTCTGAAAATGGTATAAAATTGGTTTTAAAAAGAGTTTTGCTTAGAAGTAACAGTGGTCTAAATGCTGACGTTACAGACGCAGACTCTTCCTGTGTCATGTGACCATTTGTTACGGTTTCAGTTTCGTTTTTTTTTTTTGATGATGTGCAAATAGAAGTTACATGTACAACAGACAGTACATATTCCATGCGACCTTTTCTTTATGGTTTCAGTTTCGCTTTCGGCTGATATGTGAGTAGGCGTTAGATATATGACAACCTTATTTTTTGCGTCTTTAACAATGTCATGTGACCATTTCTTTATGGTTTCAGTTTCGTTTTCGGCTAATATGCGGATAGAAACGCCATTTACGGATGCCGACATACAGACTGCCCAGGCTGATCTGGTTTCACGAGCTGAACAAGGAATGAGTGGAATCGTGGCCGGGTACATTGTAATCGCCAGAACTTTTACAACGGGAACTTGTAAGTGTTTTTACCTCCTGTAGGGGGGGGGACTCGCCTACCAACTGGCTACCTCATGTCTATTACCCTTGAAAGCAGAGTGAACAATTTGAAAAAAAATACACCCCCACCCTCTTTTTAACGTAACGCGGAGTACTGGGTTCGCGGGGGGGGGGGCGTTTTGGAGATTTTCAAGCAGTTATGCTACTTTAGCCAACCACTGACATCACAAGCGTCAACTCAGGATATATACAAGAATCCCGGGATAAGACCACCCCGGAAATGAGACCATTTTTGGACCAGTACCAAGGCTGGTCTTATTTCTGGGATTCCTGTGTAGTGTCATTCATTCGCATTATTTGGTATTTTAACACGTTGGAGTTTGCAATTTGAATAGCAAAAATAATAAGAAAAATAACAACAGTTATTATTATAAGTACAATTTATATCGTTTCAGACACTCAACTTTATTGTGACCCCAATCCTTGCGAAGCCGGCGGTACTTGCACCGAGCAGAATTTCGGATTTTCGTGCGCATGTACCGCTAACCGATTCGGCGACACTTGCGAGTCTCGTACGTTTCCGTTTTCCGTTCTCCTTTTTTGTTCTCGTGTATTGTATATTTTGATTATTATTATTTTTATAATTATAATAATAATAATAATAA